>OZ059802.1:0-329835 GCA_964057025.1 Standfussiana lucernea | reverse complement strand
CGTTAAAATCCGTCGAGTAGTTTTTGTTTCTATAACGGTTATACAGACAGACAGACAGACAGACAGACAGACAGACAGACAGACAGACAGACAAAAATTTTACTGATTGCATTTTTGGCATCAGTATCGATCCCTAATCACCCCCTGATAGTTATTTTGGAAATATATTTCATGTACAGAATTGACCTCTCTACAGATTTATTATAAGTATAGATATATTATTTTGACTGCTTCCCCACGGACCAACTATACGGCACAACTGTTTGTGCCATCGGGAACGCTATTGCAAGACTCTTCCCCACGGCACAACTAGTTGTGTGGTTTATTATTTTTATAGAAATAATGTTTTATTGAGTCCCTTCCGACCTATTCCGAACTATTCGATGAAGGGGTATTCCATCTAGCACACACAAAAATTGAGAACACAGTTAGAAAGGTATAAAAATACCTCTTAATCAACGGTAAAATCGAATTGGTTTTTATTTCCTTGCAGTAGGTGTGAAAAGTAGAGTATGCTTCTCGGGGATTAAGGTCTCTTCGTCTTGGGCTAGCTTAAATCCCTCGTTTCTCTCAGGATTCTAGTCTTAATTCTAAGCTCTAGAATACCTCGTTGCATTCGGATTCATCAAATAGTGCCCGTGACGTAAGACACTGCTTTACACCTTGGTACATAATCTACTATTAATATCGCAAGACGTCAATGTAAATACCTACCATAATAAGTAATCAATTTACGAAAAGGTATTAAAGGAGAATGACCACGACAATATGGACCACGGTACAGAGTGGCGTCAATTCCAAAGTTGTTTTAGATGGTTTATAAATTAACCAAATAACCATCTACAATTGCCATTTTGGAATCAAAACCCGCATTTCCAAGTTTTTTTAGAAAACGTAACTTAACCTCAAAATAGAAATATCCGTCGTGTATCTCTGTAAGTTTATAGGTCGTAGTTTGGAGAGCAGATTAATTAGCATATCTGATGGGATACTTGTTTTAATTGATATGTACCTAGAGCAAACCGCTTAAGGTCAGTAATTGTGAGTCGTGGGAATCTATCCAAATGAGGGTGATTGCCATCAATTGTTTGGAAACAAATAGTTACAATGAATATCATAATTACTGTGGAGAGTAGGACTCGATCAACACAAAAAAAACTGTAATATTTATAGGAATGTATGTGTTCTTACTTCCTCTAGGCGTAATATAATTTTAAATCTATACTTATAATAAATCTGTAGAGAGGTCAATTCTGTACATGAAATATATTTCCAAAATAACTATCAGGGGGTGATTAGGGATCGATACTGATGCCAAAAATGCAATCAGTAAAATTTTTGTCTGTCTGTCTGTCTGTCTGTCTGTCTGTCTGTATAACCGTTATAGAAACAAAAACTACTCGACGGATTTTAACGAAACTTGGTACAATTATTTTTCATACTCCTGAGTTGGTTATAGTATACTGTTCATCACGCTACAATCAATAGGAGCAGAGCAGTGAAGGGAAATGTTGGGAAAACGGGAGAAGTTACTCCATTTTTTAAGCTTCCGTCGCGAGTGCAACCTTAATGGTTAAAGCTACACAGAAATCATGTATGACGGAAATGTTCTCCTTAAAATTATATAAAAAATATCCCACGACAGCATATGTCTATCTTTTATGGTTGACTCACAATATCACGTGTAACTCCCGATAGCTTAGCAGTTCGAAGCTTTCTGATTATATTTGTCTACTCTTACGTTTATAACACTCTCAGTCATCCCTAATTAAAAAAGTTAACATTATTAACTATTCCATAAAAAAGAATCATAGAAATCGGTATAGAAACACCAAAGTTATACATGAAATACGCTAATAGTAAGCCATCGCGCGTGAATACTGAATCATGCTATTAAGGATTATTTTTGTTTACGGTCCGAGAATCGGTCGCCGCGCTCGACGCGTCTCGCGGCCGAAGGTATAAAAAGGCGATCATACAATTTTTGCCTGTTGATGCGAATAGACGTTCAGAGCGTTCGACCTTATTGACAGACAATACTTAATTGATATTAACAAACCGTGCTTATCAGCGCGACTTTTAGTCTTTGATAATTTATTCCTTAATAATATTTCCTTTTGTTGTTATTTTATAAAATACTTAGGTATTAGTTATTTTGGTAGTGTTTAAATATTCGTTCAAATTACAATTATTAATAGTTTAAGTACATTTTATTTCTTTTTAGGTGAAGTAGTAGTAGGTACGCATAGATTTTTAAGATATTTTATAAAATAGGTATTAGTTATTTTGGTAGTGTTTAAATATTCGTTCAAATTACAATTATTAATAGTTTACATTTTATTTATTTTTAGGTGAAGTAGTAGTACATAGGTACGCATAGATTTTTAGATATTGATAGGTAAGTTTTGGCTAATTTACGTTCACTTTTTTATACCTATTAGTTTTATTTTCATTTACGTTTTAGCTTTATTTTTATTTGCCTGCATCAATGCCACCTAAAAAACGATAATCTTTATCTCGAAATTCGAGAGAAGCTAAGAGAATGAGAAATAGGCGTTCTCGAGAATCGGCAGAGGAAAGAGCACATCGGTTAAACTCTATGATAGTTAGTGCCTCAACTTCTCGAGCCAATGAAAGCTCTCCCGAGAGAGAGCTGCGATTAGCAGCTGACAGAGCGAGGCGAGCTTCATCACGGGCGTCTCAAAGCTCTTCTCAACGAGAGCTTAGGCATACCATTGACCGAGAACAACATGTGTTATCCCGAGAAGCTGAAACTGCTTCACAACGAGAATTGAATTGAATTGTTAATTTTATCTTTTTATTCTGGACGCTCTTACTCGCACGTCTTTCTGCATCGTTCTCACATGTATGTTTAATCTCGACATGAATGATGTAACCGAGACTTTGTAACAACAATGATTTAAAAGAGTGTCCATGGAGTTTCTTGCCCATTCTTCTCCATAGAGATCTACGCTTTCGAATGGGCAACTACAGTACTTTCACAAGTTATTATGCCCTGTGACTGGGACTGTAGCTTAGTTTGTTTTTTGTGTTTTGACATTCAAAAGTGCCTGTAATGGTCTAATTGAAATAAATGCTTTGAGTTTGAGTTTGAGTTTGAATTGCGACTCACAGCTGACCGCGAACGGCATACATTATCTCGCGAGTCCGAAACCTACACTGAGAGGGAATTACATTTCACAGCTGATCGCGAACGGCATGTACTATCCCGTGAGTCCGAAACCTTCACTGAGAGGGAATTACGGCTTACAGCTGATCGCGAACGTCATATTTTATCTCGAGAATATGAAACTTTTACTCAATATGAAGACCGTTTGACAAATGATAGGGTGCACCATAATATTATTCGATCTCCTGAAGACATGAGCATGAACAACGACTAGAGTCGGGACGCGAATATTACAATTCTTTGAAACATGAACGATTAATAAGTTTGTCTAAAGAAAGATTAAGAATTGAAAATATTCGGTCTCTCAACATAGTTTACCCGGAAGCTTTGCGCTGAAGTATTTTTGTTCTATAGGTACTTAAGCCTTATGTGAACGTAATCTAAACAATATTACCAATACATTAACTTAATAACACACAAGGAGTTACACGCTGACGGAGTCGCGGGCACAGCTATTAACAATAATATTGTGCGGTTCCGTATTGCGATATTTTTCAACAGTATTGTAGATTGTTATATTATACATCCCTACTAAAATATGAAAGTTAATCTGTCTGTTACATCAAAACCACTGAACCGTGAGGAAGGACATAGGCTACTTTTTTTCACGAAAAACGACGGAAACGCGGACGAAGTCGCGGGCAACAGCTAGTTTACACATAATTATGTACACTCATTCACTGCTTGATAACGGACAGTCATACCTATCCGCTATCACCTCTTTCTTGCGTAAATCTGCGCGTTCCGCCATGAGCACGGCGTGATGGCAGACGCTAAACGGGAAGAATCACAGCTGCATTCTGAATATTATGTATGTATACATACCATTAACCATTACTTACGAGCAACCAGATGTATGAACGTGGACGACGCAAAAGGAAAATGTAATTAAGGATTCGTATCAAGACGTAGCTTTCTGTAGTTTTTGCCTACCCCCATGGGACTAAAGCGAGAGTTTATGTATATATGTAACTTCAATGATACCTAGCTAGAATCATCAACATACTATTGGTTCTATTCCCAGGTCGAAAATTATTCAGAAAAAGAAGACAAAGGCAGTTCTTTTGTTTTTACAGAAGCAAATACGTGGCGTACAATGTATGTGAAGGTCGAGCTGGCAAATAGCGGCGTATTGCAGACGAGGACTGTCCTGGCGCTACCAGACAGACAGCAGTGACCTGCCCCCTGCCCCCTCACGCCAAACTGCGAAAGGCTCGAAGATTATGAGCATGAAGACACTAGTGACTAGGCTAATACTGATATAAGATGATAATTAGTATTTTTAACAATTAGATACAAGTTGGTCTATGGACACTATGATATTAGGCAGGACATTATCTTAGCCGAAACATAATAGATGTGCTTAACATTACAAAAGAGAACCTATCACCCATAAAAAAATGTTGAATCGGAACCAACACTGTCCAAGACCCTCAGCGAAACGAACCTCAGCGCAGGCGAGTACCCTCAGTAACCAAAATTGTTTAATATACGAGTATGTACTTCGGTATATGGTTGATGATATTAACAACTTTTCAGATCTGACGCTGAGATCAAACCGCGGTCTGAACGTTTCACGACTGGTCAAACAGAGATTGTTACTGTTTATTGACTGTCATTGTCATAGTAGATTACAATAAAGCTTGAACTGAAACCTTTTTTGAGAGAAGGTATTTAAAAGATTTTGTTTTTAATCCGGACACCTCTTGTTGTGAAGCTACATATCTCTGACCATTCGTTCGAAAACCGAAAACCTAAACCCCTAAACGGTTATGTTAGTATTAATATCTTTTTATTACAAGCCCGGGCTATTCTCCAGCATTTACGTCACAACAGATGGGACCTAAAGATATCAGCAGCAAATAAAATGCGTAGCTAAACGTCCACAATATCACGACAAACGAAAACTAAAATCATAGATGAAGGAGCACCAAGTCCCGCCCCCTCACTGCCCCCTTCGTCCTGCACACCCCCATCCCATCCGCGGCCGTGTCACTCCGTAATACGTAATAGAATTTATTAATAACGGCGCGGCGCTGCGACCCAGCGACGGCGACGGCGATTGTTATTCAATGCCAACGATTATTGTATACGGAATCGAGCTATTTTTTCAACGGCTATCATAGTGCGGGGCGGGGCGGCATGCGAAGCACCGCATTACCGACGCGCGACACAGCCGATAGTGTGGAGCTGCCTTTAGCTGCGAGGGACGGGTTCATGGGCGACATTGTAACTGCGTGTTTTGGAAAAATATCTTTGTTTTTGGATCTACCATACTTGTAAATCGCCTAACACAGCAGTTCGCCTAACATAGACTACACGCCGGCTGTTCTTCACAACCTAGAAGACAATCATGCATCATCTATTAATTTGTTTGAAATTACCGGAATATAATAATAATTACGTAGGATCAATCACTTCTAAAATCTACTGGTTTATTTTCCGAAATACTTTTAAAAATAAAGTACTGAGAGTTTATTGGACCCTCAATATATTGTCCGGAACATGGGAAATAATGAATCGTTAACTTTTACAAACTCTTACTGACTACTTCCCACTTGTACTGGAGGGGATCCAGGAAAAGGCTATAAAGTGAGCAGTTCATTGAGTTGTATTGAAAGTCGCGATAAAAAAAACAACGAGTTGTAAAAAACAGGTAAAACAAAGCGATTAATCAATTGATTTACAACGTTTAGGGTGAATTTCACCTGTGAAACTGGACAAGAACACAAACATGTAAACATCGTCTATGAGTTGTCAGAGTCTATAGCAGCGATGGCACTGACCGCTCTTGAACTGGTTTCGATAAAGATAAAGATTCATTTATTTGTATAAACATGTGTATACGAGGGATGGAAATGAGTTTCATAATGGTGTTTCAACATGTTTTGCCACATTCAGCGTACAAAATAGTAATAATACTTAATTTGAAATTATAAATCAGGAAATAGTTAAATTATAGTCAAACTTCAATCAATTCAAATACATAATTACAATCCACACAAAAATATTTAAAAAATAACAATTAAAACAATGAAACTAAAATACATTATTAAATTATCTAGATTCAAAATTCGTCATTCAAAAACTCCGTAACATAATAATACCCTTTAATAATTAACAATTTTTTTAGTTCACTCTTGAATGAATTAATATTTATTATCTTAATATATAAGATACTGAATACCCGGTTTACTGAAGCTTATCAGATTCCGTGCGCCTTCTAGATATCCTAGGAATAAGATAACACCCCTTTGCCCGCCATTTCGGAGGTCTGTACTTGGTGCGAATTCTCCGATACCTAGATTGTGCAAGATCTTTAATGGCCGCAGTGACTTAGTAGATGTACACCACGATACTATAAATAAATTCATACGAGCTTTTGTAAATAATCCAATGACGATTTAATTTTATTTTAAACATGCTTTCAATTTCTTAGTTTGTTCTTTGTATTCTTTTATTTTTATCCTTTTAATTTTACTGTCTTATCAATTCATGGTCGTTATAGTTATTTATAATCCAATCAATTAATCACAATTTAATCAATTATAATTTTATTCAGTAATTTTACATCCCAATGTCTTTCTCTGTTTAGTGTTGTATACAGCACTGAGTGAATGATTTGATAGTTTACTTTATTATTGTTTTAATTATTCTGTGTATGTATAAGTCAATAATATAAACATGTTATGTTAAACCGTTTTTTGTGCATGTGGTGTTAACCTGTAATTAATTGTTGCACTTGTAAATGTTTCTCTAGTCATTAAGTCAGAAATGTACATACATAGTGTAAACAATTGTTGGTTAACCTAAATAAAAATAAATAAATAAATAAATTAATTAATGGAATTCGGAATTTTATTATATATTAATGGGGCCATGAATATTACACTTTTTCTTGGAAATGCTGTTTTGGCGGAGAGTGATTGCACCCAAAGTCTGTACTTTTCGCGTCTATTTCTACCTGTATTATTAATCCGTAGGGGAAACAAATGAGGATTGGTTTCTACAAATACTGATATTTCTAATATGTAAAGTGACGGAAGTGTAAGTATTCTGTGCTGCATAAACATTGGTTTGCAACTGTCAGTAGTTTGCAATCCAAACATAGCCCGTATACAACGCTTTTGTGCTTTGAACGCAGTGTCCTTCTGAGTTGAATTGCCCCAGAAAATTATTCCAAATCTTAACACTGATTCAGCGAGCCCGTAATATGCTGTAAGTAAAGTATCTGTGTTGACAGTTGGCGCTAACTTATAAAGAGCATATGACGAAGTACTAATTTTTTTACAAAGTTCATTAATGTGAGTTTTCCAATTTAATTGCTTGTCAATTATTATTCCTAAAAATCGGGCTGTTTCAGCTTCTTCTATTATATTATCTTTGTATACTAAATAAAATTTTGATGGATTCCTTAAATTTGGTTTTCGCTTTGTCTTTAGAATATAGAATAGAATAGAACGGTTTTACAAAATTGTTAATTTTATAGTTACAATGGCGGTCTTATCGCTGATAGCGATCTCTTCCGGACAACCTTTGGATGGACTGTACGAACATGAAATAGAAAAAAGGGGGGTAGTCAGTAGTGCAGTAGTAGTTTACTGCTAATACTATACACAATTTTAAATAATACAAGTCTTTGTTTTTGTTTCGTTTCGATGCTTATATCGTGTTCAGTTCCAGTGGTGAAATTCGCCCTAAATCGTGTTTACACACAGTGAGGTTGATATAAAGCTAGACATGATTTATTCAGTGTAATGTAATGGTTCCATCGACGTCCGCGCGCCGCGCGCCATGACAAATATAGACTTCACTTTCAATGTCTGTAGGAGCGCTCGCCGCCCGCTCGCTGCCCGCGTCCCCGGCGCGTGTTCGGCGAGTGCCCGGCACGTCCCCGGCACGTCCCCGGCGCGTCCCCGGTGCGTCCCCGGTGGACGCTTGTCCGTTATACTTGTTCCCGATTCTTTCCTCCCAGACAACCCTTCCCTCATTCCGATGCAAATTGCCCTTTTTCTAAATTGCTTTATTAAATCGAAACGTGTTCTCCAATAATTGGGGCGCGCCGGTGCGCTGCCGAAAAAACGATACACAGCAAATTTACTGTTTTTATTAAACGACTTTTAATTAATTTGAGAGTGGAAGCCGTGAGTTAGGATCTCCGCTGGCTCCGCTCGCTCTGTTCACTCCCGGCTCCGACAGATACGAACTTGTCTCAATATTGATTGAGTACAACTTTATTGCGTACTTTGACGCTGAATACAGTTATTGAACGACAGAGGTGGCGCTTTGTAACGCGGCAAATCATTAATCATAAATCATTAATTAATAATAATAATAAAAAAATATAAATAAAGAAATATTAATTGTCCTTAATAAATCATTATTTATAATAATTATAAATCTTAATTTAAGTGTTTTGCTTCTATTTAAGGCTCATTTTCCGTGAATTTCTTTCTATTGTTTCAGTGATTAAATTTTCCAGGCTTGACTCTGGCTTCATACAGACAACGTCATAACATACACCATCCGATTTTGATTGGTTGCCAAAATATTTTACATATATTATTGTTCCGAAAAATTCCGTATCGTATACAAGCCGCGCAGGTGGTCCGTGACGCTGATCGTACAAAATGTCGCATAACTTGCCTCTAATTTATATAGCGCCGCGGCGCACCGCACCGATCCGCACCGACCCGCAGCGGTTCGCAACGATCGCAGCCGAGTCCTCGCCTACTGGAAAATTGATGATTGGAGGCCTGGCGTCCTCTGGGGGCCTCTCCCGCGCCATGACAAATGGTACAATGATCCTCGGCGGAGTTACTCACCCTTTTGAACGGTTTTTTCGTTATCTGGAAAAGGAACGCATTTTAAAAGACGCTATCGTTAGCCGATAATGTTTAGAACGCAAACAGTATTTATTGATGAGCAGAAAGTTTTGAATATTCTAGTTGTTATTTATACATTTTTAAGATTAATTTTTTAGTGACCAAAATTAAATCAATGATGCAAATGAGCAACTCCGCGCCCCTGAAATCACTAGAGACATTAAACACGACACGTGACTGCGGGCAAGTTGATTCGATTAGCATACCAATCAAACTACAATATTCTACTTGTCGGAAGGTCAGGATTTATTCCGTTACACTCGGACATCGTGTAGGCCGAAGATGGGTTTCGTGCAATGAAAACACATAGGGTACACTAACAAATTACTTGAAATTACAATGCAACACAATAACACTGGACACAATGAATCGGGTACAGTTTCTGGACGTCTTAACTCCGCTGCAATTAGACGCTGCACGTCGACCTTGCTGTGAGCTCAAAACGACACGACTCTGTAGAAGCTGTTATAGGTGTAGGTAGACTGGAAAGTAGGTCGCGTTATGTTACCAAATGGCGTGCATGCGATTAATTGTATGTCCGTAAGAATGACCGGAAGTAAATATTTATAATAAAAAATCATCTGCGTGAAGCAGATTGTCGCATTACAGGCGGCTCGGATTGCTCTCCATCGGCTTCTTACTCTCAGCCAATTAATTAATTATACAACCCCTCCAACCCTCCGCCACCCCCTGCTTCTCCTGCCTATAGAGGGAGGGGGGCGGTGGTGCATAGCAACCCGCCCGCGGTGGTGGATCAATCTCTTCATATTGTTGCGATGATATAATTCAGCACTTGTATGTATTTTACCCCTCGGCTGTAATTAGCGCAATGATACTTGATGATGTTTAAGTAAACATACTCGTAAGTCGTAAACATTCGTCAATGACGTCACCGTCGCCAGTGAACACTCACTGTTGATTCGTTCTCACAGTGAGAAACGACACAAGTTTAGTTCAGTGTTTTAAAGACATGTTCTATTTATTCATTCATTCTTAATCATACTGGTAGCCAAAAAAGAAATTTCAATAAAGCAGTTCTGTCCCTGGCCGAACAGTCCCATTGCCGTGGAGCTATGTGTCGGGAACATACAGCACTGTGGTCCCACCACACGCTGCGCGCCACGCGCCGTACACCCGCAGAGCCGCGTATAATACATCGGCACATTTGATTAATCCGCGCGTCGGGTGTTGCCGACGACTCCGTCACATGACGAGCAGTAACAGAAGCTCTGGTCCGTATACACCACGAGAAGGTTCTCACTTGCTGGGTACTGGCCGCAATTGAGTGAAGGAGCACTGCCTGCCTATATCCTGATAGGTTGTGGCTATTGTGAGGGACCACATACATGGCATCTGATGATCTGTCTGTCATTAACCCATCAGTTTAATAGTTGCACGAATCTACGTAGTAATTGTTCTTCGTTGAGTGGTGCTTCTGTCCATGTACGTCCGGCAGATCGGTCGGGAGGTCGTTATGACATGTTCCAATAACCGGCGTGACACAGGTCGCGGCTGACAGCGGCCGAGCCGACAGGCGACAGGCCCCGGGCCCCGCCCCAGGGGCCCACGGGATTCGACACCTGAGGCCAGGGTCCCATCACCGAGTGGACTTGTATCGACGTCTTACTGAGGCTACTTTTGTGGCCGAGTTCTATAGATGAATTGAATAAGTGCATGTGTCGATGTGACTTACCACGGGCTGTAAGAGCCCTGAAGAAGTTTAATACACCAATATCTGTTCATAAAATTTCGCACAGAAAAAGAAGAATAATTTGGAGAAGAGAAACGAATATTATTTTTGTACGGCTTAGTACTGCCTGCTTTCAATTGTTTACTTACTTCGTATAAACCACAGAGCAGCATTTTCTTGCTCTACAAAACTTGCTCAATTCGAAGTCCACATAATAGAACACCCAAGCTAAGGTGACTTGGTCACAGAGTAACAAACACGAGCGAGTCAATCCGATAGCGATCCTCTCGCGTGTCGGCTCAACCTCGTTGTGTTACGGGCGTACTTGTGCTGCTCAGTGAAACTACAAGTATTTTAAAGGAGATTTATGTAGCGTATACTACTCACGGGTTTTTAATAATGCATATTTTATAGACTTACTCACTTTTAGGGTGTGTTCAGACCAAGTAGACTGGACTCCGGACCGGACATCGAATACCAACATAGACGGATAATTTACTGAATACTACTACTAGCAATATCTGTCCAAGATCCGATGTCCGCAGCCAGCTTGCAGTCCGGTCCACTTAGTTTGACAGCATCATTAAGAAATTTAACAAAAAGTTAAACAATAATAATTTATTGAAAACGCTGTCTATCGGAAGGGGTAAATTTACCTACAACACATAAAAGACATGCGACATTTGTATACTCGTACAGTTGAACCGCGCGATTGTCTGGTCCGCACAGACCGGACGCCGGCGACCAAATGACTCGCTGAAAAGTTCTCCGTCCCGCGGGCATCGCGAGCGCGAGTTAATTTCGTCATAGACAAAGTTTGGCCGCAATGTGTCACTCGCTACCTACACAACATAAATAGTTTGATTTATGAACACTGTAGCAGATATAGTCATTGTTGTACAATTCAGGTAATCAATTCAAGTTATTCCATTAAACTAGGAATTTGGTACCGTACTCACTCTATATCTATAGTGACTAGGTAACTTCCCATAATTAAAAACTGCCTCGTTGGTCTAGGTCTCGTTGATATTCGGTTTTTCCATCAGCAATTGCTCAGTAGCAGCCATGAAGTCTGGATTTGTGCCCTATAAATGACAATAAGGTCGTCCCCTATTACATAGGACTAAACATAACTGGCGAACTGTGTGTGTTAAAAACACGGTTTAATTTTTCTTAAATAATGAATCCTAATATAATGTGGAAATCATTACTGGCGTACGAAGCGCTAGCAACTTGCTACGAGCTACGAACCTTGCTACGACCTACGAACCCTGCCAAGGGCTACGAACGTTTGAAGCTTATAATAGATGTAGACACTGAGATAATAGTATTAATCTGTAATAGCATTTAAGGTCAAATATCGCTTTAGGATCCTCTCCATAACATTAGAAAATGAATGTGTTCTTAAATAAATGCGTCTGAAAATTAGAACGTTCAAAATGAACTTGAGTGTTCAAATAAAGTGGTATTAGTCACAAATATCGAGTGTAGTCTATAAACGGTAAACTTCCTCGAAGCGACACGTATCGCCGACACAAAACATTCTGCCAACAAGTGCCATAAACAAAACTAATAAAAAGTTGTTCTGTGACACAGCACGCGGTCACTGACCTACAATTGTGTTTCAAAGACTGATGTCACTTATTTGCGCCACATTCCAAAGCGCGGACAAAACGATCGTCAGGCCGACGCGCAATACATAGCTAGTGAAGTGCGAATCAAAGCAAAAGCGTGCCGAACAAAGCGCGCGATATAGCACATACGGGCAGGTTGTAGCACGTCGGCAAGGTAATTAAGTGCGGCGATAAATTGCGCCGTGTGTAGTGCGATGCGACGCGACAATCCGCCCGGTGCGACCGCTGCGACTGTTGCTAGCGACGAGACGGATCGCGCTAACTCGCACGTTAGATTTACTATAATTGTATTCAAACAGAGTTATATCCGTTACCGTTACGGCGCGCTTTTAACAAGTGTGTTGCAGTTGCAGATAAAAATGTTCGCTTTTTTTTTTCTTCCTTTTTTTTCGGGTTTTCGTGCAGTTTTTGTTTGTTTTCAGAATTGCTCGAGTGTTCTTTTGAGTTATTTATCCTTTAATTTGTCCACCACGTGAGTTCATTCATTGTTTGTTATAATGTGCTGCAAGTTTTCGAGACATTTCCATTTTTTGCGAGGATAACCATGCGCAATATTCACATCAGTTTTCAGTAAAACTCACAGTTGCTGTCTTACTGATACCGTACGATCATACAAGCAACATGCTCATCATGGGCGGACAGCTAGACGGTCATAACTCGGGATTAACTGCGCGACAAGCGCGTGACTTACACGCGTGGATCACGTGTTGACGTGTAGTACACGTGGCTTATGCCTGCCACCGACCACACACAGGGGGCACCAACACGACCACTCACTACACACCGCCTACTGCAGTCTGCGGACATACTACTCTGTCAAGAAAGTACTGGGAAACGATCAATAACACACAAAATGTTAGTCATTCATCCAAAGTTATTTTATTGCCTTCAAATCATGGTCCTTCAGAAACGATACACTCACGCCAACGAATAATCCAATTATCAAAACATTTTTTAAACGCTTTTTCAGAAATTGACTTCAGTTCTCGCAGCGAATTCTCCTTTATGTCTTCTACCGAATGAAAACGGGTGGCCACGTAGTGGTAATTTGAGTTTAGGAATAATAAAGAAGTCGGCTGGAGCCATATCTGGTGAATAAGGTGGTTGCTCGATGGTATTTGAGCTTTTGGTCAAAAATTCGTTCACTATGATGGCCTTGTGCAAAGGCGCATTATCGTGGTGCAAAATCCAAAAATTTTCTTTCCACAAATCTGGCCTTTTTCGTCGGATTTGTTCTCTTAAACGCCGCACAACGCTCAAATAATAATTTATATTCTTTTTTTATCGTTTGACCTTTCGGCACGAATTCCGAGTGCACACGACGTGATTGTCAAAGAAAACGGTCAACATGACTTCGACTTTTGATCGACTTTGGCGTGGATTTTTCGGTTTCGGTTCAGTTGGAAGGCGCCACTCCGAAGCTTGTTGACTAGTTTGCATGTCAAATTCGTAAACCCACGTCTCGTCACCAGTAACAATGCGTTTCATGAATGTTGGGTCTGGTGACTCGTTCTAGAATGTCCTCAGAGACTCTTTTGCGATTGAGTTTTTGGAGAAACTTCAGGTCTTTTGGGACCAGCCGAGCGGCAACTTGTTTCATAACCAAGTGATTATTTAAAATGGTACGGATCGACTTGTGAGACACAGAAAGTTCAGCGGCTATCTCTCTCAAACTTAAATGAGGATTTTCAGTCACTATTTCCTTTACTTTTGCGATGTTAACTTCAGTTGAAGACGTTGATGGCCCACCAGAGCGAGGCAAATCTTCCATCACATCTCGACCGCTTTTGAACGTTTTGTACCAATCATAAGTACGTGTTTTTGATAAAGTCAATTCACCGTAAGCCTTCTGTAACATTTTCAGGGACTGCGAACACAAATTCAAGACAAGCTCAAGACAAACTCTTTGTTCGCTGTTTTTGTCCATTCTGAAATTCGCAATATACACTAGATATGATCTAACTAAAAACAGCACTGTATTTAATCTAAATAACAGATGCAACTCATATGCGCCAAAATGGAAAACAGTTGTGCAATCTAACAACAATAAATTTAATTTGGAACCTTATATAAATCATCCATTCCCGATAGCTGTTCATGATGATTTTGCTTTCTTTAAAATAATTGTTTATTTTCTGAAATGTATTCTAGTCCGGCAAACGGATTGCTGAGCAAACTGATCAGATCAACTCATAATCTTCCAAGCCTTGTCGCAACTATGTTGGGGTAGGCTTCCAGTCAAACCGGCTGCAGCTGAATACCAGCAACAGTTTACATGGAGCGACTGCCTATCGGACCTCCACAACCCAGTTAGTACTAGCTAATACGACACCCCTTGGTATGACTGGTTGTCAGACTTTCGGCCCACTGACTACCACCCATCCACAGACCAACCTAGGCAAGCGCGGCCTGAACATTGATCCGAGCGGCTGTTATTATTTAGCCACGAGCTCCTCAAAACTATTAAACTGTTCAAATCAACTAGTGTCCGTTTATTAGAAACACAACTTTGTTATTATTGGTCATCCGGATGAACTGGTCGCAGTGCAACAAAACAAATAAATAATGCTAACTGAGTACCCGAGTGTCTATTACGTGTAAATAAAGACCGGAAGCATGTCATAAAAGGTACATGATGGCTGTTGATGATATAATATGTCAATCACTTACTAAAGACATAGAAGATTTTTGTATGAAGGCTAGCTTATAGTTTGGAAACGTGACGCTTTCGAAGATTTTGTCTCAGACTTGTTTATGTATTGATATCAACTATTGATGAAATACGTGACTGCTATTTTGAAAATAAATTAAAATTAGTTCAATTTGTAGGGTAGGCTAAATAATTCAAAGTACTTTTTATGAAATATAGTGACTGTGCTAAAAGCTTTAAAATATCTTACACCTCTGTTTTCTAAAATCTTGAAATGAACTATAGAAGTGTAAACAAAATAATGTGTCCGTGTACCGCAGCACACAGCTGATCACAGCTGCTCACACATGTAAATCTTGGAATCTGCAATAACATATTAGTTTACAGTTCACAAACAGAGGTCGCCTTAATCGCATCGCCCACGCCTAACTCACTGGGTGGACAAACACACGCAGTTGCCCCGCACACGCCACGCTAAGAAGCGAGGACTGCTACGCACACTTACTGCATGCTAGTCGCTGGGACAGTCGCTAAGTCGCGCCGAGCTCGCCACCTGGCTTTTGATTCATGCATTGAGCATCGACAGCTCAACGCGCAGTCTTGACCTTACATGTATAAGACAATGAGACGGTTAAGACAATGCTTAGTAATAATCAACTACGTTATAATAAGATATACCACTTTTTAAGCAGGTACTTACGTTATACACATTATAGACATACTATAAAATAAAATATTGATGGTTTAGTGAATCATAGTTTCAACACAAAAAAAAAAACATGAGAGAAAACGCAATTTCTTATTTTCCGCACAAATAATGTTAGTATTTTTTTCTTCTGAATTAATACAAAGAAAACCGCAACAAAAAAAAACATAAAGCAGCAGTACATTAATTCCTACTTGAATGTTTATAGATGAATAGTGTGATAGGTGTGTTTAAGTAAATAAAATGTATTACGTAAATTGCATATTTCTCTTAGAAGAAAACAGATTTTGTAGCCTGCAGCGCTGTCCGTACTCACGCTAGCTCCGACCGCCTCCACACATCGGATCTCGAGTGTGTAGTGAATGGGGCTGTACAGAGCGGTCAATTAGACGTAATGACTGGAATTTACTTCATGTTTGTAATCCTACACGGATTATGAGCATGATGAATGTCCCTAGTCGTTAAAAATATACTAACGCTAAAAACCCACGCTATGAAAATCGTGCTAAGTAACGCCATCTATCACAATGAGCGCGCACTAACGCGCAACGCGTCACGCTGTCCCCATTCTTATGACATAAATTGTGTGACGCCAACTAAAGAACACTATTAAAACGAATAAGAAAATAATATCGAATCGAAGAGCAGCGTAAAGTTTCCGATGGTATGCAGTTGGATGGTTGCCAGGCAACGCGGGTGTTGGGAAAAACCTCGCATTTACCTACATGATTTATGGAGCTTCATCCACTTCGGTCCTGACTTAACTAGCTAAGGAAATGCAGATCGCAGTGCATTCAACGTAATGGCGTTCGAATGAAGATCGGCGACGCGCGGCTGTTACACACCGCCCTAACGACACTCTGCAGCCTGCGAGCTGCGGCCACCAACACTCACGTGTTACTTGCTCGTGTGTCTACTGAACGTTTTTTAGTCTAAACAATTATTCTTTCAAAAATACCGTTATCTATACATAATTATATATATATTACCAGTCCGATTTTGCACAGCTTTTGCAAAAACCTTCTGAAAAAAAAAAGTTTATCCCAATATTTACTCCACGCAGCCAAATGAAAAACATTTATATTTCAACTAAACTGGTTCGATAGCTTAGTTTATATTTTATTGTGAGGTACATCTGTGTGCTAGTCGCCGGCGACTTGTACCGGCGCGCCGAGAGTAATGGCGGCCAGATAAAGCCGGCATTAAGAGAATATTCTAAGGAATTTATAATGCTTTAGCCCCAAAATAAAAACATAGCCTCGGGGACCGCGGCCGCATAATTAAGCAGTTAGTCCGTGCTCGCGGATTAACAGTTTACAACTTTGTATATGCACACACTACCACCCTTATCGGAAGTGAATAAGGTTAAAAATATTTCGAGTTGCTGAGTGGAATGAGTAGTGTGACTGTCTCCCTGTATATTATGTTGAACGGGTGTCCGGCCAGCACAGCGCAGCGCTCGGTGTCGTGCCGTCCCGTTGCCGTGCCGTATCGTGCCATGCCGTGCCGTCGATAAAA
Organism: Standfussiana lucernea; assembly: GCA_964057025.1. Taxonomy (NCBI): domain Eukaryota; kingdom Metazoa; phylum Arthropoda; class Insecta; order Lepidoptera; family Noctuidae; genus Standfussiana; species Standfussiana lucernea. Next base: position 312,562 of record OZ059802.1, on the reverse strand, counting down.
CAGCTCGTCGTTGGCACAGCAATAAAGTTGTCAGTACATACGCGTGCGAGAGGCTACGTCAACGAGATGCCACTAGTCTGTTTCAACCCTCTTGTCAAAGCGAATGGCTTGTAATTTCCCTCTGACCACTTTTTGAAACCGACCTGAGGCGTTTCTGACATTACTCATAGAACCAACAGCCTGATGTGCTATTCTACATAAGATACCTATCTCGTTTTCAAGTAACGCTAAGCTCTAAGCACCACACAAACATGTGTCATATAATTTTCAGTAGTTACTACTATTATAAACCTATGATTTTTATTTATTTTACTAGCTGTACCCTGCTTGCGTTGCAATGCACTTTTAACTACCTACTGCCTACCTACTGCCTACCTACTGCCTACCTACTGCCTACCTACTGCCTACCTACTGCCTACCTACTGCCTACCTACTGCCTACCTACTGCCTACCTACTGCCTACCTACTGCCTACCTACTACCTACGATTCATAAGAACCTTCTCCTGACAATAACAAACACAACAAAAAAAGAATAATCGAAATCGGTACAGCCGTTCACGCGTGATCCCCGTGACCAAGGAAAATAGGGATTCATTTTTATATAATTATATAGAATATAGATAGATACCACAGATATAATAAATACAGGAGATATGGCAAGGAGGCGTGGCGCTTGCGAACGCATCTAGCCGCAAAGAGGCTTGTTGCCAGTTTCGGCCATTAGTCGAATGTCAACTTGCGACGTCTTCACTGCTTGTGATTTTTTACAAAATGCCGCTTTGTACAGTGGTTGTTTGCAAAAATAACACCTCTATTGTGAATTATACGAAAGATGGCATCTCATTTCACACGTTAGTACTAAAATATGATTGTTTTTCTTATTAAATTCATTAAAACATTACTTCGTGTTACTAGAAACACGATAAAGTACCAAAAGCAATTATTTTCATTAGGAACAACAACCATTGTTTGCTTAATACACATCGATCAATGAATCGGCTGGTCTAATAGTGCAATGGATAAGTGTTTTACTGATACTCTCACTCACACGATAGTTTCGTGAAGCGGGTGTGTTTTAGGTAGATAATTAGAGAGGTGATGTCACTTTTGTGGTTGTCGATATTTTATACGATCCCTTAGTACGAATGATTACACAAGGGTAAAAAATTAGACTATTTTTGTTACATGTAACTTTATAGTTGTTGTTTACTAATGTGAGGTACTTAATGATAAAATTTATATAATTAATTACTGAAAAATACAATTCATTACTATTTCTTGATTACTCGACTTATCTTTTATTGAATCAAGTATGGGTTTTTAATTTATTGCGGTACTCTTACACATGTATCATTGATATCATCATCACAATTCACACCTTGGTTTCATTTTAACATTTTAGCTATCCGAAGTATCTAAAAATAAAAGAAAAGTGGATAAATGCGACAGGAAAAGTTCCAAACTGGTTTCCCACAAAAAATAACACGATATGTTCGTCTCACTTTGAGCCTAAGTGCTTTCAACCATTGAAGAAAGACTACATACCAACACCTCGAATTCAGATACAAAAATAGTACTGTATTTTTATATATAAAAAGGGCAGATTAAAGGTAACTGAATTTCATCGATACTATTTTTACTACGATTACCTCTTCACATCACTAGTTGCGATGTGTGTTTATTCTGAGTCCGTAGCTACAGGCAGAAGCCCCGCCCCATGTATGCCTGTGTTCTATTAGTGAGTTTATTAGTGTTGCTGTAAGTTTCTTTGTGTGCGGGAGAAATATGAGCTCGTGTGCCGTTCTTATAGTTTTTGCTTTTGTGTTAGTGAATTAAGTGGGGAGAACACGGCGACATCTGAACACGAATACATTTGTTTACAAATCATATCTCCTGTATTTATTATATCTGTGATAGATACAGTGATTCTTTTCTTGATAAACAGACCGAGCACTAACTAACCGCCGTGTGTCACTAATAGCACTACCTGGCACTACCTGGCACTACTGCACGCTCCTCGCCGCAACCCCGCTGCGACTGACAAAGTCTGTCAGCCACAGCACTGCGGGTGCCCAAGCGATACTTTTTGTAATAATATTATCGCTAAATACCTTTTGTTTCAGCCTTACTGGTGTGCTGCCAGAATTGCACACCTTCAAGAGGGTAACACTTTTTAATCTCGCAGTTGGCTAAAGTCAAAAGACGTCTCAATTTTGTGTTCCGTGCAAATAAGTGACAGTTTAAGGTTTTCTGTGTATGCATATTTCGATTTTTCTGGAACGATTTGTAGGAGAAAACTAACTTAACAGGATATAGGCTTCAAAATAGCGATAAAATATTTTATTAGAAAGCTCCAAACGAAGGAGCTTTTGGAACATAATTATCTATACTATGATTACCTAGGAACACAATAGTACAGACTGATGAGTTCACGCGACTGTGTCTGTAGCGCAGCGCAGCACAACTACACAATACTCTCTGCGCAGCGGCGGCGGCGCGGCGGCGCGGCGAGTCCTCGCGGATATCCTCACTATAAATAAGCTTTTTGTGAGGTTCATTCTCATGTTGTGTTTTAAACCAGCCTACACAAACAGCCTAGTAATCTAATTTACGAGTTATAGTAATTATGGAAGCAAAGTTTGTAGGCGTAACGTGTGTCAAATGACGTCACAAAAAGAAAGCGCGCAACTTAGCGAGTAAGTCGTTTTTGTGTAACACTTTGAGTAACTAATCGGCGAGGTAAAAAGTTGAGTTGGCAGCAGTCGGCTGGCGCCGCGCCAGCCTCGGCGGCGTTCGGCACATCGCGGTACATCGGCATCGTTACGAGCGTGTAATCGGACAGTTCGACGCAGTTAGTGCGTTAACTGCCGACTGTTTAGGAAGCCATCCACATTACTTTGTATGGACGCTTGTAAACTGTCCCGCTCAGAACTCTGTCCTCCTGTTATTGCTTTCGTTCTAGAAGTGAGCATTACGAGACAGATACGTGTTTTTTCTCCACATTTACATTCACAAAGCCTCAGCTGCATGCTATGGTATTGCACAAAAGAACTAGGTCACACGGAATCCAAAATCGTCAGAATTCTATTATCGTCAGTATATTATTGTCTTATAGGCCTAAATGGCCATCGTCACTGCTTCAGTTAATTCTATCTTAGGCTCTACCCAGGTGAGCTATGTGCAGTAGGTACTCGTAGGTAAGTACGTATTCATTGGAGTAACTTAGTATTCACTGCTAATGTTATTCCTTGTATTTCAACCCCCTGTTTGTGTTTTTATTTTATTAATATAATTTTAATTACTCTTAAATGTAGATCTCAAATGAACTTATTTATTATTTAACTTATTACCCGACTGCGCCAGAAAGAGGGTTATGTTTTTCGAGAGTATGTATATATGTATGTATAATTGTTTGGCACGCTCGGCGGCCTGAACGGCTCGATGGATTTTAGCTTGTGAGGTGTTGTTAGATTCGTATTTACTGTGAGAGTGACACTGGGAATATCAAAATATAAAAAAAACAAAATGACGGATTTTTGGCGCCAAATTCAAATATTTGGCACGCTCTGCAGCCTGAACAGCTTGATGGATATTAGCTTCAATGGTGTCGTTAGATTCGTATTAATTGTGAAAGTGACACCGGATATATGTAAATGTTGAATCAGAAGAACATGAGCTGGGAGTTCCACGTGGTGAAGGCGCTAAAAATTTGTTTGGCTAGTCGTCTTCGAAATCTTTCACATTTATAAACTAAAAAGCTGGAAATAAAAAAAGTTATAAAAAAAATTAAAAAAAGTAATTTAAAAAACTAAAAAACCCGACTGCGGTAAAAAAACGTAAGTTAAAAAAACAGTAAAAACTAAGAACAAGCACATTTTAAATTTAAAAAAGTTGGAAGCAGGCCTATTTGAGTTTAAAAATACAAAAAAAAAATATATTTTTAAATTTGATTGTGGACAATTAAAATTTTATTTGACAAGAAAAATGATGGTATTAAATTAATGTTATACATTATTTTGATGTGTAATTTAGTTATAATAGTAGTGTGTGATGTGTATTTGTTATTTAATTAGTAACATTACATTTTAAGTGTACCTACCTACTAATAAAATTATGGATCGTTGTGTCTGGCTTAAATAAATTAATTAATTGAATTGTCTGGGCAACAACATAATCGTATGAAATAAAATCCTTTAGTTACAATTACTCGAAAATCCTCTGCTTAAACTAAAAGCGATCACTGCCACTACAGGAACACGGGGCACGCGAGTCAACTTCGCGGTTAAACTGTAAGGGCTCATTTACGGAGACGCGGTGCATCGCGCGGCTCGTTGTGCGGCACGGCCTGCTTTTAATTCAAACATATGGCGACGTATAGGAGCGTTTACGGACAACGACTTTGCGTCGGGCGGCGCGTTGCACGCCTCATTGAGCGGGACCCGCCGCAAAAAAGTTTGTGATCAGTTTGATCGATTTTTCAAACTGATCGCAACCTTTTTTTGATTTGTGTATGCGCGTCCACCGCCCGTTGCCCGCGGCGGGCGACGCGGAGGTCACCGCGCAACGTGCCGCCCGACGCGCCGCGTCTCCTTAAATGAGCCCTAAGAGGCAAGCAGCTCCGCAGCAGTACGCTGTGCCACGTCACTAATTGCGTGCGCTATGCTTTGTGTCGAAACACGAAAATTCTTTTAAACCCGAAGCTGTACCATTCGTCTAGACTTTTTGGCCGTGTGTCATTTAATACTAATTACATTTTCCATTCTATTCATTCTGGTGACAGAGTTGACTTAAATTGGGAACGGAAGAAACTGAAAGAACTTACTTTGTGAGACTCGAGATGATAAAATTTATTATTATACCTGCGTTAGACCAAATTCCAAGCTCCAGAGTATTGTATCACATTAAAACATCGGCCATCCATACATTCCAGTATATCTGTGAACAACCACAGCACTTGTTAACTAAGCTTGTAATAATTACGAATAAGCCGTAACTGCTGGAATGTACAGAAAAGTTGGGAGACAGCAGTGTTGCAAGTTAGCACTCATGTTACGTTATTAGCTGAACGTGTAGTTTTGTAACTGGCAACATACTGTAGTTGGCAAGTTTTTCAGGAGTTCGCATCACAAGTATTTATGTACAATTTGTTTGCAATTCATTATGAATGATCTATGTTTTATACATGGTGAAGTGTTTTGTCGTGAATGCATATTTGCTGAAGCAAAAACATACAAGCCGAGCTGAAGATGGCGGTTACTTGAAGTTGAGCAAAGTCTCTGACACACCGCTAACAGGTTCGCATAATAGTCACACTTTTGATACTTACGAGTTCAGTATCGTCTTAGGGTGCTTGCATAAATATATAGGCTTCCAGTACGGACAAGTCTGGTATACACCTGTTTCTTTATATGCGAGTGCATACGAGAAGGTGTGGGACTGTTTTACCTTCACCGCTAGGTTCCGTTACTGGGAACCAAAATCTTAATGTAAGCACCGTTACTTAATATACCAACCGGAGAGTCCGGTGTGTTGTGGACCTCGTTACCGATATGTCTGTCAAGAAAGCTCCAGCTAGAATAGTAAGGAACACAATAAAGTGCTTATCAAGTTCGCCAACTCTCAATAGTGTTGCATTTGATCCCCAAAGCAGCATCACAGTATAAATATGGACAATCCGAAAACTGAGCCTAGTTGAAGACATAATTTTCAACGCTCCATTGAAGCAATATGGTTGTAAATTTTAATGTTTTTGATATTGTTTGCATCGTCAACTGCGATCGCAGTTTTGATCGTTGTAAGCTCAATCAATGCCGTTGCGGGAATTATTTTTCTAAACAAAAAATATGATAATTGACAGTACCGAATAAAAAAGTATTAGTTACATTTGTATGTTTTACAGTAAAACAGGTTGCAACCATACCATTTATTTATTTACGTACACATAAAAGATTTTAGACAGAAATATTTGTCTGTCTAATATCTATGTCTAATATCGGTACAGAATTCGATGGTCAAAAGGTATTGTTTAGTTTTCAAAGAAATCTGTTTTATTGTAGTCGGTTTTTACTTTCTAATAATGCTTTTAGTAAATGCGCTAAAACAATGTAGACCACTATGCTACGGATGTCGGTTAACAATCGATTACTGCGTATCAATTAAAATATTTATTTCTTTATTCATTTTTCTTCCATATCACTATCACTACATGGTATAAAACAAAGTCGCTTCCCACTGTCTGTCCCTATACACATATATGCTTAGATCTTTAAAACTCCGCAACGGATTTTGATGAGGTTTTTTTTAATAGATAGAGTGATTCAAGAGGAAGGTTTATATGTATAATACATGTAAATCATAGTAGAGAAAACATTAGTATGCGAAGCCGGGGCGGGCCTCTAGTAAATTATATTTTTAAACATTCTTACTAAAAAACTTGTATAAAAAACATTTAAAAATATAAAATGCATATATGTATTTATTTATTATCACTTATTTCAACAGTTTAAAATTCTTGAATACCTAATGAAAAATACACCTATTAAAACAAATTATCATTTATAACATTAAAATGTCACATCGAAAGTTTTTCCATCCCCGATCTCCGTAAAACTTGTATCACGGAAGATCAAGATCGTTTAGTCGCTATACTCTCACTATAATGGTGCGAGCGAGTGAACAGATATGAAAAAAAGTATCTGTCGCAAAGCTCGCCGCCCGCTCCTTGCGTAAAATACCTAAATTAGCGTAACGCAGAAATGTAAGAGGGCTCTTAAGGGCCCATAGTACCTCAGATGGCTTAGCATGATCCTCCGTTATGTAGAAAAGCAGCATTAATTTTGAAATAAATATACGGTAAAGTTGAGGATTAATGCTAGGTCCTATGTTTGACGAAAACACGATTCCATAAAATTTTCTTGATAGAAAAAGAATCCAAAGTTACCTCCAAACCGAACGATAAACCGCTGGTATTCAAAAAATACTTAAAATTAAATCATGAAACTTGGCATACTAACTGAACTACCTATAAAGCAGGTCTTCTGTTTTTTATTTTTTTTTTAATTCCTATTATTTTCACCGTAAAAAGAAAATACCTAAACTATCGGCGTCTTGAAGTTGGTTCGAACGGGAGAGCTGTGTCGCTTGCGCTCAGAATACACATTACGCAACAGGACGACGTAAAATTAAAATATTGAAGTACTTAGGTTTATAGTGCTGGCGCAATGGGAAATAACATAGATTTAGGAAACAAGGAGATATGCCCGGTAGATGAAAATGTATCGGGAACCTGTGTCTCCAGTTTGCCCTTGCCACACGACAACTACTACACATGCAGTTCAGTAAAAGCAATAAGTACGCAGTCGCGCACACATCCGCATTTCTTAAAACAGAACGTACTACACGATCAATTATAAACCTTATCCCATCAATCACAGCGTGTATATACCATGCACCGTACAACTTACCCACACAAAAACACCGGTTGCTATCGTTGTGCTGCAAAAGCAATTTATTTTACATATAAGCTAATGATTGACTAAATCGGAAAGTTATCGAATCTTACATTTATTATTGTACAAAAAAAAATTGGGGTCCTCAAAATAAAATAAATAATAAACTGCATGTCCAGAAAATATTATAATAAAAATAAACAATATGTAGCTAAAAAATATTATTAAGTAAATTAAAACAATCAAAAATCCGGTTACGTTGGTTTAAGCTGTCATAGCGTATTGAAATTGAAAGAGTAGGTATTGTTGAACCCTGCTATGGTGTTTACTCACTGACCTGTAAAGTGGAAGTATTTGTGCAGCACTTGCCGCTTTGATATTACTGGGGTGGCACTTTTTGTCAAATAGTGTACTCTTAAATTCATATATTTTTCCATGACAGATTTGATAAGAAATAATTTATGTCATTATTCAATGGGAACTGCTCAAATTGGTAAAACTTAATATGTATTATCAAAGAGATCTAATCCTATCGATCGATCGATAGCCTACGTTAGTCGATCTGCACAAGCACATCACTAACTTGCCGCAAGACGCCACGGCCGCGATGCATCCACTTAATGAAGTATCGTTTTGTGATGTTTACATTGCTTGTCCAGTCACTTAGCGGCAAACTTAGGTAGTGGTTAAGGGGCAATGTATTTGTTGCAAAAATAGTACAGTCGCTGTGATATTTGAAAACAAAAATAACATGGTAAGAGCAAGAAATATTTTACGATTTGTTGTTTTTCATGATTTTAAAGACTAATATAGTAAAATACTTGTACTAACACATGGTAAGTGATTCTATTTTGACGTTAGTAGGTACATTGAAACTAAATTTGCGATGTACAATTTTATGTTCATATAATGACAAGTTAATATTAAATTATGATTGATAATTTTATTAAGTACTTAGTACTCGTCCGATAATAGTGTAGTTTAACAAAATCGCTTCGACTCCGTGTGCCCGCGTCACCGCGAGCAGTAGTGTGCGAGCGCGATAAAAGAGTGAGGTGGCGCGGGGAAGTGGGGGCCAAATTAGAATTTGAGCTGAGGTTGTGTAGGCTCTTAATAAACAAAAAGTTCAAGCTGGTGGCCACTTTTACAACTCAGGATGAAGGTAAACAAAAGCTTTTGTTAAAAGCTGTCCTATTTTATTACATTTATCAGCTTTAAATACCCTCAAAACCGCCGCATTCTGGATTTACAAATAAGTTCACGAATTCATTATGATCGATCACACGGACTTATGATTCGATAACGATTATAACAATAACAATAAATCATTCTTACCTTTCAAAATCAGCAGGAAGTTTAAAATACGATAGCTCCGGTTTTTATGTAGCCGTGTTCAAACAGCCGTATACTACGCAATACGATCGTGGCATTTTTAAAAAGATCGCGGAGATAAGCTTTACTCGTCTTGACGCGGCACTCACTACTGAGAGCACCGCGCCGATCGCTTAGGAGTCTCGTCGTTGCGCATGTTTGTGTGAGTGTGCAGTTTCGAGCGTTTGTATTTAGTTTCCGTACTGTCCATATTTATATTGTGGCAACATCACGTCGGATCACATAACTACACAAGTTTGAGCCGATACCTTCGGTCTGCAGGGGTGCGACGGGCGCGGCGGGGAATAACGGGGTAAGGTAAGTAATCTAAGTTGTTCGACTTAGCGCGAGTTTGATGCGCGGCTCTTTGATGCCTCGCACCGACTCACACCAGCTCGCACCTCGCGCCACAGGCGAGCCCGTTGACTACTACCCGCTACAATATAGGAAAATGCTAAAATAGGACACATGCCTATACAAGGTGTTGCTTGGCATTCTCGTCAAATTCAAGGAGGTAACTATGCTAATGATTCTCGACCCGAATCAATAATAAAATGGGTAGGTATTTTTTTATATTTTTTTCTCAATGTCAGAAATCGATAAGTGTACACCACCCGTATTAAAACGCGGCCCGTCTAATATTAGCCTTATAACCGCGCTTTCACACACGCACAAACAATCGCAGACGTTTATTCGATAAACGGGTGATTCTCGTCTTTTGAAAAGGGCTTCATTCTGAAATAATGTCAAATTAAAACACCTAAAAAAAGCAGCGTTTATTATTATTGACCAGGTACCGTAATTTATATTGATTATTTACGTCTTCTATGACAACCCCCTCAATTTTGACGAGTTTGCAAAACTACACCTTGTATTTTATTAGAAATGTTCAGCAGAAGTTTGGTATAAAATTTGCAAGCTACATAGATAAATTATGATTATACAGTGAATGGGCAAGCTTTAATTAAATTAATTGTGGATCAACGAGTTTGAATTCTTATAATTAATAAATACTTTACTCTCTAAACATTTTTAAACATACAAACTTTTCTAAACATACGTTCAAAGTAGCTCAGGTACCGCAACACAAACTGTGCTAGTGTCGCCTTAAACAACAAGTTCTTGTGAGACTGTATTTAGTCGCCAGTTTACGTATAAAGAAGTCTGCCCACTACACTGTACATGCTAAAGACGTGCTAGAACCGTGTCAGACCGTTCCGTCGCCGACCACCACTGTTGCGTGCCATGCACTAAATTTCCTGTACGAAACTGGCAAGGTGATTTGAAATAACATAGGCTGTGCTTGATCTATCAACACGCTTGCTGTACCTCGATAAACCATCACAAATACAAATGTGGAAACGACTTTTGGCTTGTGATCCGAGGGAGATGTTTTTTTTTTTCATAAACTAAGGGAATCTTAAATATACATAGGTATAGACTTTTTTAATGCTGGTAACTTTATGCAAAGAGTAGAATACTTATAACAAAAGGAACCTTATTTATCATAGTCAGTGTCAATTTGATTGACATAAATGTACCTATGTTGTTATAATTTGAATGGGTTTTATTTTGTGCCAGACACGTCAGAACTTAAATCTCTTTGTGTAAGCAAAAATTATAATTATTATACCTACTGTTTCGGCGCATCGCGATCATAGCGCTACAATTTTGGTCAGTAATTGGAAAAACCGAAACCCGATTTATAAAAATTCCCACTTATATTAATGATATTTCATTTACATAAGCCGTACTACCTTTCCTACATAGTACAATAATTTACCGATGATTCAGTCGAGACGCAAAAACAGCTAAACTATCATACAAATTTGGGCATTCTCCTTTTCCCCAGGAACGATTATTTTCGAAAAAAGGGAATAATTATGCTTCCCAATTTACGGGATAGGCACGCGGATGATACGCGGATTCTACGGTCACTAAACCCGTTATGCACGGGCATGGTGCGCTGTTGATACGTTCTAATGGGTTTAGTAGTCCGTGTCATGTTTCTATCCGTATCTGATACGGTCATGGTATGGTACGGTGTAGTGGGCAGTCACTTAAAGACGTATCGTGCAATTATGGAGAGATCCGTGCCCGACTAACGCTGCTCAACACCGTTCAACACTGCACGGAGGTGACCGACAGTGCTAAGTTTAAATCAAGAATTAATTTTAGTGAACGAATAAACTTTCGTATCCGCGTAATTGAAAGTGGGATCAGCATCTATGCAGCGCGGATTCGACCTGACCAGGTGGCATTGGGGTGAAACCGACAATGATTTGATATTACGAATTAATGTGTTTTGCGACACAAATACTTCGAATTTTGTTTCGCATTTAAACGATTTAGTGCAGTGCGTTTACGTATCCACAGATCCACAAAAATACTGTAGTTCAGTTCGATCACTGACTCGACAGATATACTAGCATTTACGGTGGAATAGAAACATCCGACCATTTGCAGATTAAACGGGAATAGCGCGATATTTAGGACTTCGCGAATTGATACGAACTATTAGTTACCAATAATTATATGTAGTTATAATCAGCGGAGCCCGTTAGTCGTAAACATTCAGAGCTGTATAATGAACCGCACAATAAACTGATAATAACTTACTGTTTTAGCTACATTGTAACTATAATATCTGCGTGACTCATTGCTGAAGCAAGCGCCCACATACGCGGCCTGTGAGAGGCATATGAAGGTTTGGCACCATCATCATTCGACCGAGAGACGTCTACTGCTGGTTATGCTTTCTCTCACATCACCTCAACGACCGATCCTAAGCTGATGTGACCATGACTATGTAGTTGCAATGCTGTTCATTACAATCAATGTGAATTGTGGGAAATCAAAACACTTTATTTAGCTTGAACTATTTTATTAAAATTTTATGTCGTCTTATGTTTTCACAGCCTTAACGTCAAATAATGCACTCCACCATCTTACTACTTCCTCTTTCTCTATCACACACTCAATACTGACATCCCCACATTCGGACCAGTACCTAAAAAAAATTAAAAAATTATTTAAGCTCGCAGCGATAATAAGCCAATGGAAGAGCTCTTAATCCAACTCCACTTTAATACGAGTGTATTTGAGAAGGCGAGTCATCCTCTAAAGTCCACGTGCACCAAGTGTAATTGCCTATAGAACTTAAACTGAGGAAAAAATTCAATCGTCCAATAGCGAGGGAGATTCCATAAAGTTGCTTAATCTGTTAATCTGGCCGAATATGCGAGCTAAGTTTGGACGTAATGAGTCCCGCCCGCTCCCTCGATATACCTACGTACATACTACTATGTACATATAGATAATAGGGTTTCTTTATCCTCCGTGTTTACCAACTTATCGTAGAGCTCGTGATCCTGGTCCAATTCTGGGATTTTAAATAGTTATTCCGTTTTCATGCCAGGAAGTCCGAATTTAGCGACTTCGGTGCTCTGCGCTTTGCTAGTGCTATTACAAGCAAGCATTGAATACATTTTGTTTGGGAAAGCTTCTGAAAATTAAAAACAATGTTGTGCCTACATGTATCAGTAAACTTGATTGGTATGTTTCAAAATGAAAGCGTTGGATACGTCAAATTTCAGATTATCTAGTCAGGGCGTATTACATAGGTATTTAAGTAGGGTATTGGGTCAGCAGTGCTCAAGCCCGGCCGAGTGTACGGGTGTTGGGCTGTTGCCACCTTGTGTCTGCGCTCCGATGCGCTTTTAAGCTATATCTACTCGCAACTCGAGCTTGTGTCAGACTCACGGAGCGATCATTAGCTGAATGTAGGACAGTTTTATATTTCGTAACTTATTACCATTAAAAATGCGAAAGTTTGTGAAGATGGATATTTGTTTGCTTCTAAATCCGTTCAGTAGTTTTTCCGTGATAGAGTATATCGCGCATAAACTACTGAACAGATTTAGATGAAATTTAGTACAAACATAGTTTTAAACCTGGATCCTGGTCCCGTGGAACATTTACCGAACTCCACGCGGGTAAAGCCTAAAGGCATGAACTAGTTATCCATGTAGATAAACTTATGTGTGTATGCACGTGACCTTTCGACATAAATATAAATATTTTTTTCTTCCTTTCTTTTTAAATGTAATTTTGTGAATACTGCAGTCGCCAAGGTGCAGCCGAGTTTCGTGAATTTTAATTAGGAGGTTTACTTTCGGTTCAGAAGGCTTTCGTGTTGCTATGACTACCATTCAGTCAATCAATGAAGTCGACGGCATACTTTGGTAATAAAACCAGTACAGGGTAATCTCATATTCTGGTATAACTACGAACTACGCTGGGCTAGCTCAAGTTCAAAATAATCCCACTAAAGTGCAGTCAACTGCAGCTTTGCTGGGAAACAATTAGTTATTAGTTAGCACCACAGTGCTCCACTTCAGCTCTAATCCCAGGATCGCCATCTATCCTCACATTATCACCGCGACGATTTACGTAATACCAAATGGGCAGCCATTACTGACGGCTTGATTTACGCTCTTCCGGTCCCCGGGGCATCATCCTCAGGGGGGGAGAGGAACAAGATCATCATCAACATTGACAAGTCTATTTCCGGAGGAGTGTAATCTGTTGGAGAGTGTGAACAGGAGTCGGCACGAGGACGTCGGTGAGACGGTGGAGTGGAGGTGGATGACTGGTGAGAGCACTGTCTTGTGTTACTTCCTTGTTTGCATTTAAGGCAATAATTTTTGGTTATAATTTCAAAACTAGCAGTCAAAAATGCACTAGCATAATATTGTCAACGGTAACGTAGACTTACACAGAAAAGTATGTTTTACTTTTCTCATGCTGTCGGCCGCACAGCCACGGATTATTACTTCGTAACTCAATAAACCCTCCTCGAATAGCACATATACGTATGACAATGTAGTAACAGTGATATAATTATTTCGGAACACATTAGCATGTTAGTAAAACACGAGTAACGTTCCCAACTTTGTTTCAGTTGATATGGATGCGAGCTATTGTCGGCGCTGAACTAACTCGAGTGACGTCCGCCTCGTACAACAACTTGTTTACAACTTTAGTTGGGCACTTACAAAATGTTATGACACTGTTACAAAACATTAACAATAAAAAATGGTAGGTAGTGCATGAACATGGAGAATACTTTGTATCATTAAGGCAAAAAACATCAAAAAACTAATAACTAAGGTGAAAACTTACGGTTTCAGTTAATAGTATAGGCATACTAAACATCAAACTTCATAACAAGGCCGCTTAGCTGATACACGCAGCTACACGGTACAGCTACGCGTCGTAGCGGCGCGGTGCTACGCGCTACAGCTACGCTTCGTAGCAGCTGGTCAGTACTACGCGCTACGTGTCGAGCCCAATAATGGGCATTAGAAATCGTATTATGGTCGGTCCAGTGTACATAGGTCGGAAGTCATACAAACAGCGTGTTGCATCTGTTTGTCATCTGTCTCAATAAAAGTCTATGTACCATTTATTATTATACTGATATAGTAACATATACGTGTATGGAGCTTATAACTTGGTACCTAATATTATAATTTTGAACTAACTTACAAAAGCTAATTTTAACCAAATTCAAGCACTTAATTAGTTCAGAGCTGATTTATTCCCCTCTAAAACTAATAAGAGCATGTTTAAGATTTATTATATTATTTCTTGAGTCTCATACAGACTCCGTGTACAGAGTGAACCCGGTGGGGCGCAAATTATCAGCTAATACGCACGCTATGTTCTTATGATCTATTTGCCGCCACCACGAGATTGGCTCCTACGTGCCTCACTCGACACTTCTAGGTCCGCGTCTGAACCAAATTAATCATATTAATTATAAAATGAGTGTAGGTAGGTACTCAGAGAATTATGAGCCAAGAGGTCAGTGAATTGCGTCTTGCAGTCATTACTGACTGAGGTTACACGTGTTTTCTTTGTAAGGCTCCGTGCCACCACCGAGAAAGAAGCAACTATTTTAGCTATAGGCCATTAACAACGTTAAGAGCTTGTAACTACCGTGTCAGTAAAAAAAACACATACTTATATTAATGGTGGATTGCTGACTATTCACGTCGCCGCGCCGCCTGGTGAGAACTCTGAGAACAAACAACTCGTTTTTAGTTGCTAGCTCTACTCGTTTCTTCTCCGTCGGCGGTGGGACGGGTACCTTATGATATGAAAAATATCTTATTTGATCGCCGAGATCTTTTTGGATCCTGTAAAATTCTATTTTAACTAGAAGTATCTTGATATGATTGAGATTGTCGTTCCAATCAATATCCCTGGCAATCTGTGAGTAATTTTCAGTTAAAAGTTTAGATCATTTTCAGGGTCGCTGGCTCGACTGACCGTATTTATTTAGTTTCGATATCACCACACAACGATAGTGAAGGAAAGTCACGTGGACGCTCGTCTAACTAAACTCCCGGCACATTAGCGCACATTAGTAGTACGACTCTCTATTATGGTAATGACGCCGTGTAGCGGAACGAAAGTTCGGACAAACAACTGCCGGCGCTCCAATCAATTAATTGCCGTTGTGTCGCCACTGCCATGTGCCGTGTGCCGTGCAGGTGCCGTGCCGGAGTGTGCCGGGCTTTGTGCCTCACACACGGATCCACTTTAATTAGCACAAGGTAAAGGAGGCGTAGTGAATGCGTCGCTTGACACCGGCGGCGGCGTCGCCGTCCTACTGAGCACGGTGGGACTGTGTGTGTGTGAAGAGTCCTGACGTGTCGCATAGTTTCAATTAATTCGCGTTACATTGCGCTGTACAAGTTCAATTGGCATTTAAATGGATCTCCAGCAGGTTGATCTCCAAAAAGAGGTGCATATCCATCTAACTAAACAGTTTACACAAAGTGAATCGATTTGTTATTAATCGAAAAAAGGACTCATTGCATGGCTCTTAATGATGTCATTTTACTACATCTATATATGTTCAATACAAGTATCCCACAATACATATTCTGATATCCTGCCAAGTCACACTGATTAACAGAGCACGTCACATAAATATAGCTAAAGATCATCATCAAAATATTATTTCATCTTCCCCATCGCTGTTGGCTTCCCTTAAGTCCTTAAATGACCAATATTATCAGCAGTCGAGCCGCAACTAGTCGAGTCTAGTCGTCCTCGCTCGCTGATAAACTAATATGTGCCAACACGACGGCGGGTAGCACGTTGCGAGTTATTGCGACCAGTCGCGTAATTATCGTGCGACTAACTACAGGAGCAAGGTTTTTGTACTTAATGTATACGGAGATGGTTTGAATTCGGCAGGAGATCTCAATTTCTTTGTTTTGGCTCAAACTCGAAGCAATTGTTTCAATTAGACCATTACAGACACTTTTGAATGTCAAAAATCAAAAAGACGAAGCTACAGTCACAGGCCAAAATAACTTGTGATAGTACTGTAGTTGCTGTTGTACTGTTGCTTGGAATGCCAAAGCGTAGATCTCTATAGAGAAGACTGGGCAAGAAACTCCATGAAAAAACACTCTTTTAAAACACAATCTTAGTCACATCATTCACGTTGAGATTATACATATTTTATGTGAGAACGATGTAGAAAGACGTGCAAGTTAAAAGCGTCCAGAGTAAAATTCACAATTCAAAAATAAAATAAAATAAACCGTGGCAGCAAGAGATGACTAGTCCCTGCTGACGGCGACGGTTCACAGACATGACGCATGGATCAGCACCATTCAGCTCAACCATCAGCGACACATTTGAGTGAGCATGACATTCTCTCAACCGCTAGGCCAAATGCAAGTCAACGAAACATGTAGGTACCCAATAAAAGGTACCTTTATTGGTACATAGTATTCACAGATGTGCTATGCAATTGTAATAATACTAAGAGATTGAATCTATAAATAATGTATTGTATACATATTTTTAGAATCTTCAGCAGCTTCCACAATAACTTCACATGGTATTCGATTAGTTTGCCCCTATGATTTTGGAGCAGGACCAGCACTGTGCCAAGCAGTTATATCATAAATGTAATCCAACCAACTTATAATATGCTTGCGTTATATACATACTCCTGTAGCGGCTGAACCCGGCCTGTCGACAGCCGCTCGCGGGCGGTGCACGCGCACACCTGGTCGCAGCGCACCACGAGGGCGCCATCGCTCGCGCCCTACATGGCGCACGCAGCTGCAGGACGTGGAACATCTTGAAAGCAGACATTGTAGTATTGTGTAGGATTACGTAGAACGTTCAACAGAGCTTATTATACCAGAACTGATTATATGTTGTTCAAATACAAAGAACTAAATATTCGGTTTTCTATTTATTCCCAAAAAGCCTGCTACAATATTCACACTCCTGTGTGAGACGTAAAGACGTACGGGCTCAGTATCGCCACAATTAGGTACAATCATCTGCGAAATGAGCATAATACATGAAAGGCAGAGAAATGGAAGGTCACGCTAATTTAATAATGAGTGCAATTTCAGTGCGGGACCGCGCGGACGGACTGCGGGGTGCGGGGGGCAGGAGAGGATAGATGGAGCAACCCGGGCACGGACAGAAGGGCAAACAAGTTTAAACTAAATAGTTGTTGTAAGACATCTGTAGGCTTAGACCCATTGTGTAGTTCAGTTCTTTCATGATTACTTTGTATCGTTTTGTCCGGGAGCAGTGGTGCGCAAGTGGTAGCGCGACTTGTGAGTCCTATAGCAGACGCTTTACTTGTCGACTGTTTTTCAGGACTGTAGCTCTCAACAGTAATGGAAAACATCGTGAGGAAACCGGCATGTTTAGATAAAGACAAAGACATGTGACAACCATCAACCAGAATAAGGCCGCGTGGTGGCTCACGGCTCACCTCTCGCAGAGAGAAGGCCTGCGCCTCAACAGTGCATCAGTGGCAGCATAGACTTATTATGACCTAGTTTTATTAAGACCTACCTAGTTTAATACTAAGTCCACCACGTAGTTGACAACTTTCATTATTTTTGGGTTGTGGAGGTCATATAGGCAGTTGCTCCATGTAAAATACTCAAAAAGGAGTCAAAAATGATGTTCCACGGCTTGTACACAATGTGCCGGGGCTCGTTCTCACCGGCACGCGGCGCAGGAGGCGGCACAACCGGGGCATACTTGAGTCAGTGCGACGCGACTTGGAGCTTCTGGCCGCGCCCGCGTGCTGCTCGCGTGTGTCGTCCTAAAACAATCACAAGGCAATTAGCAGGTGTACGTACAACTATCGTACTCCCCCCCCTCTCTCCCCCGCCCCCACACCAGCGCTCGCCATGCATCATGCTAAGCCGCGCGACGCCAACTGATTTACTACAAATTATTCACAGTTTTAGTCATTAGAGGGTTAATTGGTAAACAATTGTGTTGCTCAGTATGGATTTATTGTGAGCCTGCGATTATTCAGTGGTGTTACAATAGACGACTGCTATTAAATTAGCTTACTACCCGCCACCGCCAACGGTTTGAAGGTGAACATGATTTATAAGTTAGCTCATAAACCCGTTTGATTAATGACGAGATATTTTATTACACGAATATTATGTTACACTGGAATGATTCTGCGAAACTCCTAATCTTAATCGAATGTAATTTATACGTGTAAGAGAAGCCTAACACGGTTAGCTCACGATCTTAGTCATAATATACATACTTACTTAGTAGCGAGTAGCGTTAATCCTTTGCTTCGCTCGCGGGAGATCTACTGCTACTACTGAAGTAGGGACATTCAAGTTTAAAGTATTGTGGTAATGATTGACCCCTTAGTTCAAATTTCAATTTTATTCCTAACTACAATGTTACACAATCCACCTACATCTAAAATAAACTGAATCTTAAGTGTGAAATATATCCCATGCGGTTTTACGATTGTAAAAGAACAATAGGTGATTGGTTAAGATCTTTAACATATGAAAAATCAGAAAACATTCTGATCAGGGCAGGCTAACATACTAGATAAATTATACATACATACACACACGCACGCACAAACACACACACACACGCACACAAATACACACGCACGCACCAAACACACACCTACGCACACACAAATACGTGCACTCCTCACACAACGAGAGCTGCTTAACTATCATTTAATTTTATTTTTATTTTTATTCTGTTCTTTGAATTCATTTCATTGTTAAAATACCACTTGAAGAAAGAGCGAGACAGCTCCAACACAAGTACTACGGTAACTTACTGGGGCTGCCTCATTTTATGTAAGACTGTTATTGAATTTTTAAGAGGGAAGAAATATTTTTGTATTTTTTTGTAACTCGTGCCTCAAGTGTCAACTGTGCAACAAAGGACAAGCAGGTAGGTACTTTGTTGCCAAGTACTGTGTACCCGATGATGAGCTCTGTGTACCCAATCGCAAAACTTCCACTTCCCGGATACAGAAATCATCAACTCCTTAAAGTTCAGAGTTCGTTGACCTTGTACAAGTTGACATTATCTGAAAATATTTGTTTGCGCAGGCCTCCTGTGCTCGCCGTACATAAATTACATCGACGGATGTAGCAAATAGTGTTCCCTTACACAGAGGTCAATGTCTACCTATTTTTGTAACGGACTATGTTTTAATACATTTTAATAAAATCGTTTTTTTTTTTTGTTATAGAAGCACCTGAAAATAAAATAAAAAAGTGTGGCAAATGACTGTTTTACGAAATATCAGCTACAAGTGGCAAGACATTTCATGAACCTTTTCAGACAAAAAGAGATGAAAAAGCTATTTCAAACCCATTCAGTATTTTGAGATTTTCAGAACCTACTTGACACATTCAGCTTTAATGCTTGTTTCAAATCATAATCATTTGTTGGTTTTTATTTTTGCAAGATGGTAGTAGTAGTCTTAGTTCTTCTTATTTTGTAATAAAAACTTTGCCCCACACTATGAATTTCTCCTGTGGTGCGTTTACAAACATTTAAACTGACATACACAAACAGCCAGACCTGGAACAACTATCTGTAGGCCATACAAATAATTGTTCCGTGCGGGCATCGAACCTGCAACACACAGCGCAGCAGCACAGTATAAATATGGACAGTATGGAAACTAAGCCTAGTTGAGGACATAATTACCTACACTCCACTGAAGCAATAGGGTTGTAACTTTTAATGTTTTTGATGTTGTTATTTTTTTACATTTTTGTTCTGTAGTGATCAATCAATCGAATTTAAATAACTAGCTTACAAATACAATTTAAATAGGTAATCTCATGGCATAAAAAATACTCCCTATTTTATTACATTTATCAGCTTTAAATACCTTCAAAACCTCCGCATTGTGGATTTACAAATAAGTTCACGAATTCATTATGATCGATCACACGGACTTATAATTCGATAACGATTATAACAATAACAATAAATCATTCTTACCTTTCAAAATCAGCAGGAAGTTTAAAATACGGTAGCTCCGGTTTTGATGAAGCCGAGTTCAAACAGCCGTATACTACGCAATACGTTCGTGGCATTTTTAAAAAGGTCGCGGAGATAAACTTAAACGTGACCACTCGTCTTGACGCGGCACTCAATACTGAGAGCACCGCGCCGGTCACCCATGAGTCTCGTCGTTGCGCATTTTTGTGTGAGTATGCCGTTTCGAGCGTTTGTAGGTAGTTTCCATACTGTCCATATTTATACTGTGGCAGCAGTCAATCAATTTCTTGTAATAAAGCTGAGAACGAAGTAGTGCGTCTTCCGAAGTGAATGCCCTGTTATCGTCACTATTAGGATTCTGTTTGTCCGTCTGGGTCCGGAGTCGGACATATCGCTCATCAATATTACATCGCTTATCGTCGATCATATCTCAATGGATATCGTTAGCATTGATTTCGAAGGTAACTAATATTATCGTTTGTAGAAACTTAAAATAATAATACAAAAATGTACATAGATAAAAGACGAAAGGCATTAAAGGGCGTCAAAAAATTCGTCCAAATCGCTGTTAACAGGAATAGTGTCCAGAAGGCTGGCAGCATTGGAAATGATGATTCTTTATTTCGTTTTTTCATCGATATTTTTTTTTATATTTACATATTTCTTAAAAAAAAAAAAAACATTAAAAATATATAAAATAGGTTTCCTCCTATGTCGGGAGCAGGGTCCAAGCTACCAGTGGTTAGAGCTCCAGAGACAGGAACCTCCTCACAATGCGGGCCGTCTCCAGGAGTACTGCTTTCTGAATCAGGCCCTTGATCCAACTGCTTAGCGAGAGCCTCGACTAATATACTTATTTATTACTATTTGAAATTAAACTAAATCAAAATATTTATACGCGCAGCTATTCTTGGATGCAGCTTGAAGTTAATCTCGACAACAGAGCAGCTGTCAGTAATGTCGGACAGCTCCATACTCCACGAGACAAGAAAACTGTGTTTGAACCACACTTCACTACAGAACAGATATTTTACTGTCGACTCATTATTAATTTACCTAGGATGTATCACTCCTTTACTTTGCAATTAATTAAACTGTCTGCTAAAATATCAATTATTCTTGAACGGTGAAATAAAATTGTTTTATAAAATAGTACTGAAAGCTCTCACTAGTCGCCTAGGCACCGGCAGCGGCAGGCGTGGAAACTTTCCGAACAGGGATTTAAAGATATAGAATAAATATCGACAGAGGTTTAAGTGGACGAACTAATAAGAGGCGCAAGCCCGGGCCGCGGGTCAGCGCTTAATCCCGGGATATGAGCCCGGGATGCCGGGCAGCCTCGGAGCGTCGCCTCTCTATTTAATGAACTTATTGATACTGCCGTTTAATTGGCGGCGCGGTGAATGCGAGTTAATTGAATGTGTCACGTGACGGATCTCATTTACCTAATTAGTCGGCGGGTGTAGGCCGCGCGTCGGCGGCGTCGCGCGTCGTGCGTACGACTCCTCATTCGTTCGCTCACTCGAAACATTCTCGCTTTGATTTACTCAGTTAAATAGATACAAGAATTTGGGAAATGTGTCATTTGATACTCGCTTCTTAAAGTTCTATTTGTAAAAGCCTCTATACGATTTCCAGGATCTTTCGCTACATAACAATTTGGGTTAAGCCTACAGTCTAGGCAGTGTAGGTCGGTCAATCCTATTAGATACTAAGTTCTCTTTTGAGGCTGATATCATTAATGTCTTTTGGAAATGTTTGCTACATTTCCAAGTTGGTTACTTAGTGAGTGTGCTGAGTCCGCATCCGATCGGAGTCGATCACTTTGGAACGAACTTTTATTGCTATTTTTAATGAAGCCGTCTAAGAGGCGTATTACAAAAAAACGCGAAATTGCAAGGTTTTCTCGTTGTCAGAATCACGGGGCCCCACCCCGTGATTCTGGAAGGTCTGAATAAATAATAAATTTGTAAACACTAACAATACTAACCTAATTACTTAAGCACCATTGTTACTAACACTAAAATACTAACAAAACTATGGACTTTGTAGTGTGAAAATAAAGTTTAATTTAATAATAAAGCGAATTTTAGATAAATTACTCATTTATTCAGTAACTAGCTGTGCCCGCGGCTTCGTTCACGTGACCGCGTATTCTTTTGGCATTTTCAGGGTGCATTACATGGGAACGTGAAGCCATAGTATATTCCCAACATCATCTACAAATAATATACTAATTAACTCACTTACTGTTAATTTTAAACTAAAACCTGTAAGTACATCTTTGTTTTAAGTATTAAAGGAACTCGTAGTCAATTTCTGGTGCGAATCAATTTAGATTGCCATCGGCACGCCAAGAAGAAGTTTATGAACGAAAGCTAATACGTGCAACTCATGATCTGTCCTGGGTCCTAAACCCAACGGTTAATATCAAATAGAGAAAGAAAAATACCTACTTATACTACAGCAAGAACATGTAAACTTATCAGAATCTGTCCCCTATACTACTTTTAGGATTTTGAAGAAATCATCATCATCATTTTCCTGCTCTTATCCCAATTTATTTGGGGTCGGCGCGGCATGTCTTCTTCTTCCATACTTCCCTAAAACTTTATGGAGAAATTGTTGAAGAAAAATAGAAATGCAACCGAAATCAATACAAAAGAGAATAGCCGTTCTCATGCTTGTAATGACTGAAATGCCAAACAATTAAAGAATACGGGCATAATGAACCCCCTCAAGCACATAAGGTGATAATATATAGGCTACTATTTGAAGAAGCCTTCAAATGGTAGACTCAAACGGAATATTTGAACAGTAGCACACATTCAGTAGTTGTTGCGCCATTTCGGAACATCGTTTTCTATTTATACACTTTTAATATTGTTTATGTATAGATTTAGGAGATTGGTCAATTAAAATTTACGACCACATACTGTCGCGAGCGTAGTTCATTCATGGAAAATCTTAATACCGCGATTCAGAAACTGCTAAAATATAATGCATGGAAAGCGATGGAACAATCACTCCATATTTTGTAGAATTTCAAAGCAGCGCGATATAGAGTACCCTTTAGCTATCATGACTTTTTGAAAAACTCGGGTAGTCGATTTAAAAGTGATCTTGTGAGCACATTTATTCATTAGTACCATTTTGGTTCAATAGATGTCGTTGCACGTATCTTAAGTAATGATGATGATTGCTTCTTGAATACTTTAAATTCATATATCTTTTGATTAAGAGCGCGCGTTCGATTTAGTGCAAGTCAAAATCTACACGATCTATCGAGTGGCATACTTACTACGGCGCACTACATGGTCTCTTTGTGTGCGTGAGCGCTGAACCGTCCACGAATTATTTTGATACTATTATTATTTAGGACCTATTTCATTGTTTTATTTTTTGGATCTAATTTTTGAAATAAATTAAAACAAGCGCAGTTTAAAAGTATGTACCTGACGGCGCTACGTCGTCGTACGATTGTAAAACGGCACGTGCACCGGACCGATCGGGCGATGTCGCCATCCCCACTTCCCCCACTACTCGACTTGTTTGTGCTCGCGTATAAAACAAGGCCCGGCGGCGGAGCGATCGAGGCTTTTTATTCTTGATTTCGGTCCGATGCACATGTTGTCATAGCACCTAGAGTTGTTAATTATTGTGTAACCTTTTAATTCATAATTATTATAATTAATTACGTCACAGTTATAATTAAGTGAGTCAATCGAATAAAAGTGATTAATAAGTGAACTAAGTACTTTCTAATTTAAAATATCCGATCCTGACAAGACGCCTACATCAGAAGTGGGATGATTCCACCTCCACATGAACCAGAACCACAAAGAACTTCGGCGAATATGGAAAGCAATTTCTTTACAATGTTCTCCACTGGAATGGAAGCAATTCTTGAAAAACTTGCTGAAAGCATGGTTTCCCGTCCATCTCCGGAAAATACGCAAATCAAACAACAGTATGGATTCACCCAAGTCTAAATGTCATCTGCTACGTGTGCCGAGAGCGTGGACATGCTGCTTCTCCATGTCCTAAGCGCTGACCAAAAAAAAGAAGATGCAGCATCAAGCAACAAAAACAACAGCAACGGCAGCAATAGCAGCAGCAGCGGTGGCAACAGCAGCAAGCAGGTCAACCTATGCTCCAAGGTGACGCGAGGTATGTTACAGATAAATGATTTACAACTACCTTTTGTTTTCGAATCTGGTTCCGAATGTAGTCTGAGCGAAGAAGTTTTACTAGGTCGTGATATTTTGGAGCAAGGAATTTCTGTTAAAATTAATAGTGATAGTTTAACTTTTTCTAAAACAAAGGCTTTCAATGCCTGTTCAAGAGTCGAGGAGACCCTTAATATGGCTTCAATCGATACAGATCTTGTAGGAAAAAAATAAGGAACAACTAATTGAGATCCTTAAAAAATATTCCTCACATTTCATACAAAGGCTTCCCACCGCTCGTGTATCTACCGGTGAACTTAAAATTAAATTGAATGATACTAATAAAACCGTACACAGACGCTCATATAGGTTATCCCCTACAGAATCCGATATCGTGAGTAAAATGGTTCAAGAATTATTAGATGCGAATATAATTCGGGAGAGCTTTTCACCTTTCGCAAGTCCGATTTTATTAGTTTAAAAAAAAAGATGGTTCTGATAGTATGTGCGTGAATTACAGAGAACTCGATAGTAACACTCAACCGGATAGCTACCCTCTTCCACTGATAAACGATCAAATAGATAAATTGTATGGAGCTCACTTCTTTTCTAGTATAGATGTGGGATAATTACGACGGTATCGGCAAACAGTGAGCTGACGACAACGAAGATAAAACTAATACGAAAATGACGAAAGACGAATCACGTACGGGCCTAAACTCGATGTTGTACCTAACTTCGGACATAATACCTAAATTCACCGGTCAAGATAAAACGTATCCAGTGACGCGATGGATACAAGACGTGGAGGAAAATGGAGAAATATGTGGTTGGACACCGTTACAACAGCTGCTGATGGCACGGAGATCCCTATCAGGCACCACACAGCTATGGATGCAAGCTGAACGCCCTCACAGATCATGGGAAGAACTGAGAGCAGCCCTAAGTAAAGAGTTCCCCGACAGCGTCGACATCAAAGCAATACACGAGCTTATGAGTCAACGGAAGAAAAGACGTGACGAGAGTTGCATTGACTATATGTTGGTCATGAAGGAGTTGGGGAAAAGGGGCAAGATACCCGATTACGTGGCCATTAAATATATTGTTGATGGTATAGTCGACCACGAGACAAATAAAATCATGCTATACGGTGTAACTACGTATCCTGACCTGAAAGAGAAATTTAAAATCTACGAGACTGTTAAGGAAAAGATGAAACCGGAACACTCTAGAAGTACCTACAGAAACGAAAAGCGCGGCATCATGCGTCACGAAAAAACGTTGAAAAGGTGTTATAACTGTGGTGACGGCGATCATGTATCGGAAGACTGTCCGCAGAAGGCACAAGGTCCAAAGTGCTTTAACTGCAACGAATACGGTCATATTTCACCGAAGTGCCCGCTTAAGAAAAACATGGCGGTAGGCGGCCGTAAGGAAGATTCGAGCTCATCAAGATGGCGTAGTTCCGGTTCCGGCGATAAGAAAGAAAAAGAACATAACAGCGGCGCATCGACAAGTGGGAGCGGGAGCGGCGAACGCGTGAGCAAGCAGGCAATGTTCGGTCAATCATCGTTCAACGACGCGGATGATACGTCACACACACAGAATGACAGTGTCAAGATGACAGATGACGACATAAACAGCAAATGTCAAATTGGATCTGACATTTACGATGAAAACAAACATTCGCAACGGGAAAAACCTTTGAAGATCGTAGAATTATGTGGAAAAACGACAAGTGCGCTTATCGATTCGGGTAGTGATGTGAACTTAGTGTCTTCTGAGTTTTGTGCTAACGTCAGGAAAGTGATGAACAATAACATAACACTGTCTGGACTTGGATCCGCTAAAGTGGAGTCATTAGGTCGTCTATCAACCAATGTTGTGATCGACGGTACGAAATACGACGATGTGTCATTCTACGTGGTACCTAAGAACTGTATGCCTTTTGATGTAATCATAGGTCACGATTTTCTTAAGAATGTTATAACGGTTATGAATGGTAGTGCTGTGTGGATGAAACCAGTGGAATGGGTGAATGAAATTAATTGTTTTAGTTGCAGTGTTGAGGTAGGTCATGTAAGTAATACTTACCTTAAAGAAGAGGTTGTTCAGATGGTTGAGAGCTATCAACCATGCCAAATTAAAGAAGCTCCTATCCAGCTGAAAATAATTGTGAAAGATGATGTCCCGGTGGTGCAACGTCCACGACGCATATCGCTGAAGGAGCAGATGGCAGTTGAAGAACAAGTTGCGGAGTGGCTCGATCAAGGAATTGCACGTGTAAGTTACTCTGAATATGCCAGTCCATTAGTTCTTGTTCGCAAAAAAGACGGTACTATAAGGGTGTGTGTTGACTATAGAAAATTAAATAGTGAAATTGTAAAAGATGAGTTTCCATTGCCGATTATTGAGGATTACATAGACAAGTTGGCTGAAGCAAAAGTATTTAGTGTACTGGACTTAAAAAATGGATTTTTCCATCTGAGTGTCAGCAGTGAGTCGGTAAAATACACTGCATTTGTTACACACCATGGTCAGTTCGAGTTTTTGAAAGCTCCATTTGGTTTGTCTGTTTGCCCAAACTATTTCATGAGATTTGTGACCATAATTTTCAGAGAACTAATATCTAAAGGGGTTGTTTTAATATTTGTTGATGATATTCTTATCCCAGCAAAAGATGAACAGGAAGCTGTTGATAGATTAAGAGAAGTTTTAAGAGTGGCGTCTGAATATGGCCTGCAAATAAATTGGAAAAAAGCACAGCTGATATGTCGAAGCATTACCTATTTAGGTCATACGATTGAGAATGGACAAGTAAGGCCTGCCAGTGAAAAGATTGACGCTGTTACAAAGTTTCCAGAACCCAAAACAATTAAGCAATTGCAAAGTTTTATTGGGTTGGCGTCGTATTTTAGGAAGTATGTCCAGAATTTTGCATCAATAGCACGGCCACTTACAGATTTACTTAAGAAAGATGTCAATTTCGAATTCAATGATGAACAACGGGGTGCATTCAATTGTTTGAAGGAACGTTTGACTACTAAACCAGTTTTACAAATATTTAATCCAAGATTGGAGACAGAAATGCATACAGACGCATCACTTCTGGCTTACGCTGCTATACTCATGCAGCGATCTGATGATGATGGTGGACTACATCCAGTCTATTTCATGAGTCGTAAAACAAATGATGCAGAAAAAAATAAATTACACCAGTTATGAACTGGAAAGTCTAGCTATTATAAAAAAAAATAAAAAAATAAAAATACTTTAATTCAGACCTTGATCCATATGATGTTAGTAATACACACTACTTATAAGCTATGTTAGTAACAAACGAAAAACAAAGATTTAATTCATATATCTGCTGCACTCACCTGACGCACCGGGTATATGTACATGTACACGCACCCAATGCGCCATAATAGTGCAGCACGGCTTATCACTAATGACCTTCAGAATGTCATTGCCGCTCCCACGCACGCGGCGCATCATAGAAGCAGTCTTCTTACGTAGAATGGAACTGAAGCTGTCCGTACGTGCTTCTGCAAACATTCCTGACGCGCTACAATAACGTGGGAGCCCCAACAACATCCTGAAAGTATTATTGTACTGAACTCTGAGGGCGTTGTATGCCCTCTGCGTATATCGAACCCACAGAGTGCACGTGTACAATGATTGACAGAAAGCCTTGAAAAGAGTCATTTTTACTTCTGGTGTACAACGTGCGAACCTGCGGGCCAACATATTGCATCGGACAGCCAACGCCCTCCGTTCTCTTTCCATGTCAGCATCGTCCTTTAAGTCCTCCGTAATTATGTGCCCCAAATACTTAAAATCTAGCACTCTTTCAAGGGCCACACCCTTTAACATAACCGGCGGCATATTATGGGCTGGTTTTTTGTGCTTCGCCCTAAACACAAGCAGTTTGCTTTTTTGCACGTTGTAAACAAGTCCGTGCGCTTCTGCATAAGCCTCACAGACCGCCAACAACTTTCTGAGTGCGCTAATTGACGGACTCAGCAGCACCATGTCGTCCGCGTAACTAATACTATTGACACACAGTCCGTCAATAGAACAGCCAACAAGAGTGCTACTGAGCTCGACAATCAGTTGGTTAACATACAGGTTGAAAAGCGCTGGTGAGGTCAATCCACCCTGTCTCACCCCGCATTCCAACCTGTATTCCTCAGACAACTCGTTGGCTCATCTAACTTGATTGGTTTGGTGGCCGTACCAATACTGAAACATATTTGTTATGGCGTCAGGCACTCCCGCTTCGCGCATCTTACACCACAAGACGTCATACCTTACCAGGTCAAATGCTCTGGAAAGGTCTAGAAATGCCCCATATACAGGCGTACTCCTATCCGTGTAGTACCTGACAGTATGCTTGAGGGCCAAAATAGCACATTCAGTTGATAACTGTGGCCTAAAGCCGAACTGAGCATCGTGTATTTTAAGTTGTTTACTAATTTGACTCTCAAACACACCGTCAAGCACTTTAGCCGTAATAGTCGCCAATGAGATCGGTCGGTAATTACCCTTGTCACTGGCGTCACCGGTTTTATTTTTCAATATTGGTACAACCACCGTTCTCATCAACGCAGCGGGTAGGTAGGAGTGTCGGATACAGAACGTAAACAATAACGCTAGCAGTCGTGGGAGATGCGGTCCGGCATGCACAAAATGTTCAATGCTAAGGCTGTCATGTCCAGGCGATTTGCCTCTTCTCATATTTTTAATTATCGCTTTAATCTGCTTAGCCATAACGCGAGCAGGCACATCTAACACAACAGCCCCAGCCACGACACCATTAACATCCGACTTCGAAGGTAGTATTTTAAAATGCTCCTTAAACAAGTTTGCGATCTCCCCGGGCGTGCTTACACCGTCGACACACACCGGGATGCCAGGTTTGGGGTTTAACTTTTTGGTGTGTTTCCAAAATCCGCGAAAGTCTTTCTGTTTGTGTCTTGAAGCCAATATATCCATTTTAATTTGGTCTTGTTTATTCTGACAAAACTTAAGTTTCTGTTTAAAAATCTTGCGGGACTCAACCATATCATTATAAATATATCCAGTGCTTGGTTTACCATGCCAAACCCAATTTGTAAACTTTTGCCTGGAGTCCCGGTGAGCGTACCTAACATGCTTATTCCACCCCAGGATAGGTCGACCCTTTACAACCCCCCTTCTACAGTGACTGACATAAGTGGCCTCTGCAGCCTCCCGTAATGATAAAACAATGCTATGATATAAATTATCAATTACTTTCCTATGTTCTAGCTCATTACACATAGTATCACAACATTGACTTAGATCACTAGGAAAATCAATTTGCCTTAATTTAGAGTTACATTCTTTGGTATACACTTCGATCTGATCTATATTACGTTCACCCCACGTTACTTTATTTATTTGAAACTCATGTAATGGAGTCGACTTTGGCCTGGCCCCCATCATATTACATTGCAGTTCTAACGGGAAGTGATCTGACCAGTAGCTATCATAATGTACCCTAACAGATGTTACAGATTTCCACGCAGCCTCGGTTACCAAACAATGGTCAAGCCACCGACGGCTACCATGCACATCACTTACAAAGGTATAAGAATCAACCCCAAGCTTAATTAAATCGGCACAAAACCAATTTTGTTCTAAACAAAAATTTAACATTTCCTTTCCAAATAGTTCCCCAGGGTGTGCATTAAAGTCCCCTAATATGTATACATTTTCAGTATCGCTACTTTCTATTATGGCCACAATCTCACTTAAACAATCCACAAATTCCAATAAATTATCAGGCGAATCAGTAGGCATATACACATTAAAAATTAAGCTAGATCGGTCCAACACATTTACTTTAATAGCAACAACGCGATCACTATTGCATGGAATCACAGTCACTGAATCAAATAGCGTATTTCGCCATAGTAGGGCTACGCCTCCAAACGGACGACCTTGTAACATTACGCCTGCGTCCATTGCAGACTTGCCAAAGAAACTAAAGTCCTTATTTACTTCCCCTAAGTACGGTATTTCACTAGATTGTAACCAAGTCTCTTGAAGTCCTATCACATCAGCATCACTACTTAACATCTTAACACACTCAAAGGATCTTTTAAAAGATTTACAATTGAAACTAATTAGTTTAGTTGAAGCGTTCTTGTCCTTAGTGTGCACATCCATTATTTATGTTTATTGAAGGGGTAAAAAAATTTAGGCACTACTTATGTGGTATAAGATTTAAAATTGTAACTGATTGCCAAGCATTCCAGATGACACTCAAGAAAAAAGACTTGAGTACGAGGGTTGCAAGATGGGCATTGCTTCTGCAGGAGTTTGACTTTGTGGTTGAACATCGGCCAGGAACGAGGATGAAGCATACTGATGCATTAAGCCGAAACCCATATGTAGCCGTAGTAACTTTGCATGATGAGATCAGACGAGCGCAACAGTTGGACGATGGTCTAAAACCTATATTAGAGATTTTACAGGAAAGAACATATGGTGATTACTATACTGACAATGGATTGCTTTACAAGGGGGTGGAAAAGCACTTAGTGATCCCAAAGTCTATGGAAAATGAAATCATAAAAAGAGCTCATGCAAATGGATATTTTTCAAAAAGAAAGATGATTGAATTAATTGGTAAAGACTATTTTATCAAGAACCTTGATAAGAAAATTGAAGAGTTTATTACAAGTTGCATTCCATGTCTATTAGCTACGCGTAAAGAGGGAAAACAAGAAGGATTCCTAACTCCGATTGAAAAGGAAGAGTCACCGCTGCATACACTGCATTTGGATCACATTGGTCCAATGACTGAGACGAAGAAGCAGTATAACCCTATCCTAACGATTGTTGACGCATTTACGAAGTTCACTTGGATATTTCCAACTAAAAGTACCACAAGTAGAGAAACTATTGAAAAGTTGAAAATTCACCAACAACATTTTGGCAATCCAACCAGATTTATTACTGATCGAGGAACGGCTTATACGAGCACTGAGTTTCAAGAGTATTGTAAAGACGAAAACATACAACACATCAAAATTACGACGGGTGTGCCTCGAGGAAATGGGCAAGTAGAAAGGGTCCATCGTACCATAATCTCTGTGCTCTCAAAGATGTGCATAGAGAACCCTGCTCTCTGGTACAGGCATGTAAGTAGATTACAGCGTTCTCTAAATAGTACTTTTCAGCGAAGCATAAACACCACACCCTATCAACTACTGATTGGGACAAAGATGAGAATGAAGGAAGACATAGAGATTTATGATTTGCTTTCAGAAGAAGAAAGAGAAAGCTATACAGAGGAGAGAGAAAAACTTAGGAAGAAAGCTAAAGAACAAATTCTACAAGTTCAAGAAGAAAACATAAGAAATTTTAATAAGAATAGAAAAGAAAGTATGAAGTATAATGAAGGAGACTTAGTGGCAATAAAACGCACACAGTTCGGCACGGGAATGAAGCTGAAAGCCAAATATCTTGGCCCCTATCAAGTTGTAAAAGCAAAGAGGAACAACAGATATGATGTGAAAAAGCTCAACCCGAATACTGAAGGTCCTGGGGTAACCTCTAGTTCAGCAGATTGCATGAAGGTGTGGCCAGCTGTAAACTCCTTAACCTAATAGGTGAAAGTTGGTTGTTAAATTTTTCTTGTTTCAGGTTTGTGTATGAAAGGTTGTGTGCGATGTTTCATTAAACACGGTGTTTTGTTAGATGTAAGCTTAATCTATTGTTATTAAGAGTTAAGAGATCTGTATCTTTACTATACCTATTGCAACAATAAATGTCAGTGTGTAAACATTTTTGAGGAATATTGACAATGTTGTGTTTTCTCTTTGAATTATTATTTTATGATGTCTCTTTTAAAATAAAACAGTAATTATGTGATGTTATGCTGTTACTTCGATGTTGTAATGTAGTACTAGTAGTTAAGTTGAAAATAAGTTGAAAGCTAGTGATGTATGTTCGTGTGTATGTCTGAGGACAGACATGGATCAGGATGGCCGACTGTGGGATAATAATGTTTTATAAGCTCAAGTATGAATGCAGTATAATATTGTCAAAACGGAACGCAGCGGATGAAAGAAAGAGAAGTATGTGTGGGAGTGTGATAGCAGATGTGAACTGTCAGAGGTGGTCGGACGACGGACGTACGGTGTAACGTTGATCTTTTTTGTGTGTCCGCAATAAAAGATAATAAAAGTATTTCTCTTCGTTTATTTTGCCATATAATCCCACATAGATATGGCCTCTGAGTTTCACCAAATTAAAGTAAATGAGGAATCTGATGAAAAAAAAACTGCATTTGTTACACCAACAGGTCAGTTTGAATGGTTAACTATGCCATTCGTCTTAGAATTAATGCTCCTCAAGTCTTTCAAAGAGCTATAAATACAGTACTCAAGCCCCTTAATGACAGTAAAATTTTAGTCTATATGGATGACGTACTCTCTGCCACAGAACCTATAGAAGACTGGTTGGTCCGTCTTAACAAATTGTTGGATACCTTATCAAAGGTCGGATTTTCATTTAACTTTAAAAAATGTTCTTTTATGAAGAAACAGATCGAATATTTGGGTTTCGCCAGCTGAATATCAGCTGAAGTCAGACCAAACCCATGTAAAGTTGAAGCTTTAAAAAAAATGTCCCCACACCAAAAACTATTAAACAAATTCGACAATTCATCGGTTTAGCTACCTATTTTCGGCAATTTATCCCCAATTTTTCAAAAATTATGAAACCCTTATATTCCTTGACAGCTAGAAAGGGTTACATTTGTTGGACCCCAGAACACGATAAAATTCACGCAGATATTGTCAATACACTCGTCACAGACCCCTTCTAAAAATTTTTGATCCTAATTTAACCATAGAACTCCATACTGATGCTAGTAGTGATGGGTATGGAGCAGTTTTAATTCAGAGGAGGAACAACCTTCCCCATGTCGTTGCGTATTTCAGCCACAAAACTGATGCGGAGAGTCGCTATCACTCTTATGAATTAGAGACGCTAGCGGTAGTAAAATCTGTAGAGAATTTTAGACATTATCTCTTCGGGCGTAAATTTAAAGTTTTCACCGATTGTAATGCATTAAAAGCATCTCATTCAAAAAAAGATTTAACTCCAAGAGTTCATAGATGGTGGGCTATTTTGCAGTCCTATGATTTTGACATAGTGTATAAAGAGGGAAAAACAATGGCTCATGCAGATTTTCTTTCTCGAAATCCGTTGGTTATTGAACATAATGAAGTATGTGCTTTAAAAAAAAGACATACAAGAATAGTCAATTTATCTGAATTGGAAAGGGGATGGTTGCATGTTGAACAATCACGCGACTCTGAAATAGCAGAAATTATTTCGAAAATGCGATCAAATGAATCGCTTACTGATGTGGAACGCACTTACGACATTAGACAAGGCATTCTGTATCGAAAGATTGAACGAAGCAAAATCACAAAATGGCTTCCCATTTTACCCAAATCATTAATCTGGTCTTTGATAAACCTAGTGCACAGTGAAATAAAACACCTTGGTTTCGAAAAAACACTTTCTAAATTATATGACCTCTATTGGTTTCAAAATATGTCAAAATTGTGTCACATGTAAGGCTTCCAAAGGTTCGTCGGGTGCACAGCAAGTGCGTTTGCATCCTATCCCAAAATTGGCTATTCCATGGCACACCATCCATCTAGATTTAACGGGCAAACTTAGTGGAAAAAGTGAACGTAAAGAATACTGTTCCGTCATTATAGACGCGTTCACCAAATATGTTCTCCTGGAACATACTATGAATTTGAATTCGATAAATGCTATTTAAAGCGGTTAAAAACGCAGAAGATTTATTTGGTGCTCCAAAGCGAATAATAGCTGACCGAGGTCGTTCCTATGATAACAGCGATTTCAAACAATTTTGTACCGACAATCATATTAAACTTCATCTTATTGCGACTGGTTCCAGTAGGGCTAATGGTCAAGTAGAACGTGTCATGTGAACTTTAAAAAGTTTACTTATCATTGTTGAATCTGACCCAGGTACTGTATGGCAAGACCAATTGGGAGATATTCAACTTGCTCTTAACAGTACACGCTGTAGAATAACAGGGTTCACCCCCTTAGAATTGATGTTTGGA
Source organism: Standfussiana lucernea (assembly GCA_964057025.1). Classification (NCBI taxonomy): domain Eukaryota; kingdom Metazoa; phylum Arthropoda; class Insecta; order Lepidoptera; family Noctuidae; genus Standfussiana; species Standfussiana lucernea. Next base: position 278,061 of record OZ059802.1, on the reverse strand, counting down.
ATTCAGGGAAATTCATTACAATTATCAAGAATATCTGTAAACTCTCACGACATTAATAGACTTGATCTTGAATCAGCTAGGTCAAACGCATCTGACAATATTCAAAGACTGTCTAAATCTGATGCCGAACGGTTCAATAAGGGATAAGCCAGGGTACGTCCTTTTTCCGTAGGTGATTTTGTTTTCATAAAAAGCGAAGAAAGGCACCAGACCAAATTAGATCGCCAGTATAAGGGCCCATTTAAAATAATTTCTGTTTTAGAAAATGACCGTTATGAATTAAAACATATTAATGGATCTAACAGAATTTACAAGTATTCGCACGAAAATTTACGGGAAGTACCTCATGGACAATCTGGTTTAATAGAAATCGCAGAAAATATCAGTGATGACGTGACGGCGAATAATAATGATGAACTTGTTCATGAAAGTACCCATGAAAATGATGTTTTAAGTGAGACGGTTAATAATTTAGATTCCATTTTTGTTGTCCAAATACGTCGTCGTGGTCTTCAAAACGAAATCTTGTCCTGTCCACACCGCAAACAGACAAACATTTTTATTACTGAAAGAGAAATATTAAGTATTTAACAAAATTTTAACGAACTAATTGAATTCGTCACGTGACTAACAGCTGATAGGTCACAGCGGGCGCCTGTGACCTATCAGCTCAGTCAATTTCATACGGCTGTTATGTTATTGTGATAAAATTAAATGACTATAAAAAAAACACTGGGGAAGGTGTTTGTTATCATGAGTACTATCACGTGTTTAAGTATCGGTCACTTATTACCAGTCACTCTATACGGGGTGAACGGGACACCGACGCGAAAACGGAAACCACATACTCAGTACATCATTCTGAACCCCCCCCCCCCTCATAGAAATTTTTCGTCGGTTATTAAAAAAAAAATCAGCTGTTCTATACATTTTGCCCGTGTAGGTATTGCACTTTTGTAAGAAAGAGCTCTTGCTTTAGCCATATTTTCTAAATTTTTGTCTTTCCTGAAAATGGCTTCGTCTTATTGCTCACTATAAAATAATGTCGTTTATAAAAAAAATACTCACCAAAGTACTTACGATCACACTATAAAATATTGTCGGTCATCGAAAATAAAATATATAACTAACAAAATAGACAACAAAATTTCCTACAATTTTTAGTAATTGTTATGTTTGTAAGATAAGTGGTTGATGGACAATCTGGTTTTTAAAATCACGTTTTTGAGCCAAACAGCGCACGGACCGCGTGTACGCTCTTAAGTGCACGGATTGCAATGTAACATAAACTAATATCTTCTCTAAGTTACGCATAATACTTGTGCATTGAAACTAACCAAATTGGTTTTGTAATTTTCATGTGATACTTAAACAAACAAACATAGATGTACAGAAACGCCACGTCTACAGATTTATTATATAATCATTCTCCCGATGCATGTTTAGACAAAAACTCACGGAGACGTGATTTGGGAGCTCTAATTTGTAGATCCTATTGAATATAGACCATCAAAATATTTTTATTCATCTTACAAATATCCCCAACTTCAATAATGATAGAATACATTTTCGTTATATGCCTTTATTGTAAAGAAAAAAAAATAGGACCTATTTCAATTATATATTTTTTTATTTATTATACATTTTATTACTATTTATTATATATTTTTATGATCTATATTCAATAGAATCTACAAATTAGAGCTCCCAAATCACGTCTCCGTGAGTTTTTGTATAAACATGCATCGGGAGAATGATTATTATTACTGAACTAGCTTTTGCCCGCGGCTTCGCCCGCGTGTTTGTCGGAAAATATCCCACGAGAACGTACTACCGGGATTAAAAGAAAAGTACCCAATGTGTGCGGCGCGCGGATTGATATATGATGTTATGCTGGGGGATAACAAATCCTAAAATCTAACAATAGTAACGGAATACATAACGGAACGGAAAATTACCTACTTGAACGGAAATTTCAATCTTATTACAAAAAAAGTTAAGTTAGGTAAATAGTTACGTAAATAATTCAAATTACGCTTTTACTTACATTGTCATTCACAGGGGTTTTTTTTTAATTAGCCTTGTATGTCCCACTGCTGAGCAAAGGCCTCCCCCATATCCTTCCAGGTACTCTTATCCTGCGCCACCTCCAACTAGCCTCTGTAATGTGCGTCAAGATCATCTCGCCATCTCTTTCTAGGCCGGCCTCGGCGGCGCCGTCCATTCTCAGGCACCCATCGTGTTGAGACCTTTGCCCAGCGGTCGTCATGCATCCGGCTCACGTGAGCCGCCCAATCCCATTTGAGTCTGGCAGACTTTTTGCCTACGTCTGCAATTCCTGATTTTGAGCGCAGCGCAGTGTTCCGTATTTTGTCTGTTCTTTTTACACCCAGAATGCTGCGCTCCATAGCTCTTTGGCAGACCCCAAGGCGGAACTTTTGCGATTCGGTGAGTGACCGGGTCTGAGCACCGTAGGTTAGGACGGGCACACCTATCGATGAGCTTTCGCTTCAAGGAGATCGGCAGTTCTCCCTTCATTAGCTTCTTCATGGACCAGTAGCTTTTCCAGGCGTTGTCTATTCGGCGATCGATTTCCTTTTCCTGTCTGTTTTCGAAAGAAACTTACTGATCCAGGTAGATGTACTCATCGACATAGTGTATTTCCTGCCCATCTACCTCGACCCTACATTTAGTGCTATTCGTCATCGTTATCGCAGGGGGTTAGGACCATTTTTTTTAAATTTATACTTGAAGTACCTCTTTATATACATCCTACTTTAGAGGTTTTGCCCTCAGGTGCTAACACAACCAGGCTGCTAGATGAGCTCACTCTCGAGCAGGCCACGTAAAACTGGCCGTGCAAGAAGCTGTCCCCTCTAAGATCAATTCCCGCTGTTTTCAGTGACTGACCCTGAGACTTAAGAGGGAACTGCAGCCTTTTAAACTCGAATGGGTACTCCGATGGTATTAGTGGTATCCTCGGTATATACACGTATTCACCTCGAGCACAACCAATAAATATAAAGACCTCTACCACATTTTCATGTAAGGCTTTCACACGCAATCTGGTTCCATTGCACAACTTGGGCGGATTGAGATTTCGTAGTAGCATTACTGGATCTCACAAACTTATCCTCAAAGTAGGTATACTTTGAGGATAAGTTTGTGAGACGGTAGACCAGGTTGGTTGAGTGCATTTAAGAATTCCACAGGATAGGGTACAGCATCATCCGTATGCACTACAGTGTCCACAGACTTGTATTGGTATTCTGCACCTTCGAACGACTTCAACAAAGTATCATTAATCTCGGAAGCCTGATCGTTCTTAGGTGTCAGAATCGCACGTTCGCACAGCCACTCCGTGGATTTGTTATGTAGGTTTTGGACATCTGGATATATTCAAGATATTAGGTCGTGAACGGTGGACACAACTGAGGCAAGATCTGATGGAATTATAATCTTGCCCTCAGTTTCCGTAAATTCTCCGTTTCCTATTTTAAGGAGGAGATCGGAGAATTGTCCAGCCAAGAAAGAAGAAGAACAAGGGCCAAAGATTTGAATCCTTAATGCAAGCCCTAACTTCGTGAGCTCGAGTTCCCCACGGCACTACCGGCAGGGTCTGACAGAGGTCTCCAGCTAACAACACTGTGATTCCACCCATCATATCATTGTTCCCTCTGATGTCTTTTACAGTTCTGTTTAGTGCTTCAAAACCCCCTTTATGCGCCATTGTACTTTCGTCCCAAACTATAAGTTTACAATCGCGCAGCACTTGGGCCGTATTACTCTGCTTTGAAATGTTGCAAAGCAGGTACAGAAATAAGGAAAATTTAAGTATTATTATTCAAGGGATCACCCTTAGTAAAGTTATTGTTCACAGCGCAAAGATGAGCTGAGCGATGATGAGTTAAGTAGGGAATGATAAACGCCAAAAGGCTTTTAATACCAATTTTATGGGTTAGCTTTAAAATATGTTTCCTGTAAAAAAAAACATCCCCTATTTTACCCTCTTCTGGAATGATTTTTCAAAAACGCTGATACATGTAATTATTAATTACCAACTAAAAGGCTAAATACAAATTTACATGGTTTGAACTACTAAACTTTCCCATTTATACTTTCATCCCCTATATTTTACGCCCTCAGAAGCTGATTTCCCAAAAATACTGAAAAACGTGATTTTTTATTTTTAACCAGAATGATAAACACCAATTTTCATGGTTTTTTAAACTACATAAATGACGATTTTCCATATAAACTTTCATCCCCTATTTAACTCCTTTAGGGGTTGAATTTCGAAAAATCCTTCCTTATTCCTTGTGTACATTATAAAGGGAACCTCTGTGCAAAATTTCAAATTTCTAGCTCCATGGGTTTGGACTGGGCATTGATGAGTCAGTCAATCAGTCAGTCAGGACTTCCCTTTTTATTTATAAATAGATAGAAGATAGACAGATAAATTAATAATGTATCTAAAATTAGTTTTATTATTATTTTAGTAGAGGAAACGAACTATTTTTAACAAGTAATTATTATTTCAAACAACGAACGGATAACTTATAATTTCAACGAGAAAACCTTGCAATTTCGCATTTTTTCGTAATATGCCTCTTAAAAAAGAAGGGTTATTGGGTCGTCGGGCCTAGAGGTAGAAAAAAGCAATTAATGTAATGGCAGGGAGGGACAGCCGGACCGTCATTATGCAGATGAATCGTATCGTGTCGGTCTGATTCGTCCGAACACGTGCGATCCTCTCATCTGTTGATTCCGCTCAATGTAGCTCTTTCTATGCCTTCTGTGAGCTTCACGTATTTATCATCATAACATAGCATTGGTGGCTCGTTTGCATGGTGATCGGATAATGAAGAGTAGCATGGATCCTGTTAATTCCTTATCTTTTCACTCAAGTGATAATTATGTGAAGAACAAATAGGCAATCTTTGCCACCTCGCCTTGTTATAGTGACTGTTGTCCGTTTTTGTTAGTAGAATCTTTCTTAACGGAGGAGACACGGTTCTTTGTGTATTATTTATTCCTTAAAATGTTCATTGCTCAAGTTCAGAAGTCAGTATTTCAATAAAGATTGCTTGAACGTCCTCATTTACAATATGCACTCTCTATCAGCTCACCGATGCATTTATCAACTGCAACGAACCTTAATCACACGAAACAAACATTAGGGACGAGCAAGAGCTCGGCGACTGTTCGCGTTGCGATCCGCCCGCAGCAGACCGGTGCGTTGCGGCGCGGCGCGGCGCGGTATGTAAATCTGGCTGGCAATTGTTTCACCGACGTCCGACGGTCGTGCGGGAGGCCGTGCGGGCGGCGGGGGAACTAATAATGAACCCACTGCGATTACTCCGCGGCGAAAGAGACGCGACCGCGTCCTTTTCAGTACATGCTGAACGTGAACTGTTCCTAGTTAGTTACACCACGCACCTGTCAAACTAGGGAACTCCGTGTTGCAACATTTACGTTTCAATGCAGATATCATACACTCATTTTAGATCTTGATAATGTAAATTCTTCCAAAGATGTTTTGCTCGCCGTTAGCATGTCGAGCGCGGTAGTCACGTCAGTCGGGTGGCGGTCACCGGTCGCGCGGCCACGCAAGGCCAGCCCCAGCCCGGTCCGGCCACATTAAACGAACTACAACACTTCCACGACCTTGTTTCTGAATTAGTCTCCTCCAGCCGCAGAATGCAACAGCTTAATAGCTTTCCAAACTAGCTCTGCAATTGCGCAAAACCTTAATACTTGTGAATAGAGTTTAAAGTTCTCTGTGTGAATAGCAAAGATAGTTAGTAAGGATTATCTTGAATGGGACGTCATCTCAGAAGTTAGGTTTAATTAAAGTTGCCACTGAGAGCCGGTCGCCACTTAAAGTCTCCGATTTCTAGTTTAGAATTGCAGTTCGGTAACTATTTGCATTTTGTACTATTCTCATTTATCTTCGGGTCGCCTGTTTACATCCAGATATTGGTCACGCTCAGCCAATGTTTGTGGCCAAGCTATTACAAGACTGTCCTACCAAACTGTTCTCCCGCAGTTTAATGATTTATTTCACTCTAATTTTACTGAATAGTTACTTAATTTGAATGCAAAAACCTTCATAACTCCTAACGTGCTAGGGTCAACAACAAATAACCTCATAAGCCTATAAGTACTACTACTAGTTTTTATGGTTCAAAGTTTTCATTAACCTCAGACTTAGAAGTGAAGAAAACCCCCGCAGGTATTTTCTGCAACTTGACGTCATTCGTTAGGGTCCTGGGTTCAAATCATATCAATTCCAACAACGTGTAGTTGAGCAAACAAAGCCATTTGCGCGATACTTTTCTGTCGGAGTCGACGTGAGCTGAGCGATGAACAAGTCGAACTACTTTTGAAATAAAAAACGTACCGAAGAAGTCAAATGAAACCAAAGACGACCTAATTCATATGGTTACAAGCCTATCAAACACAGTGGGTTGTCCGATGGACAAGACGGTTATCCGTGATATATACAGAGTTCGTGCGAAGAAAGATACCAATAACACACCAATAGTAGTGGAAACAAACTCCACATTGATAAAAAATAACATTCTTAAATCTTGTAAAGCATTCAACATTAAACAAAAGTCGAAACTATGTGCCAAACACCTGGACATGCGCACGAACGAGGATACACCTATTTTTATCACTGAACAACTTACTGCAAAGGCTGCACGCCTACATTTTCTTGCACGTGACCTCGTGAAGTCAAAAACCTATAAATACTGCTGGACTACATATGGACGGGTATATCTCAAAAGAGAAGATGATTCTCCATCCATTATAATTAAAAGCGAAGCACAAATCCAACAGCTGATAATCCATCAATGACTATATTATCGTAACGAATTTCTGTACTGTTCTCACTGCTTTTTTGCTTATTTTCTGCGCTTATCAAACTGGGTATGTAAAGTCTGTTACACCTACTCGTCATTCACACAAATTACATTATTTCTTAATCCTCAAAATACACCAACAAACACACACACACATTTTCATTATCATACATATTATAGACCTAAAAGTTTATATACACTCGAGTCAATCTTAATTCATCACAGGAAACTAAACAGTACAATATATAGATATATAAAAATATTAATAACTAAAAGTACATTGATTAAAATTTACAGAAAAATAAAATCACTACAAAATAATCATTATACATCCTTAAAACCCATAGTATTATACGTATGGCACGTATTTTTACGGCGTCAAACAGTATATATAAATAACACCCTGATTCTAAAATGTACCGTGTATTTTACAAAACATAATAATGGATGATCTACTACAGACTATAAATGACATTGATAATTTGAATATCGCAAGATCGATAGAATGCGATTGCAGTGAACTCGCTCACAACTACACCATAAATAAAAGTGACCTTACCATAATTTCCCAAAATATTAGGAGTATTTATTGCAATTTTGATGACTTCATAGTAAACATGTCTTACTTCAACTTTGAAACAGACGTTATCATTCTGACTGAATGCCGGCTTGATCCAAATAAACCTATACCGACATTATCCAGATATCGCTCCTACACTACAACTCGTCAACTAAATCAAAATGACGGCGTTGTAGTATATATCAAGGACACCTTAAAAGCCAATGTCACAGAGTTAAGCATAAGCCACGCTTCATGCCTACAATTAAATATATTGAATAATATCATTTTAGGTATCTATCGTTCACCGTCAAATACTAACGCGGAACCTTTTATAAATTCTTTGGCACTCCATTTAGATAACCTAAACTCTCAAAAACAAAATATTATAGTTGCTGGTGACATCAATATCAACATAAGACCTAAACACTCTGAACAAACATATGAATTAAAAAATAGAACATCATACCTGGATATGTTGTCGGGTCATGGTATTCTCTCTGGTCACACCTTAATTACAAGGGAAACTAATTGTCTTGATCACTTTATGTTAAAAATAAACAGGAAACGGCATTCTGCTTTTATTGCAATACTACGCACCACTGTTACAGACCACCGTACAACCTTTCTTTCGTTATCTAAAACAAAACATTGCCAAACTACACCAACAATCACTACGAAAATTGATTTTGACAGTGCCTTACAATATCTAAGAGAAAAAAATCTATCGACATTACTTTTTTGTGAAAACCCTAATATCATAACAGAGTGTTTAACACAAGGTCTTATTGAGTCACTAAAATTAAATACTACTATTCACAAGATCAAAAAAGAAAATATGAAAGAAACCTTATTAATAAATCATTAAACAACAATAAACTACTTTGGAAAAACATAAAAACCATCACATATACAAATAAATCTACTAGAACTAATTCTGAATTAACTAATTTAAAAGCATCACCTACGGAATCAGCAAACTTCATTAATAATTATTTCGCAAATATTGGTAACCAATTGGCAAATAACATCCAACAAACCGTAACCCAAAATGACCTAAATCTATATCTGCGTTCCCTACCTAGTCTCTCTAAATCTTTTGTTCTGCTGGATACAGATGTAAATGAAGTAAATAGTATAATAAATTCTCTAAAATCAGATAGTGCCCCAGGATGGGATAATATCTCCACTAGATATCTTAAACATGTAAAACATGAAATAATTCCAATTATAACGCATTTAGCGAAACTTTGTTTTAAACAAGGCACCTTCCCTCAATCTTTAAAGAAATCAATAATAACCCCCATATACAAGGGTGGGCAGGAGGGTGATATTAATAACTATAGACCAATTTCTGTTATTCCTGTTATAGCAAAAATATTAGAAAAACTTTTAAATTCTAGATTATTAAGCTATCTTCAAACCAACAACATTTTATCTCCATCTCAATTTGGCTTTAGACGCGGTATTTCTACGGAAGACGCTATCACATCTTTAACTACAGTACTAACAAAGGAACTTGACAAAGGAACTAGGTGTTTATCGGTTTTCATAGACCTAAAAAAGGCCTTCGACACGGTCTCTATCCCCATCCTTGTCCAAAAATTAGAAAAAATTGGTATCAGAGAGACACAACTATCCATATTTACCGATTACCTGACAAATAGAAAACAGAAGGTTAAGCTAGATAATTTTGTCAGCGAGGACGTTGATGTAACATGCGGCGTACCTCAGGGAAGCGTTCTGGGTCCTACCTTATTCTTAATATATATAAACGACTTATGTAATATGACCATCAATAAAGCAAAAATTTTTTCGTACGCCGACGACACTGCAATCGTCTTCACGGGCTCAACCTGGGCTGAAACTAAAACCAACACAGAAAAAGGTATGTTACAAGTGGCTTCATGGTTAAAAACAAATCTCCTTACGTTGAACACGAGCAAAACTAATTATATCTGCTTCTCAATATATAAAAATATCCAACCAGAACCTAATTTCAACATTAAAATACATGAGTGTAAGAGGACGGTTGATTGTAATTGTCAAACCATCAGTAAAGTTAACCACGTCAAGTACTTAGGTATCATGTTGGATCAAAGCCTGTCCTGGTATAATCAGATAGAACAAATTAGTACTAGAATACGAAAATTTATTTGGATTTTTAAAACATTGCGACACATAGTCCCAAGGAATGGCTTAGCAAAAAATCTATTAAATGAAGTGTATATCTCGCTAGTTCAATCTGTAATAATATATTGTATCTCCATTTGGGGGGGCGCGCGTAAAACACGTTTCCTTGATGTTGAAAGGGCGCAACGGACATTAATAAAAGTAATGTACTTCAAAAAAAGGATGTTTCCCACCTATGAGCTATACCAAATAAGTAATTTACTATCTGTCCGAAAACTATATATTATACACATAGTATTAAAAAAATATAAAACCCTACCCTTAGATCCTAATGTATTAGCTAGAAGAAGGAAACACAATATTGCTTCCACCTCTTTTGTAAAAACAGAATTTGCAAATATTCAGTACGAGAAACGCTCGTCTTTCTTATATAATAAAATAAATAAACAAATAGACATACACACTAAACCGTTTAGAGAATGCAAATCGTTGCTGATTAAGTGGATAGACAAGTTATGCTACGATGAAGTAGAGAATCTTCTAATAAATATGAGGTAAAACCGCATCCGTATAATACATCCACACACATTCACACACACACACACACACACACACACATCCATACATACACACTCACGTACGCACACACATACACACACACCAACAGACTATTGATAATAAATTAAATAAAAAAAATATTAATTCATAAACTTTTGTTTAGTTCATGTTACACTAATTGTAAGACATAAAAGAGCGGCGCCTCCTGGCACAGGCATCTATATGCTTAAAAGGAGACGCCACCAACTGTATAATGTACAACGTGTAATTAATGAAATAAAACATTTTTGATTTTTTTGATTTGATTTGATTTGAACTACTCGATGTTATGAAGTAACTGCGCCGCCGCGCCGTTTATCACAACTACGGCTGTAACGCCACTAATACACGGCACTAGCTCCTCGCGGGGGCGCGGGCGGCGCGGGCGGCGCAGGAGGCACACTCTGATATGGTACATATGTACTAAGTATGTGGTCTCCGTTTTCGGCACGGTGTCCCTTCCACTCCGTATAGTTGAACCTCTGTTCTAGTACCTAGGTACGTATCGAGCAGTTTCAATTATCTGTTAAACAGAAATAAATTAGCCGGTGTAAGCCAAATAAAAAGGGCAATAAATCTCGGCGGGTATCGAGGGAATCGTTGATATCGATACCAACACAGATAGTACTTAGCCACTAGATCTTAGTATTTTTATCCTATCTTACGGGCCCTATCTTATGGGCCTAAAAATACTAAGCTCTCAACGACGTTAAGAAACGTCAATCTAGTACATATTTGAGTAAGGACGAGAAGGTTGTGATAGTTTAGTTGCGTACTTTCGTGAGACTACCGATGTCTAAAAGGAGGAGGCTATGTACATAGATAAATTGATTTTGATTGTGTTTCCGGCGGGCTTGCTCAGCAGTTTTGTTTAACCGACTTCAATATTTTTTTGTATGTTCAGCGATAATTGTGAACCACGTCGGCCTAAGATTATTTTATATTGGGTATCTTGGGGATGGTACCACAATTATATTTCGTTTATTATTTGTATTTGACTTTGAAAAGTTTTTAAGGTACAAGTAAAATATTATGTACCTAACATTCATAGAACACATAGTTATAATTCCTACTTATTATAAAAAAAAATCAGTCAAATTAAACTCTTACTTGTGATAAGTTACATCGCAATTTTCAAATAAATCTTGCTATACCTATTAACATTTTTAACAAAAAGGTTTTCATTGTTATTTCAATTTAGAAAATTTGTAGGCACTTACGCATTGAAAATAACTTCAGTGGTGATTTTCAACTTTCTTTCTCCTGTGATGAATAATTACATTTCAAACGGTTTTTTGTTATTTATAAAAGTATTTTAACTAAATAATTGACGTAGTAATTCCAATAAAAAAAGATAAGCAAACACAACCTCATACAAGGTGTTGCTTTGCATCCTCATCAAATTCAAGGAGGTAACTATGCCAGTGATTCTCGACCTGAATCAATAATAAAATGGGTAGGTAATTTTTTATACCTATATTTTTCTTAATATCGGAAATCGATAAGTGTACACCACCCGTATTAAAACGCGGCCCGTCTAATACTAGCCCTATAACCGCGCTTTCTTTCACACACACAAACGAACGCAGACGTTTATTCGATAAACGGGTGATTCTCCTCTTTTGAAAAGGGCTTCATTCTGAAATAGTGTCAAATTAAAATAACTAAATAAAAACTTTTTTGGAAAAAAAACCGACTTCCAAAAAAAGCACTAAAAAGTGGAAAATAACTTTACTTTCGGAAGTCGGTGACTATTGTTTGTTTCATTGACTTTTTTGCCACCGACTTCCGAAAGTAAAGTTATTTTCCACTTTTTAGTGCTTTTTTTGGAAGTCGTTTTTTTTTGCAAAAAAAGTTTTATTTTACCCTTTTTTAGGTATCGTATCACACACAAATCCTTGTCAAGTATCAATTTCGCAATTTCATTTACTTGGATGACATTTTTTCCAGTTATTTTGATTTCAAAACCAAACTGCTGAACCGATTTTGATGAAATTTCTATGGGACCAATTGGAAAGTAGATCCATTCAGATAAAAGAAGAATTTTTCAAATCGGTTCATAAATGACGGAGATATGAGGAAACAAACACAAAAAAAAAACATACAACCGAATTGAGAACCTCCTCCTTTTTTTGAAGTCTGTTGAAAAAGCAGCGTTTATTATTATTAACCAGGTACCGTAATTTATATTGATTGTTTACGTCCTCTATGACAACCTCCTGAATTTTGACGAGGTTGCAAAACTACACCTTGTATACCTGGTTTCGAACCCAGGCTCTCTCGAGTGCAAATCCATACCTCGTCCAATTACGCTACTGAAACAATGGTATCGAACCGACCGTAATGGTATCGTGGACCGTATGCGAACTGACATTCGTCCGTCAAACGTCCAAAACGACGTTTCCATAATTCATAGTTTTATGGTTATAAAAATAAATATTTAGTTAGTAATAATAAAATGTTCTTCCTCTAAATATTCGTCCTTTTAATATCGTTCATATGTTGATTTATATGAACGTTTTTTAGTCCTCGTAACGGATTTTACTTTATTTCCCATATTTATAAAATTAAATGACAAAGTACCTTATTACAATGATTTTAAAAATAAAATTATAGAAAACCGTGAAAGATTTTGGCGGAAATAATGCGGAGAAACGAGCGACAAATCCGTAGAGCATCAGGCCTCGGCCGGCATTGTCGGTACAAGGGCGTTTACGCACATGTGTGCGTAAACGCCCTTTTTTATTTCTGAACTTAAAACGTACGCATGTGCGTACGTTATAAGTTCAGAAATAATAATATACGATTTACAAAAAATCTATTGATTGGACTAAAAAATTAAAACACTATTACTCGTACGTAAAAACGTTGCTTGAAGAATAATTTGACAAATAATCTGAATGATTACATGTGTAATAGCATGGTTTTTAATCGTTAAAAGATTTTTTTAGAGGCATCTATGTGATTTTTTCCATCGTATCAAATTTGTAGTATTATGTTTTCAACATATATTTTTTTGATTTTGTTTACTGCAGTGGATCATATTAGGTTGGGGAAAAAGTCTTTTCGCATTATAGTATGTATGAACTTGTAATAAAATCTCTTTGGCTATACTATTTGTATCTGGCTGGTTTTGGTATCATTGAAAGTTTAAATTTTAAAGAACATAATTCCAAATTCAAATTAGGGAAATGTGTGATTTTCATTTTTTTTTGGTACCGTCAAGATGAGTGAATCTAATAAAGAAATTCGATACATTTTAAAATTTTACTACGAAAAAGGTAAAATGATGCACGTCGCTCCGGTCGGATAAAATGGATGCGATTTTTGAAAAAGTGGAGCAAGATCGGCATATCAGTAGTTACGACGTAGCTGAAGAATTGGGAATACCACAAAACAGTATTAGCGCATTTGAAAAAAACTGGGTACACAAAAAAGCTCGATATTTGGGTACCTCACGAGCTCACTGAAAGAAACCTAATGAACCGTGTACTTATTTGTGATTCTTTATTACGACTATACTCCATGTTATTAATTATACAGGGTTACTGGTAACTCGACGTATTTCTTGCAGGACGTCATAGTATGTAATGAAACAAATTAAGTCACAAATGTATTAGCGAAATTCAGTAATTTTTGAGTTAATTCGATTTTTTTTTATGAAAAAATCGAAGCCAATTTAAAAATAATTTACGGCGTGACTATACTGAAATTTAGTTATTATCATAAGTAAGTTTTGCTATCACATCATAAAAATGTTGTCTAGTGCAAAAAAAAAAACTACGCATGATGTCCAAATTACTAAGAAAATATTCTTGTCTTATCAGCTATCTAGAATGGTATGAAACTTAATACAAAGTCATAGACTACATTATGAAAATTGATTTTTGAAGGCGAGCATCTGAAAAAAAAAGGTAATTATTCGGAAAATCAAATTAAACAATTTCGTCAACATTATTATTATTTTGAATCAATATCAATTTGACAACTTACACACATTTCACACGTCTTGTTCGATGTGCAGCCCTCAGTTACGAATACATGTTTTCATTCGCTTCGTTACTTCGGTTTTTTGTAATTCCTGATGTGTAGTAGTGGGAAAGTGACAGCGCTAGACAGCCATCTAGTGTCTAGCGCCATCTCTTACCCACTCTCGGAATAATACTAAAACATTCCTGCACTAACAGATCGTGGTATTCCCCTGATGTAATCAAAGTGTTGATTACTGATCTTTTCCAAAGTTTTAGGCATTTTTGAACTTTTAATTACTAACAAAGTTCTGCTATTGTTATAATAATAACTTAAACGTCAATACATTCGCGCCGCATATCATTTTTAAATTGGGTTCAAATGATTTAATCTGGGATTTTTCATAAAAAACTAAAAATCTAATTACATTTTCCTAAATGATAAGCAAAACGCGCCTCAAAAAATATGAAATTACGAAATTATACAAAAAAATCTTATATTTTAACATTTTCAGTTTTAGTGCAAAATTAAACCCTGAATGTTGCATAATATGTTTTTATGTTTAATCAGTCATACATATGTATTTGAATCAACCTACAAAATTTTATCAAAATATTGACTCTACACTAATTATTTTAATAGTAATTGTGTGTCATTAGAACATAACCCTGCCCTAGCGCATCGAATTCACAATGTCCCGTTTGTTTGAGCAAGTAGGTAGATAGGGCACCAAATTTACGAATGAGAGTGTGACGGTGGAACTTATTATCGACCAATATTCAGAGGTAATTAGTGCGGCTACTTTTGATTGTACACCATAGTTTAAGTTCCATGTATCTGTCCACCATACCACCATCTCTTCTCACTGTGGTAGAAGAAGTGGCAAGCTCAGCTCACAGTGATGCTGTAACCACCAATCTGCTTTACACACCTGTATGAGAAGAAAAACTATGTGAAATATGTACATATTCTGTTAAATTGCCGAACGTGTCCTGCAAGGGTTAGCAAGTTGTTTTCGCCTTCCTACAGTGAAGAACCAACAACTTGACTACAATTTGATAGAATGTGAGGAGTCGGAAGTACGTACAAGTTAGTTTAAACAATGTAATACACATCGGGTATGCAGACCGCAGACTGGCGCGGGAAGGGGTGGGGCGGGGCGCAGGGGTAAGTCTGTAATGTATCTTACTGAATACTAAATGTATCCCTAGCTCTCTACTAAATGTGTAAAAACTGGATTTGCGTACTAAATATATCAAGTAACTTCACAACTATTCTCATAAGAAAAGTAGAAATAATAAAAAGTTTTTGAAAAACCCGACTTCAAAAAAACACAAAAAAGTGGAAAACAACTTTTCTTTCGGTAGTCGGTAGAAAGATTTGTTTGTGTCGTTAACTTTTTTGCCACTGACTTTAAATTTATTTTCCACTTTTTAGTGTTTAAAGGAAATTGTTGAAAACGGAACCAACACATGTGCAACCTATACAGTAAATAGTATTATTTTTTTTGCTTTTACTATCAATTATTATAATCGAACGGACACTTCTTGATCTCGTAATCAATTTAGAGAGTGTTCTCACGACTTTATTCTAAATCTTATCCCGCAGCGCCATAATTGTTTATAGAAAGTCAGCACTTATAGCGCTTGATTTTATGGGTAAGAGTTTTTAGCTGCAAACAGACATCTGTTTGCACTAAAAACTTTTCACTCAGCTCTGTAGCGCTACATACATATGTAGCGCTACAGAGCTGAGTGAATGAAGATAAGACGAAAGTAATTTCACATTGTTGACACTAGCGTGACAGTTGTCAGTTGATGAATTGACATTCTCGTTTAACGTTCGGAAACGTTGCGCATAAAGGTAAAATCTATTTTATTTACTGTACTAAATTAAGAATTTTTAATTCTTATTGTTGATCACATTTTCAAAAGTAAAATAAATAAATATTTATTTCGTAGTTACTTGGAACGCGCGGACTACATCGCTTTGTTATAATCTCAAAACTCGAAAGTATTTTATATTTTAAAGAATTTTCAGGAGTGTCCCTTAATTTAATTTGATTTCAGTTGAATGAAGACATCGTTTAGAATACGGAAAGTAATTTTACATGACTATTGCTTCTTAGGAAAACAGTGTATGGCTGCTGAGCAATGTCCTTTGACATTGTTACTAGAACTAACTTATAAAATACTCAACCAAAGTTGATTTATGAATCAACATACACTCTAATAATTGAAAAAATCCAAAAGGCCTTCCTACGCTACTTATATAAGAGAAAACACGGGTACTATCCATTTATGTACCCTACGGATTTTTTGCTACCAGGTATTCTAGGATACAACTCCCTAGCTGTCCGGCGGTCTCGAACGCAGATCACTGCACTGAAAATTTTACGGAACGTAATTGACTCCCCAGAATTGCACAACATATTATACACATTTTATGTCCCTGACAATTACCTACGCCACCGATCCAACCGCCGGCATAGACTATTCGCGACCGCACAGAGCCACACGATGTCCTGTGCGCATTCTCCGCTGTGTCACATGCGCAGCGCAATCGATGCCCTTATTTTTGACCTCCCCGATTGTGACATGCTGAACGACAGATCCAACCAAATCATGAATAATTGTATGTCCTAATAGCTTGTAACCTAACAAAATTTATATTAAATAAAATATCCGGTTTTATATTAAATTTTGATTTCCTTTATTTATTTCTCTTACTTACTAATTACATTTTTAAATATTCCTATATAAAAAAAAAACATTTAAAAATATAAAAAATAGTAGCCCACCGGTATCGGGAACAGGGTCCAAGCTACCGGCGGTCAGGGCTCCAGAGAGAGGAACCTCCTAACAATACGAGCCGTGTCCAGGAGTACCGCTTTCTGAATCAAGCCTTTGATCCAGCCGCCTAACGAGAGCCTTCTCAGGTATTGGTCGAGGCTCTTGGCAATTAAGCCATGGGCTGAAACTACTATCGGCACAATGATCGCCGTGTCCACTTCCCACATGTCGACAACCTCGCGAGCCAAGTCAAGATACTTGATTTGTTTATCTTTCTCGGCTTTCACGAGGTTCCCGTCATGCGGAACCGTTATGTCAACAATCATTGCGCGCCGCTCTGATCGATCCACCACCACTATATCAGGCTTGTTGGCCACAATAGTCCTGTCAGTGATGATGGATTGATCCCAGTACAGTGTGATATTGCCATTTTCGAGAACTAGGTCGGGCACATACCTATAGTACGGCACTTCCGATTCCACAAGGTTGTATTTTAGAGCAAGTTGCTGATGGATAATCCTGGCTACAAGGTTGTGTCTATGCAAGTATTCACCGTTAGCTAGACGAGAACACCCGGAGATAATGTGACGAATTGATTCGCCCGGACGGTGGCATGCCCGACATATGTCAATCGTGCCGTCCTTCACAATAAATCTCCGGTAGTTATTCGTCATCATAACTTCATATTAAATTTATTATTAAATAAATAAATAAATAAATATTAATGCTGTACCTATCCTGATAAAATTGTACTTTATATAATACATGAGAAATAAATTAATTACTGTTATTGGTGTATAACCGTTGTAATAAATATATAAATAAAATAAAATGAAAAATTAAGCCGGACTTGTGTAAACGGCCGAACGCATCGGGGAGCAGTTAACGCCCTTTATTGTAATTAAAACTCCCGGTACCGGTGTTACGTGCGGGGAAGGTGTGTGCATGCCTTAACACCATGTCAAGGGTAAACACCATAAATTGAGTCGTAACTTAATGTAGTTATTTACATCGGACCGCTGTCGGTCTGTGTCCACCCTGTCGCGCCGTTTCGACCAGCGCGGTGCTCGAGCGGATGCAGATCGTATAATTCTTGCTAACCTTATTATCACGCCTCCACTGAGCTCATGAGAGCTATGAACCCGGGACCGCTTCCCGATGTCGCTGCGCAAGAATTTAACATAAATACTGTTAGCTTTGAACCACTCTGGTACCTTTTTAGCAGGATGGTATTGCTGGTACAGTTATCATGTTTCGAACAAGTTTTTACTCATAAAAAACATGGTAGATCCTGCCACGCTGCTTCGTCTTTTAAATTATTTTAATTTATTTAATTTTAAATCATCATTGAGATGTAATTTAGAAAAAAAAAACAAGAATAGAAGTTGTTCTTGTCATGGGGTGTGTGTGCTAGATGATTTCGTAGAAATCATGTATATACAGCTGTAGAGTTGCGGACACCAGCCCGTGATACAGTACAAATACAGCTGTAATTTGCTGTTCTTATTTGTAATGAAGAAACTATTTCGTACGTGAAGGGAGATTAACACGAATAATTAGTTCTAGTCACAATCAGCGCAATGGCTCCTGATATGAACAATAAATTATTTATGTACCTAAGTAAATTAATCCATTGACACGAATCTAAGTGTGTCACAGATACGAGTCTAGACAACAATAACAAAATAATCTTAATTTAGCTTGACTCTTTATCTCTTGCAATTATAACTGATCTAGCACTATTTAGATGCGTTGATGTATCTATGATATCGGTACCGATGTATCTACATGGATAGAGTACTCAAATAAATTAATAGCAGTTAAATTTTGATAAGTTAAAATTCTTAGCAAAAACTCATCGTCTGTCATTCTGAGGACTGGTTACGGCGGTTGGTCTTCCGATGTTGTCCCCCAATGTTTATTGCTATGCTAACCGGTTGCGGCGAGAAACATCGCCAATCAAAGAAAAGAGCGGAACTCTATCGGTAATCTAACCAACCGCATTGCACTTCATCATATACCTTTTTTTTACATTATCATAAGTAATTGTCATACAATATTTTCTACAGGATAGCATCATAAGTTAGGGTAACCATACGTCTGGAATTTTGCGGACAAGTCCGGAATTTTACCTCATTGTCCAGGATGCAGGAGGAATTCTAAACTGTTCGTAATTCCCAAAATTCAGAAAAGTAGAAACACTACCTACCAATCTTCCCAGTAAAATAAAATTAATTTTAATACATTTTTTTTGCAAAAAAAAAAATAACCGACTTTCAAAAAGACACGAAAAAAGGTGTAAAATAACTTTACTTTCGGAAGTTCGTGACTATTGCTTGTTTCATTGACTTTTTTGCCACCGACTTCCAAAAGTAAAGTTGTTTTCCACTTTTTTGTGTTTTTTTGAAAGTCGGTTCTTTTTTGCAAAAAAAAATATTATACACTTTTTAGCTATCGTATCACACACAAATCAAGTCTCAATTTCGCAATTTCTTTTACTTGAATGACATATTTCTTCCAGCTATTTTGATTCAAAAACCAAACTACTAAACCGATTTTGATAAAATTTCTATGGGACCAAACGGGAAGTGACGAAGATATGAGGTAAAAAACAAAAAAAAAATAACAACCGAATTGAGATCCTCCTCCTTTTTTTGAAGTCGGTTAAAAATGAACTTAGGAATCAATATAAAAAAAAAGATGCGGTATAAAATATAGGTAAGAACTGAATTCCAAGGGGAAAAAAAGTCCGGAGCTTCTCCAAATATCCGAAATTTTCATCGGGAAACTTTTTTATAGATCTGGGAACCCTAAATTAAGTTGAGGCTAAAGTATGCGTTTTAGATTTATCAGAAGTTCGCGAGTGCGACGGTGAGGGTGTGGTGCGTTTCGTTTCGCGAGCATTACTTCCGACTGCGATATTAATCCTATTAATATAACTAGATAAGCAGCTCAAAATACAAAGATTAAAGAAAGACCAATCAAACACAACACACAGTTTAGATAAAGTAAAGTATATTTCTACCTATTTTCCTTTTAGCTTCGTTTTGTCTGCTAGAGGAAAACTGATGAAATAATGTTTTTTTTATTAATAAGTGTTTGACAATCCTATGAAATGGCTACAATACATACGTTAAATGAAAACCCTATAATTGCATCGTCTACATACAGACAAGTTGTTTCCCTGACTTCATCGCCGGTAGGGTGGCCCGTGGGCGGGTTCGCGCGCCGTCACTAGTCGTCCCGCGTCATTACGAAAACGTGGGAACACGTGAGCGACACTTAAACTCCTATTATCACACATAACGCGAATAATTCGCTAATGTCATCCCTACTCCCTCCCCGCCTTTGCCCCGCACCTCTCAGATTTACATATAATTGCGCACACGGCGTCATCAGCCCCGCCGCGGAACACATTACTGACAACACTCATACGAACTGACTTCCTACAGTCATCAAGAGCGCACGCACACACACTCTGCCTCCGCTCACAGGCAGGTCCCCGCGGTTCCACGCGCCGTTCTCTGTGGACCAGTCACACGGTCGGGGTAATGAGCGTCACACGTGTGTGCGTGTCCTCGCGACAACGCTAAGGAGTCGAGCCACAGCGCTGTAAAGCCCGTGACCACAGTACTCCGGCGATACACAGTGTCGTATCCTTCGCAGGCTCCACGCACCCAACGACGGCTAGTTGGTGTCGCGAGAGAGTTTCATAGTACAGTGTGTTGTAGGCAGTTACGCGATTTTGATTGCAGGCCTGAAGAAATATGTCGCTCTACATGTGTTCGCGGTTTACAACTGTCATGTTAGTTTCGTTAAGAGTTATGCTCTAGGACCTACGCCTACGCTTGCTCACATAATTGTGTTAATATTAGGACATTTAGTGGGTTATTACTGTAAACTATCTAAACAGTTATAGATGTGCATATCTAGCACTCATACAAGTTACTATAACTCATACACTGCTACTATAGGACTGATTGAGACTATCTATTGCCTGTTGGAAAGCTAGTGAACGCTATCATTTTATTATGTTTCTACTTTCACTCCACTTCGAGAAGTTAACGAGGTGAACAAACCTTTCCAGTATAATGAGAGAGGTTTTTTTCCCGTCACTTGAACCATAATAAGCTGATAACATTTTGCTACTTTCTTTGGTGTTCGACTGTACGCAAAACACGGTCAAAACGATATAGAAAATAGCATGAATGTTTAATTTGCACTGTTTTTTTACCCCGTACAAACTTGAATAGTTTACGTATCAACTACTTCAATAATGATAAATGACGTCTCGAATTTCGCGACGAGTTGTCGGTGTGTGTACAATAGCGTAACTAACGTCGCGTGTTTTTTTTTGTTTTTTGAATGGCATCTCGCAGTTCAACCTAGGAGGTTGTCGTCTGCTCAACCGGACTATCCTGTGGATGCCTTGAATTTAAGGCCTCCAGCCAGGGCAAAAAACTTACAAACTAAGCGACTGCACGCTAGGGGCACCCCCTGTGGGGCTTGGACCTCGGCTTAGGGCGTCGCTGGGGGAGGGCAGCAAGGGGACAGGCTGGATCTGAGTGGTATTAATTAGGGGCTGGTTTAAAACTACTGGCACAGCATCGCGGGCTGGCTCGAGCAAGGGTCGGGGAGGGCAATTACCGGGACGTCGCGACGGACCTCGACGGCGAGGGCGGAAAGACGGCGGTTTGGATCGGGGTTTACGCTTGAGGAGCGTACTAGTTACCCTACGGCTCTCTTGGAGGAGAGTGATAGCGTCGTCGGGAGTTACGAGTGTGTGCCTTGGTCGGCGAACCTGACTGATACGCGAGGGGTCGTATCGGGCGGCCGATGCGATCAGGGGATTTCGGTGTTTTATTGCACGATCGAAGAAACGCTTGGTGAGGCGTTTCATGAACTGCAATAAGGTGGGCATCCTAAGGTCTACATGGAGACGTTCGTTACGTACGTAAAAGGGGGCACCCGTGACCCTACGGAAGTATCGGTTTTGGAGCGCCTGCATCCTGTGGATATAGCGGGGCTTGGTATGTGCGAACACAACACAAGCGTACGACATGATGGGACGGATCACTGCGGTATAGAGACGCAACTTGCACTTGAGTGACAACTTGCTCTTAGCCGCTACCATAAAATGAAGCCTACTCATAGCGAAGGCAGCTCGGTCGCGAGCTGCTTTGATATGTGCCCCGAAGGACAGGTGTTGGTCAAGTATGACTCCTAAGTATTTGGCTTGCTTCTCCCAAGGGATAGGCTTGCCGTACATAGTGATCGGACGGGGGCTGGGGGGTTGATACGCGTTTTAGAGAAAAACGTCGCGTGTTGCGCGGTGCGCCACTTATTAGCGAGCTATGCTTGACCGATTTCAATGCGGATATGCTAAATATACAGGCTGTTAGTGTAAACACCGTTATCCTTGAAACCAGTGGTTTGGTTTCACTTATAGAACGTAAATTCAATGAAAAAAAAATAACATTTTTTTTAAAGTAAAATCTCCATTTTTCCTCAAAATTATTTCACCCTATACGCAAGGGCAAAGAGGACGGAGCGCGGGAACACAGCGCTAGATCAAACAGGCCACACGCCGCGCGCGCGACGCGGCGCGACCCCGCCCACATCCCTCAGTCTCTCCGCAGCCTCGCTATCGATCGCACGTTACGACACGCTTGCTCGCAGCGCAGCGCTCGCGCCCGCGCCGCCCGCGCACCACCGCTCATTTTTCGCGCAATTGTGTAGTTAGGTATTGTGTAGTGATTATGTCGTATACAAACGTACAGTGGACCGAAATGGTTCGGGTTTACGCCGCGTCGGGTGATAACCTAAACGAGGCTCGAAGAATGTACGCAGAGTTATTCCCTGGACAACCTGTGCCAAACCGAGAAACGATGTTGGCGGCTACTCAAAGGTTACGTACCTATGGCCAGTTCACCGTGCCGGCCCATGCTCAGGGGCGTGGCAACCAGCAGCTGCCAGTTGACCTTCAGGAACGCATACTAAATTTCTTCGCGGAGAACCCAGAGGAGGCGGTACGAGGCGGGCAGCCTGTATTTTTAATGTTTCCCACTGGACTGTTTGGAAAATTCTTCATATCGATGGTCAACATCCATATCATTTTCGGCCAGTACAAGAATTAAATGAAAACGATCACATACCGCGGGTGCTATTCTCACAATGGTTAATCCAAAATTTTGACAACTGGAGCCGGGTAAATGAACACCGCGTCCGGCAAAACAGTTATCAGCACCGTTTTTCCGTAAACGTGTGGGCGGGAATTCTGGATGGGAAACTTCTCGGACCCTATTTTATTGACGGACATTTAAATGCGCAGTCGTACATGGCTATTTTAAGACATGTGTTCGACAGGATGTTGGACAATGTGCCCCTTCGTTCCCTGAGAAACCTTTTCTACCAACATGACGGTGCCCTTGCACATTTTCAGCTGCAAGTCAGGGCTA
This sequence comes from Standfussiana lucernea, assembly GCA_964057025.1. Classification (NCBI taxonomy): domain Eukaryota; kingdom Metazoa; phylum Arthropoda; class Insecta; order Lepidoptera; family Noctuidae; genus Standfussiana; species Standfussiana lucernea. The sequence continues at coordinate 254,684 of OZ059802.1, read as the reverse complement.
TGCTGGATGAAGAGTTTCCTGGGCGATGGATTGGCCGTGGAGGGCCAGTGGCGTGGCCCGCGCGCTCGCCAGATCTTACACCTCTGGACTTTTATCTGTGGGGTGAAATGAAGCGCCGGGTGTATGCCACTGAGTTCCGTAATACGTCGGAACTCAAAAGGCGGATTCGTAGTGCGTTTAGAGACCTGAGAAATGACACTTTTGTGCTTTCGAGAGTGAGAAACAATTTAAGAAAACGTGCGGAGGCATGCGTGGCCGTAAATGGATCCCATTTTGAACAGCTTTTGAGATTAATGTAAGTGTAAAAATAATTCAATCAGTGTAAATAAAACCAGTATTTTTTAATGAAATTGTAGATAAAAATGTGATTAACTTTTAAATACGCCAAAAATACCTACCCAGTTGTTTGTATTTTTTTTAATTTTCATTGTTGTTAAATCTAACTTACATCTGGACTCGTCACGCAACAAAGGTAGGTATTTTTGCCTGTCCTAAGCCAGGAAAAGTATGAAGGGAAAGTTACATCACAGGTTACGTGTATTGTGTTTTTATTACAATGATGTAGTTAGTTAAAACTTATGTAGGTAGTTATAACGGACGGCCAGTGCAGCAGGTCAACGCCCTTTGCAGTGATTACGTAACTCGGGCGCATATTATCCATGATTTTACGCAGAAACATTTTGAAGTTTTTAAAGAAAAATTCGTTTATTTATTTTTAAATTCAGATAAACATTTTTATAATTAAATCAACTACCTATGGTTTTAGTGACAACGGTGTTTACCCTTACAGCCTGTATTCTAGATGTTTTGCTGATACTTTTACTAAATACATGTGAATAGTATTCTTAAAAGTCTGAGAAAGGTAATATAATAGTTGGGTTTTTTGAGTTATGTATAAATTATTTATTAAGAAAATCTTTGCTATCTTCTGGCAAAATAAACCGTTGCGTTGTAAAGTTAACTACTAATTACTATTTGCGTTGGTTTTGACGTTATGGCTAACATAAATATTTAATTTATTTTCCACTACCCTGAGGGGGGACAATTCCGCAACATCCCTTGAAGCACTACACAATGAGTCAGTAGTGTCCCTGCGCGCGTGACGCGGCACCGCTCATTCATACGCGCATTATGACGAGCTCAGCGAACAAACGCACCGTTCACACACACACACACACACACACCTATTTGTCAGTTTGTCACTAATGAACAGTTATTCCAATCTCGCTGTAATCCAAGTCATTTCATTTAAATACATAATTAAAAGAACAATACCTTTGCAATACCTTTGTACTCTCTTTTCTGTTCCTTTCTTGATTTCTGTATATAATGTGTACATAAATTGTTAAATAAATAAATAATTGCGTCGACCACATTTTATTTAGCGGTAATGACAGTGCACTTAGTACAAATCGGTTTTCACGTAATTTCATGTTATAAATGAAACTATCATTGTGTTTTGTTTGTATTTCTTTGAAGTTTCGATCTTGAAAAACGGCTAAAAGGCTAAAGTTGTACAGGATAGTCGGCAAAAGATTATCTATAAGAATGTTCTGAGCCAGCTTTAAAGTTAGCGCGATTTGAGAATCGGCGCCAGCGGAATCCTTATTATCTTTCTTTATTATACTAAATTATACGCTGACTTATTCATTCGCTTCATTCCCATCTTATATTATTATCTAATTTTAACTTTATAATTGAGTATCTACATAAAGAGATATAGTTATCACCTTCACGAGCAGGACTAGATGGAGACAGATCCGAAATACTTAATTCAGCATTTTAATTTAGTATCAAAATCAAGTCATTTATTCAAATTATTCTGCTAATAATCAGCACTACTTGAACGTCAAGTAAGTCCCGAAACACCCTATAAGTACCGTAGTATATACATTAATTTATGTATTCTTATTTTGAAGTTACAAACAGACACTTCAATTTTATTTTATTTGTACACACAGCTCCATTTGTATACCCCCGCCCCGGCCGGCCAGCCGCGGCCCAAAGACATATGCGTTATGCCAGAGGCCCAAGTTGGTTTTAGAATTTTGCATAAAACATCTTATTAAACTCGTAATTCATGTATCGTTTTAGTGAATAAATAAGTTTAACTTAGTATTTTTTTTAAAGTCTGTTTTTTTAATATTGTTTTATTTAAACAAAACGTTAATACTTTTATTATTGCGTATAACGACAAACAATAATAGGGTTAACTTTTACTAATAATTATTCAACGTTTAAATAGGCCGGAGGTTTCAAGACCGCTTGCCATGCATGAAATTGGAGGTTCAGGCAATGTGCTTTTTAACATGCAAGATTTTTTTAAACTATAAAGTATTTTTCTATTTTGCTTTAGTAATATTTGTAAATAATTTAAAAATCAAGTCTTTTATAAATAATTTTTAAAGTATTAATCAAATACTTTAATAATCATCTAATAATATTTTTGTTATTGCTATTATTTAAGAAAACTTTGACTTATTTTACTACAAAGATTTATATTTATAATTTGATTTGATAGTTGTTGTTATTATAACTTGAGGGTAAGGATTAATTTAAAAAAAAAAAAAACGTAAGTAAGTGCAATTAATAGATACCCTCAAATTATAACATATTCTATCAATTAGACAGGGACCTCAAGACAAAGAGACTCGGACAACAGTAGATAACAATTCATCGCAATTCATATGGGCTCGCTGGCTAGTTTGTTAAACTGTACCTATCAGACGACAATCGGTGATGCGACGGTTCGAATCCAAGTCGAAACAATGAACTCCTTGTGAAGTATTCCTTAGATTATTCGTAAGTTTCGTAAAGAATTCATTGTTATAGCATTAAAACTTGAGGGGTTAGCACATAATGAGGCTGTGTGTACAGATATTTAACTTTTCGAAATTTTACACAAACACTATCTATTTAATCCGATAAATAACCACCTGCAATATTCCTCATGATACTGAAGTGTGATCGCAACATTACGATAATTTGCTCCGCGGAAAAGCACTCTAAATATCTTCGCTCTCGAGAATAGTCGAACGAAACGTCTTCGGAAATTGGAGTTCCACGTGGAGGTTTCGTAAATTAGTGGAATTCGAAGCGATGGGAACAATCAGTATCATTTGCATTATAAAGGCCCGGCCTTGGCTCGGCTCTCGGCGCTCGGCGCTCGGGTGTCGGCTCTCGCGCCTAGCCGAGAATTTTTCTTATTTTCTCGACCGACTTTTTTAAATCTCACCTTGATCCACGCAATGAGTTCGCAAATTACGTGGATATTCCATGCATACGAATCACAGGACGGGGGTGAGAAGGTGCGAAGTGTGGGGTGCGGGGGGCAGGCTCCTGAGGCCGCGGGCAGTTACTTGCCTCATCATCATTATCATCACTCACCGTACAGTGATGAACTTCGACTAACGTCAATCAGTGGCCACAAAAGACCAACCAACACACAATCATGGCTACTCGCCGGCTGACGTAATGTGACGTAATGGTAACGGTGGACGTTGTTAGCCGAGTTGATAGTTATTATTCCATATTGCAACTATTGTTTATTACTTGACTGCATCGATGGTCTAGTGGTTGCAAGCACTACTGTTAGAGCATGAGCTCTTGGGTTCGACTTCCAGGTCGGGCGAAATGTTATTTGGTTTTTCCATCCCATCAAAATTTCTTAATAGCAGCCCGTAGTCTGAATTTGTGCCCGGTTAATGACTTAATCGTCTGGCGAAAAGTGGTTGTAGCTACTGAGGCACACTTCTGCTTAACCCTTCGCGGAATACAGGAGTTATATTATGTAGGTAGCTAATTAACGGCAATGATCTCCAGTCAATAATATAATCGCTTAATGAAGTTACAATAGCTAATAGGTATTATTGATTGATATATTACACGTGTGAAGCGTACAGATCGCGTTAGAAACACCACCCTGCGTTCCATAACGTAGGTTGCGGATGTCGGAAAAAAAACAGCCAAGCTAAAGTGGGAGTGGGCTGGCCACGCAGCGCGGATGCACCCGGAGAGGGGGGCGAAGATCGTCACTCACTGGACGCCTGACGGAGGAAATCGCCGTCGAGGTAGACCGCGGCGAAGGTGGTGTGACGATCTGATCTTGTTTGCGGAGCCAACATTGCCAGATGTCGCACAAGACAGAGACGTTTGGAAGGAGAAAGGGGAGGCCTTTGCCCAGCAGTGGGACACAAGAGAGGCCAACAAAAAATATTACACACAATACGAGTGATAGAACAACTCTCAAGTGTTCGTTCGCTCATCTACTGAAACTATACGTATTCCCGATGTTCATCGCAGTACATGACACATCCCTGACAGAACGCGGAAAGTGAAAATGTTCAATAAACAATTTTCTTTATTAAGAGGCGTATTACAAAAAAAAACACGAAATTGCAAGGTTTCCTCGCTGAAGTTATATGTTATCCGTTCGTTGTTTGAAATAACAATTACTTGTTAAAAATAGTTCGTTTCCTCTACTACAATAATAATAAAGCGAATTTTAGATAAAGTATTAATTTATTCAGTAATAATCATTCTCCCGATGCATGTTTAGACAAAAACTTACTTTTATTTAATTCATTGAAAAATAATACGGTAGCGATTTAAAAAAAATTAATATACTGTAGTTTAGCCAAATGTTGAAGATTATTTTGGTATAAATATTATGTCAAAATGATGTACAATTTCGCAGATATCGGGGCTTATTTCGAAGTCTTTTCGTTCAATAATTGAATTAGGTCCATTTTGTTTTTCTTTACAATAAAGGCATACATATAACTAAAATGTTTTCAATTATTATTGAAGTTGGGGATATTTTTAAGATGAAAAAAAAAAATAGAGCTCCCAAATCACATCTCCGTGAGTTTTTGTCTAAACATGCATCGGGAGAATGATTATTACTGAATAAATTAATGCTTTATCTAAAATTCGCTTTATTATTATCGTAGTCGAGGAAACAAATTATTTTTAACAAGTAATTGTTATTCAAAACAACGAACGGATAACATACAATTTCAATGAGGAAACCTTGCAATTTCGCGTTCTTTTTGTAATACGCCTCTTAATATTAAAAAGTGTACACGATCGTAATTCGCGAAATTGCATCGCACACCCGCTTTAATTTCATCAAAAACATAATCCAATCTTGGCACATAATGAAATGTCCGCGAAATGAATTTCGTCGGGGGAAATGTTTTATCCCTGTTTTGCGAAGTTATTATAATATGTTAGGGCGTGTGGCGCAGACTACCACTCTGTCTACGTACTGCCTTAGAAATCGTCTCCCTACAAAGCCTCACTGTGCACGCACACATAGAAGCTGCTCGTTATTCGTATTTTCTAAGCACCTGTTACAATAACCCCTCACTTCCACACTGAGCTCCACACGGTAATGATACTTGTGTGTGTGTGCGTGTTCTCCACTGTGAAGGTAGATGGTCAGAAAGTGTGCGCTCTAGGTATGTGGATGCGGCACACGGCGTGTGTCGCTGTGTGTAATTGGCGGCTAAGTGTCGCGGGCCACTCTTCCGGCACCGCCGCGCGCCGCCTTTGCACAGCAGCGCCCTCTAATGTAATAAACATTCCGGTACTATGGCACGTCTGGTCACACTACAATAGGGTGGGTTACCATGATCTGTTATGAACAATTACATGCATTTACAAAATGCAGTAAGCGATAAACCCCGTCGCTTCCACGTTTACGCCAACCTTATAAAAAATCAAAAACACGTGGCCAGTTAGTTCAGTACGCTCCAGTAGTTCAATATATTACCTACAATGGTTTAGTACAGTAGTTCAGTTAAACCATAATAGCTAATAGCAGTCCATTGCATCCTCGAGGTGTTAGATAAATCTAAGTTTTAATTTGGTAGTTAAAGTGTTTTTTTTTTTATGATCCTCGGAGCGGCATCCTAACAGATCCTTCTACAGTTAATTTAATTGTGACAGCAACAGCCCAATAGCAACCTCAATATATCCCTGTGATTTTGACAGTGACCCAAAATCAGAGCTAAATAAAATACGAGTAACTGTGACAAGATTGTAGTGCACAAATACTTATGTACCGCTGTCGTACACAATACGAGTGGCTGCTTATAGACATATGTGCGTGACAGAGATACCGCTCTACATAACGTTTTCCAAAAATCGATGTGCGATATTACTTGCACCAACAGTTACTACGCAGTACAGGAGACCAATATAATTCTAGTGAAGAAATTATTATACACGACACTGCGATCACTTCAGAGAACAGTGTTTGTCACGATGAAAAATATCTATGTGGGGGGGGCGGGTTCAGAACGGTGTAGTTACTGAGTACTTGGTAATCGTTTTCCCTCGTTTTCGCTTCCAACCTGTATAACTTAAAAGAAATAATATGTTATTCGTATTGTTCGTATTCTCAACACTCTGCATGGTTGTTAAAGAGATACAAGGTCTGACCTCAGTGTGCTACGTCGGCGTCGGCGTAGCATCGACAGAAGCTGACTTAGCACCTGCTAGTGCTAAGTCAGTGCTACGCGTTCGTAGGTGATAAATGAAGGCGTGACCACGTTACTAAACTGTAGCTTTAGAATGGGTATAACAGATTCGTTTTGAAGTTCACATAATTTCTATTATTTTCTTAGTGGAAATCTGCGTACTAGTCTCCAGGCCTCAGCACATAAGTCAGCACGAGTGCGCGTTAGTCGGCGCCGCGCGCTAGTTACTTCAGCTTACTGCCAGCGTGTGCCAGCGCCCGCCAACCCGTTCATATTTCTTTACATAAAGTTATACAAAATAGTTTCCTTCAAGACAAATCGCAGCGCAATAAAGGACAGGAGTACATGCGGCTACGGTACGGCGGCGGAGCGGGTGCGACGCGGGAGCGGTGCGGGAGCGTGGCGGCGGCGGTGCGGGTGCTGTGGCAGGGCGGCGGCGGTCCCGGCGCGTATAAATCACGCCACTTTATCGTCTTATATTTTTATGATATTTCGCCACAAACAAAGCCACTTCGCATTTGTCTTCCGAGCCGTATCTTTGCTCTGTTATTTTTCGTGAACAATGGCCGCGTGAAATCAAATGATAATTTAAAATTTGAGCGAACCGGGTATGTGCGGGGTGCGGGCGAGGGAGTGCGGGGGCGTGTGCGGGGGTGCGCGGGGGATGGGCTCCAAATAAATTGTTTAAGATAGAACATGAAGTCGTTGGCGGTGAGTTATGGCGCTCGCGCTGTGCGTCAGCGTGCACACAATACAATACACTCGCGACTTGTACTGAACTTCACTGACGATGACTCATTCAATGGGTTTTCCACCGACAAGTGATCTTGTTTCGCGCGAATTAAAAGGAATTCAAAACAAGTACCTCTGATTTTTTGGATTCATGTGCGTATTGTACCTATATTTATCACTTGCTTCGAGGAAGGAAAACATCATGAGGAAATCAAACCAGCATGCTTGAGAGATATTTCTCGACGCCATGCAAACCCAAGTCAGAGGCCCGTGGGCGGCATAAAAATTCTGACACCAGGTTAGGCACTAACCACACGAATTACATTTTTCACCCACTATAGAGGCTCCATATAAAAAGGCATACTTTCAATGTCGACTCTCTTGCCTTCTAAGTTAACTATTAACTCGCTATGTACGATGGCTTTAAATCCATAGAGGTGCAACCAGATTGCGGTCGATTGCCGTTCATCAGTCGATATTAATAGTCTCAAAACATAATCGACGGCCGGTGATCGTGATCCAGCTGCCACGCACAGCTCCGACAGACCGCGATCAAGGTTGCACCATATCCTATAGTACTAATAATCTCTCACATTCAGTGCATTGACTCATTGTTTACATACATAACTAACTTTCCTTTAATTTACGGTAAGCTGTCTTATCAGCTCACGAGCAAATCTCAGTACTAACAGTCAAGACATACAGTTGATATTAACTCGTCACCTGTGCAGGTGGTCCCATGAGCCCGGTCATACATGATTACATTACGTGCCGGTTACTGTTCTGTTACAAGATTATTTCCGATCATTGCTGCTTCAGCACGCTACTTAGTCGCTCGCTTTCAGGATTGTTGCTGTAATCATGTAATTCAATCCGACATTCAGTTGACAGACAATTTGCTAATCTATCAGCTTCACTGACATTTAATGACTACAGTTTACTCGACAGATTTGATCTGTATTTAGTCGTGGTCGGTATCTACAAAATATCAAGCAGCAAGGTATGTACGAATGTATTTGTTTTAGCATAGCAACTTATAAACGGGCACAAAGCTATCGTCAAGGACAACATATCGCCTACCACCAATGTAATTGTTAACCTTTTCAGTTTTTGCCATTAAATGTGTGTTCTGGGATGTCCACCAGCCCAACGCTGATGCGACACAGCAGCCTGCTCGCTGCGCAGGGCTCGGCGCGGCTCCAGCTGGAACAACTCCGTCTTAGTCAGCGTGTCAGTCAGCCGCAGAGGCGCGCGTGGTGCGCTGGACGGCCCGTCGAGCGGGTACACATCAAAGTGCACAGCACCGGCCACTGTCGGTGATTGTATGAACAAACTAATCTAGCACCGGGTTTCAGTTGAAAGAGCACTATGTTCAGTATTCGTTCCCTGTGTGACTGTCTGTCACGTTCTCTTAATTATTAAACAAATATCCATATTATTTCAACATCACATCCTTATCGGGACACTTACGAACACATTTGGCTTGACGGCCTGAAAAGTTACCGTAATTATAAACAAAAGGTCCCTTTCCTTCTTAGAATTGTAAAACAATATTGGAGCGCATAAGTTCTTTATTTAATGGGAAGCGAGTTAGGGATGAATGCTGGCTGACAGGTCAAAACTAATATTTCAACAAATTCTTAAGAAACGATAAAAAATATTTGATTTGTAAGTGCATTCTTCAGTACTAGTGCACATCTGCGTGCCACGTTTAGGGGCTGGACTGAAGTGAACCTTTAAAACAATGGCAAAAAAGGGCGTTAGGCGGGTGTGGTATTTTTAGAGTGTTTGGAAGGAAAGGAAGAGACTCGAGGCAGTCGGTCTTACATCGCTAGAGGGTTCGGACGAAATAAGCGAATAAAGTTAAGTTAGTTTTAGATCACGGACGGGGTCAGACCTTAGAGTAGTCGAAATAAGTCAAGGTGGTGGATTTAAGACCACAAAGTTCTAGGACGTCCTAGGTTAGGCTAGTGAAATTAGCGTAGTCTTGGTACCAAGATGCACATGTCCCAGTGGACTGTTATAAGAGAGCGATTAATATTTTATAAGTTAAATATAAGTGGTAGTAATAAACCTAGTTAAAATCAGTGTCGCGAAGTGGAAGGAGATAAGGTGTGGCGGAGGCGCAACTGGTAATGTGTGCAGTATTCTGTAAGTGAATTGTGACTAGTTTCAATGAACACGTGGTAAGTGTTAACTACAATTAACTAATAGCTCATAGTAGCAGTCTGGCGGTAGTGTAGAAGAGCTGTAAATAATCATTCATTTCAGCTGACGGAGCAGCTTCTATATTGTATCACAATGTATACTATTATCTCATGTTATGTATCCACCTCCTAATCCGTACCTTGGCAAATATCCGTCATCTGCGTTTGGTTATAGGGAGACGGGGAAAGCCTACCGCTACTCTACACTCACATCACGCCTACGACCTGTACACTGTACAATAATACACCCGACTATTGACGATGAGACGTTTATCTGACGAAACACAAATGGGAGGCAGAACCGTAATATTCGCAGTTCGATTAATACAAACTTTTGATAGTCAGACTATAATGCTGACTTGTAGTACAAACCAACCGAACGCTGATGATGAATACTGCTTCCTTTAAAGGTCTAGCTCAGAGACATTGCGTAGAGATTGTTGACGCGCATTTTCGGTAGTGGGGGTAGGCCCTACGAATTATCCCAAACTGATCTGATAACATCGTTCTAAGGAACGCTAGGGACTAACTGTGTCGCGTTAAAATAAACCCTGGCATATGGTACTCCAATTACTGAATCGACACTATTTAGCGAGACACGCTACCACGACTTGGGGAAGAGTAAGGAAATGTGAAGTGTAGATAGATCTACCACTTCGGCGTCCACCAATAACAATCGCAATATGTTCTGCTACAGACTGAGTCTACGGTGCGCTTGTGCAAGCTGTGTGTTACCATATTGATGGGGTAGACTGCCGTAAGGGTGTTACTATCGTGAATACGCGTGTAGGAAAAACTATTTAAACATACCTTCCTCAATGGCAGCTGGACTTCTCAGAACTCTGCCTTAGGATTGAGAAAGACATGTGAAGAATGCTTAGGGAGCGTGTTCTGTTAGAATTCGTAGCAGGGTCCTTAGTGGACCTATGCGCTTAGGTCTAACAGTCACGTACTGGGGCAATTATTGTACCGGATTACATGCCATAGAAATGGGTTCGTAGTACATTAGAAATAATAAAGTTAACGTAACTGTATATAATGAATTTCTTAAGCGCAAGCGATATTTGATATTATTCATGTATGTGTCTTAACAGAGAGTTCCCAATACTAACTTCACCTTGTATCCCCTCCCTGTCCCTTAGCTTTCAAAGTCGGGACAGGGCAGCCCCAAATTGGGAATTCAGTCCACTTTCTTATACCGGTGGGGAGGAAACCAGTCTGGGACGAACCTCACAGGGGCGCGCGGATGGCGGGGCGCGTCCCTTTCCCCCTCAGGGAAACCGACTTTCATACTAATATTACCATGAATTAGGAAAAACGAAAATTTTATCAGCCTAGGGTAATTTAGTTACAGTCACACCTGCTTACCGACTTATTACGCACCTAGTAAATGTGATCAATGAATCAAATTAAGCCAGGTATTCATTTACCAAATCACTATATATAAACGCGTTAATTGAATAGATTCATTGATATTTATTAAGGGAACGCCGCCCTTTGTATTTACAAAGGGCGGCGTTCCCTTATTACAATTGTTAGATTGTGTTTGAATCATAGATTTATGGTTAGATGATAACATTCTTAGAGCCATTCAAGACTTCGCTAAGTGGCTGAGCTGATTTGCGATGATTCACCGATTAAGGAAAATGATTATTTAATATTATAATTATCTTGCGTTATATAAAATCCGTCAGTCATCGTTCATCGTAATATAATGCTATCTGCTTACCTTGGTATTACCAGTTGAAGTAATTGTGAGTCAACGTCGGAAATTACAGATTACTTGGTACTAAAAAATATACGCAAAATACGCGCTTTGGACGTGGAGTTGCGGGCACCAGCCCGTTATACAATACAATACATGGTATTAACATTACAAAGTTCCTATACTAAAAATACACGATCGTATAATTCGAGTGATTAGGGAGCTCGTGGCTTACTGCTATAATCCTAACATCCACTCTGTATTGAACATCTCACTACCAGCCGCACCTACTAGTAATCGAATATGAGGAAGAGTCCTCATATTTCATCACTGTTCAACTCCGGAAGGTACTAGAATATTCCACAGATGGAAAACCGGGCCACCTCGTGGCCTTATGTATTAGGAGAAGTGGTAATTGTAGTCCATGTTAATGAGTAGGCACCTACAGTTGCGGCAGTAAATCTGTCTGGTGGCTCCTCAGCGGCTACACAGTGGCGACACACGTGATGTACGGCGCTGGTAAACAGCCGAATTTATTCATGAGCCCTCCACAACCTCCGTCTCGTGTCGCACTGAACTGACTACAGATCAACGCGAAGAGGATCCGTGAGCGTGGATTTGAAACTCTCTGACTATACGCTTTACAAACGGTGCATCACAAAAAACTGCTCGATATAACTATGACAACATTAAAGGTAGCTCGCCTGCCACCTTCGTAGAGCGAAGTATTCAAAATGACAAGTTGTATGGGGGAGCCTGCCGTTTTGCCGAAAAGATTTTGACAAAATTTCACTACCCAAACAAATTTTTGCAAATTTTTTTTATACCAATGCAATATTTGGAATGATTTTAGAACGCACTGTTTCCTTTGGTCAAATTTTTACTTGGCAGAATATTACCAAAGATAATGTCATTATGGCATTTAGTCTTTAATCAAATGATCTATTACAGCAAACAATCTTTAGACAATAACGCTAGGTCAAATGATTGGACAAAAAATATTAAGGCAAAAATAAGATTTTTTGGGAATTATATAATTAAAAAATGCAATTTTATTTCAGGGTTACCTATGTTTCATCGAAAAGAAATTAACAAATTATCACTTCCCAGACAATTTACCAAATAATTATTAAAAAACAAGGTTAGGTTAGAACTGTGACCTCCTTCGCACGAGCCGAGCGAGTGCCAGAAACAACTAGATTATTTAGAAAAAAATATGGAAAAAAGAGATTATTTTTAGCAGGCCATCGAGAACCGAACTAGTTAGACGGGGTTAATTATTAAAAGAAAAATGGTTAGGTTCGGTTAGAACTGTGACCTCCTACGCACGAGCCGAGTGAGCGAAGCGAGCGGTGCCGCCGCAGCGGCCGGCGAGTGGCAGAAACGACTAGATTATTTAGAAAGAAATATGGAAAAAAACCCTAAAAAAAGGCTACCCGAAACTGAACCAGTTAGATGAGATTAATTATTTTAAAAAAATGCCTGTAACTAAAAAAAGAATACTACCAGAATAGTTAATATTAATATTACCTGTTTAGAATTTGTCCCAAGTAGAAAACACACCCTTATAATAAAACGTCTTCAAAGCTAGATCTTATACTTGCAATGGCTGCCTTTTCGAAATCTAATATACGCAACATTCGCGTTTCTGTGCAACTGACATATAGATGCATTTTATTTTGTCATTTGCTAAGCAATTGACTAAATTGAAATGGGAAATTTAAAACTGACGATACTAAATATTTGCCTTATTTTATTTTGCGTAAAATGTGTTATTCCAATTGAAATATTTGACTACATAAAAATTGGTAAAAGTACTAGTAACAAGTTATTGTTTAAACGTTCACTTGCCAAACATTAGGTTTGCGTTACAATTATTTGTGAAGAGATTATTTGCTAAGTAATAATTTGGCAAATGAAATTATGCGGAAAATTGTTTGGGAAGTGATAATTTGCCCATTTCTTTTCGATGAAACATAGGTAACCCGTTGCATGGTTTTCGTTAAATGTATTTTTTTTTTTGTATCAAATTATGGACACAGGGAGATGTATGTCTTTATGTGGTAGCTTAGCGTATCAATGACAGAAAGATTAAAATATGTTCGCCCCAAATTTCAGGTGCACGGAGTCTGCTCACTGATGCTTGTTTTCTTCAACCCTTCACGTACTGTAGAGGCTAACTGTATTAGAAGACTTAACGCAAACTTACGTAAACCAGCTCATAAACTTGTTACATTATGCGAGTTATCCAAAAAACTTGAATTTCTTGGCAAGCACCACACGAGTGACTCCCGGTTAACTAACTAGTGTCCCTGCATACATTATGGCAGTATTTCTATTCGCCGGCGTCCCATCACAGCCGATGAACCGTGTAGATTGAGGAAGTAACTCACAAACACCACAGATAACATGTATCAACTGTTCCCAAACTCCGCCGGATTAATATTATTTTATCTATTGAGGAAATTTTCAATCTTCTGCTGCCTGGTGAGCGGCCGGTCATTATGTTGCGTTTGTGGATTAGTGGCGGGGGGGGGGAGGGGGGAGGGGGGGTCTGAACATTACTGATTATGACAAACAACAAACAATCAAGATGTCTGACGTGATCAGCTGAGCCTTCAAAATAAAGCGTCGTTGAACTTCTGGTCGCAGACGTACTTAGCCTACAAGTTGAGGCTTCCATCACATTAATAAATATATTGTAGAGGTCTATGATCAGCAGTGGACTGCTGTAGGCTGATGACGATGAAGCATGACGTACTCTTACTGCCCGCCATGTTATAAAATTTTAACGAATGACAAATAATGACAATGTGGCTTGAACATAAGGTCAGTAAGGTGAGTGTGTGTGTTTGTGGCTGACCTCCGCCACGGCGAGATAACGCGTGTTATAGTCCGCATCGTTACACCTTCGCTAATTAATAGGTTACGAGCAATAACAGCCGCTCCCAAGATAACTCGAAGAGATGCTGACCGGGACATACCCACGCACCATGTGTTAGCACAGGATCACTGCCGAGTGTCCACTAAAGGATCTCTAACGTTTATGTTAAACACTACACACCACGTGGTGTTACATACCACGTCATTAAATTAGTTTAATAGGTGGTAGTAGTAGTCGGTAAACCTATAACACAATCCAGTCGATTATCAGAATCTGTTAGTTCCTTGAACCTTCCAGACTCAACTTCTTCCAGTTAGAGCTACGAGTGCTACGAACGCTACGAGCGCTACGCTTCGTAGCGCGCTGTCTACGAGAATGGTCGTCCATTTAGTATATACATACATACGCTTTATCAATAGTTGGCAAATTAAAACTTTGTTAGTGCACGGTACAGTAAGGTAATGTTCAGTGTAAACAATTGTTGGCTAACCGAAATAAATACAGTTTGAAGTGGTCAGATGTGATTATAGAATAATGGCAATGTAGCACAAATACTATTTACTTAAGTATTTTCATTCTAGAGCAGCGATATCGAATAGCTAGCTTCAGTAGCATCTTGGCACTTTTCACACGAAATCATACATTCGCATTAAAGAACCGTCAGTTGGTTCAGAAAAAAGGGGTTGTCACGCGATGTAGGAGGTTGCAGACAACAATACAACGATAATTGAGTTGCAGCGGGAGCGCGTTTCACTGCATCGTGCATGCTGCGGTGCGGTGCGCGGAGGAGTCACCATGTATTAGCCCACGAGCAGTAGGCTTATTGCCATAGACCGGGCACAAATGTTCGACCTGACAAACGAACCGAAAGACCAACGAGGCTTTCTTACTATAAGTAGCAGTTACCTACATTACATGAACCATACACCCATCTGAGTACGGCGCTTACGGCAATGTTCCCCATAATCGTCGTGCTGTGCCCCTTTATGGTCTGATATGGAATATTAATTGCCCATCGTTAACTATTTTGCTTTAGTTAACATTGCATTGGGTTGTTAGTACGCCGAGCAACTTGTCATGACAAAGTGTATTTTTATTACTAATCTACCATTGTAGATGAGAGCTCCCGAGCTGCTGATATTCTAGTTTCAAGGCACACAAAGTAATATCCTGCCGTATCCGACAGTGCGAGCGCACTAGGAATCCGAACTTAGTTGTTCGCGTAAATCTGCGCACAGCACCGGCCGCGGCGTGGCGAGTCTTAGGATCCCATCACACCGAACTGTAATACTAAACCGTGCTCTCACTATTAAACAGCAAAGGCTTCATTTCACATTAATTTAGATTACAAAACATAAGTTAGCATAGTCTTGCTTAACTATTGTAAATATTTACAGTCACGACAGTTTCCATTCTTAACGTGAACGTAACACGAATGTGCCACTGTGTCGCTGCGGTGTGAGCGACTGCTTGCTGTGACTTGCGACTGCAGTGGGAGCAAGTTGGCGTGATCCCACCGAGCACCTGACTGCCAACGGTAGAATCCAGAATTCGGAATCGTTAGTATCCAGAATCGGCGAAAATTAGGAATTACGGAAAGTTTCGAGTTGACGCAACTGCCGAATTCACACAAGTGTCCAATCAGCGAAAGTGGCGAATCAACGATACTCTCGAATTAACTAAAGTGACGAGTGAGGGAAAATGACCAGAGTTACGCGGACTCGTTATTTTATTTTCTTCGGGACTGACTCGACGCCGCACCGACGTTTGCCGCCTAGGCAACGGTCGCGAAAGCTGCGCCTGTGTGTGGATGGTGTCATTAATGGCGTCGTTTTAGAACCTAACGGCTTAGCACGCACCTAGTCTTTCGGGACATCGCCAAGCGGTTGGTCGAATCTTCTCGTGACCAGAGGGCTGGCCTAGTTTTGGGTCAAAGAATCAGCATTGCCATTCAACGTGGCAATGCTACCAGCCTACTGGGCACTATTCCTGTTGACAGCGAAGTGGACGAATTTTTTAACGTCCTTTAATGCTTTTCTTCTTTTATCTATGTACATATTTGATTTTATTATTTTAAGTTTCAATACCTAAGTAAAAAACATTAAATTCGGTAACTAAATCTAGTTTTTTTCAATAAACTCAACACAAAACCAAATTTTGCTGTTAAACGCTACAAAAATCATTCTTTTATAATTTTGTGTCGAACTATCTCACGCATATTGAATCCTGCTCACAAACTTACAATATCACATTTGTAGTGTGTTGAAGATGGCACCCATGTGACATCCGAGTAGGGTGCGAGTGTAGCTTACAAAGGCAACGTGTAAGACGTCTTCGGAACTGCAGGCACGTGATCTTGGGTCCCGGGTGTCGCCCCGCACCGCCCCGCGTCCTGTCGCCGACGTGTTGGTTAATTTCCTGCGTCTCGGCGCGACAATCTGTCGCTATCTTGTCCCGGGTGCGCCGTGCCGGATCTCATCACCTGTCTTATTTGCCAAGCTCGAGCCTTACACAGTGCACATCGAGCGAGCGTAACCGCTGTGTACCTACCGCTTCACGTGATAGCTCACGAACATCCCCAATGTGTGACGAACTACCGCTTAGATTGCTTCATGCACGGTGAACTGTGTCAACATCAATTATTCAATTATAGAATATGAAGCGCAACAATACGTCCCGGTAGTGTTAGTAGTCTAAACATTGTAAATGTGCATTGTATTTTTAAGTATAGTCAGCGTCTATGTGGATCGTTTGTGTTTAATAATAATGTAGCGTAGGGTGAGGCACACTGAGAGGCGCCACGGCGTCCTCACCTTCCGCCTGACGCAGGTCCTCACCGGACACGGTTGTTTCGGGAGGTTCCTGCACCGAATCAGGCGGGAGGAGACGCCCGGGTGTTTCCACTGCGAGGATCGACCGGAGGACACGGTGGAGCATACGGTGGAGGTCTGCCCCGCTTGGGCGGAGCACCGCCGTGTCCTCCTAGCGGCGATCGGCGGCGGCGACCTCTCGCGTCCGGCCCTGGTTCGAGCCATGGTCCGGAGCGAGACGGAATGGGAAGCCGTCACCTCCTTTTGCGAAGCAGTCATGCTAGCAAAGGAGGAGGCGGAACGTGAGAGAGAGCGTTCCTCCTCACGTCCCAGCCGCCGCGGGAGACGCACCGGGCGTCGGGGGCCACGTGGTGGCCCCCGGCCACCGTAGACGCGGGCCTGTGGACGGTGAGCTAAGGGCTAGCTCGCCGTCCCTCCGTCTTAGGATGACAGGCCGAGTCGACGGCGCGTTCGTGTTCCACGCGCGCCTCAAAGAGATGTCAGCATAGGGAAGGGGCCCGCAAGGGCCGATGCCTGCCGGGTGCTGCGGGTTGTTCGAAAGAGATACCGTGGCCCCGGAACACAAAGGGCGATGAAGGAACATGGATGGGTTTTAGTCAGTAAAAGTCTGACACTCCCTCCCGCTCAGCCCAGAGCGGGAGAAGTCATTTGATGATTTCCCATCCGAAAAAAAAAAAAAAAAAAAAAAAAGGGTGAGGCACACGAATGAATAGCAAGTTCAAACGCGGCATTAACGTTAATTACCGACTGTGGGCTTCAGCTGGTTGATTCGGCCGCGGCACACTCCAGCAACAACTAAGTTGCTACAGAAACAGGTAAGTATCACAAACCTGTGTAGTTACACGTAGTTACTGCTTCGCCTTGCATTCACTCTACTAAAGCTGCTCATACACTCCACTACAACACGACTAAGATAAAAATTTTGGAATTTTATGTTCACGAACACGGTAGTGGAAGAACACAGCAATAAATTTGTAAAACCCACACTTGATATCCTTAAAACATGCGGACCCGTTATTCTCCTCAAATATTCTGCGTGAAAAAAAAACAAGCGAGTTTATATGTACATAAGTACCTGTATTTCAGAATCCAATTTGGTACGTGTCCATATTACGTGCGGTATAAGTGCAGCATCGAAATCGCGCCGTCGCGGCGCGTCGGCGAGTGCATGGTGCGCTTTATTAAGTTTCGTGATTGGATGCCGCGCAGTCAATTGTATCAGCGACCGCTAACAAGCCGCTGGACGGGGCGCTACGGACCTGCACCCTCGCCCTGCACCCACCCGATACGAGGCTGGAGAAGGCTCCCTTTACGTGGGTCTACACTAGAGATGAGGTACAGTCACGAACACTACATGGTTATCGCGCATATCACCAAGTATAGCCGAATTGACTGAGTATCCGTGTCCTCGTTCATATCCTCATTCCTTTTGATATTAGCCTTCTGTATTGCACTGTTTACTGGCCATGAACTGTGGCGTGGACAACTCAGTCTTGCTGTGCGTTTATCCTGGCACAGTACTAGCTAATATAATCCTACATTTATTTTGTGAACTTGAATAAATTCACAAACTAAACAAACAATGAACCATCAAACATGTATTGTGTGTACTAATTTCAGTTGAATGAAGCGTTTAGTGTACACTAAATACAACTCATAGACTTGGTAAAAGTACACTTTACAGCAGGGATTACGCTTTTGATCTCATTATACATAGTCTTCTATCACCATAGCAGAAGTATTATATGAGCAATAGTAGTTTTTGCTAAACTGAAAGTATGGATTTAATCTCAAAAATTAAATCAGCTATTCCATACATTTTATGGAAGTCAAATGTATGGAACAGCTGATGTCTGCGACATACACAATAATAATTGGGACTGACCTCTCAACTGAACTGGCTCACGAGCTGGCCTCACTCTGACTCGTTCACTTTAGATACGGATTTCCCCGATTGCGATATTTGTATAGATATTTATCGTTGTACATCGGAACTGAATATCATAAACTGTAATCACACAGATTAGCCACATACTTAAGTGTTCCTTATCTGTCGTGTTGCAACAAACACAGATTTAAATGAGAGATTACTGTTTATCAAATTAAAATTATATTCTTAGATTCGCGAACTTGCTAATACTTTTATGTTTTTTATGATATTTTGTAAAACCGAATTCTGAATGCTTCGTTTAACTTCGCTTACTTACATAGTTGGTTTGCTTTTTTATCGGGTACCGGTGGCGGATTGGCGCGGGCGGTATGTTGCGGTGTGTAGCGACTGGCTGCGGACCACTTGCTACTAAGTCAACACTTCAGGGCTTTACTTACTGCTCAACAATCAGAAGACGTTCCCCGGTCAGCTGGGCTAGCGTCGTGGTGTAGCACAATTAGTCGATTACCTAAAAATTACAAATTATTTGTTTATGGCACGAGCACTGTAGTCTCACTAGACAGTCTGTTGGGTCAAAGGTTTGTATATGTATTCAGCTACTCTTTGGTCAAAGCCTATAAATACAGTGGCCTCCAAAAGTCATTTGAATTTTTGGGGTATTTCTCAAATCGCAACTAAATTATTCCTCGTAGCGCAACCGTTAGTTGCGCTCAAAAATTCAAATTAAAAATATTATATTTTTATTCCTCAAAGCGCACCTAATTATCAAGGTGCAATAGTGATGGTTATTAACTAACGGAAAATACTGATAATGAATAACGCAGGTCGCTTTAATACCTGACGGCCTGGCCACGGGAACCGGCGACCCGAACGGCGCACAGTGGATCCATATTGAAAATTAGTGGACATGGGCAACAAAGTTCCAATATCGATTCGATATTTTTTTATGTGATTCTTCATGATATTCCAGACAACTTTTACTCTTGTGAAATTTCTTCTAAAGTTGATCGTTTGTCTGAAAAAAAATAAATTAGATTTTTTTGTATGGAGCGAATCACGTTTATTTTTTTTTCTTCAATTGTACGAATATGTTAGGTGTATGGCGTGAGTATATGATAGCTAGGGTCATTCTCTATCCAGGAAAAAATATATCAGCGCCGGCCATCCGCGGCCGCGCGAGTAATCATTCGGTAAAAAAATAATATTTTCTATGATATTTTTTGCCTTTTAAAATCAATTCAAAGTATATTTTCTGTCTCACTTGGCTGTTTTCACCTTTTTAGTTAAATATATAGTTTTAATAGCACATAGGTACTCACAACTAGTAATTCTGGCAGAGGTTAAGTTATTATTGCATGTTATCGGTGGCACCTGCATTGTGATTGATGACTCATTTGTTTGTGCGCTCGGCTAAATGCATAACAAACGAGTCACCGAAAAATAATTGTCTCTGATTGGTTGTTATTTTTTTAACTACCTGCACATTATCTACTGTTATCGGTAGCACCTGCATTGTGATTGATGACTCATTTGTTTGTGCGCTCGGCTAGAAGCGCATAACTAATGAGTCATCGAAAAATGGTCGTCTCTGATTGGCTGTTATTTTTTTTACTACCTGCACGTTATCTATTGTAAAATAAACATGTAATAAGTTTCTAGGTATACTAATTTTATCAAATATACGTGAAATAGTTTGAATTTTTACGGGCAAGACGTTGATAATCATTATCTACATAATCAAGCGTATGTAAAGTATAGTATAAGTTATCGTACGTATGATCGAAAGGAAATTGTGAAATAATTGTAGCCCTGAAAAGGGCTGTTTGTCATATTCCCAGCCCTGATGGGCTTTTGTGGGAATAGTCCATAGCCGGATCACTTTATTTCTTATTCCAGAAGTGGGTCCGGCAAATTTTCGGACTCTGCTATGAGGCATTCTTCTTCCTCCATAATCTCACTGTCACAGGGAGGCTCGGTAGTCTGTAACAACTGAATTGCTTCAGGCAACAACTCACTATGAACCTGTTTCGTTATTTTAGGCCTTATGTAGGATATGTGAGGATCAGAGCTTATTAGAAGTCCATGGAGGATGTCTTCGTTTGTTGCTATTCTGTCCGTTTTCCGAGTGTGTCTCTCTCTGACGTTTCTGAAGTCCTTATTACGGGCTTCCGAAGCTTCTTCTGATAAGGTACCTAAAAGAAATAAGTACATGCATTTTAATTTCAAAAAGCAATCGAGTCAAATTATACATCAAACTCTATTTATTTTTTACTTACCGATTGGCAAAACACCAAAGTGGTTACAGATGTCTGCACCGTGCATTAGAAGTTTATGTACACTAACTGGCATGTAGTACCACGAATAGTGTTGCACGTATACATCAGCTGTTTCTCTACAGTATCTTCTAAATTTTTCACAGTCAATGTTTTTGCCTGATGATATGGCTTGTAGAATAACGGAAAATCTGAAAATTAGATTTTCGTCAATTCCTGTTATTCTGGATGATGTTTTGTAATCTTGGAAAAAGCGCCTCGCAGTATTCCCGTCATTTGTAGTTCCAAAACCCTGAAATGGGGAAAAAGACTGTAATATACGACACATAGAGATATAATACACAAAAAACATAAAACGAACTAAATACATACCTGTTTGACTATATCAATCAGCATTCCAGTTTGCTCACGAAACTCTTGTTGCGTGGTATTTTTTTTAGCTTGTTTCAAAGCCTTATGTTCGCCTCGAGCTGTCCATCGTTGAAAATCCAGATTATAAGATATATGGAGAAGACATTCCATACACCGAATCTTCATATGCAGTGAAGAAATTCCTTGTTTGTAAATATCTTCACGAAGTGGTCTGGAAGTCAAAGAGTCTAAATTATTCATCTCACTTGGTTTTGCCAAGCAAATGGGGCACGTTGCAAATGATGGTACTTCAGCAATAATATTGGCCACTTTTCCATCAATCATGGTCATATGCAATTCATGTGATACAATAATATTTCCACACTGAGTAGATATTCGTTCATCAATTTGTTTTTTCATCTCCGACTCTTCAGACTTTATAAAATCAGCTGTCTCCGAAGTGAATGTGAACTTCACTGGTCGACAGTACAGAGTTGAGCAAGGTGTGGGGTTCTCCCAAACTATATTTTCATTCCCAGATAATGAGCCAGACACTAGCCGAAGAGGGACGATGCTTATCATGACTACTGATGAATCACCGAACTCTGTAGCTGTGTTTGACGTTTTCTGTTTATAGTTACTCTGCGACGAAGAACCATCAAGCCCCCATTTCCAGGTCAACTTGAGTTCTTCATTTTGAGACCTATCAACAGAATTCACATCTAGTAAAATCCTCTCCACAGTGTGGTCCAATAGCGCTTGCAATTTAATTTGAGCTCCTTTTTCGGTAATCTCCATACTCTCTTGTGGTGGATAACATCTTTTCTTGGCATTAACGAGCTTTGGATAAGATGGAAAGGCAGCACAGTTTTCTTCTTTCAGAAATTGTCGAAGAGCTAAGTACTTCCATCTCGAGAGCGCAAGTGATGTGTAAAGAGCTAAACACTTATCTTCAGAGACAGTACTTAGGCTCTGCTTTTTGAATAGTCGCTCGTGTACTTCGGATAGCGTTTCTGGATTACTGGAAAGGTATTCGACCACTTTTGCCAGATTCGTTTTGCCGTTGTCTTTCAATTTTGTTAAGTACCAGTGCTGCAACCCTTCCTCGGAATTTTCTTCTACTATGGAAGTAGAACGTCTTTTTTTTTGCTTATTACTTAAGTCTTCGAACGGTTTTCTGTGCTCCTTTTCTGTAGATGTTCCCGCTTCCGTAGTACATACTGCAAGATTAGGAACATGGGAATTCATATCCACTGGCTCAGATAAGGCTGTGTCCGAAAAGCCCAACTCACTTCTCAGGTCAACACTGTCACAAACAGGCCAGTTGATGTTTTTTTCCAACCACTTGCGATTATTTACACGGTTCATAAAAGTTTTTTGATTTCTACTTGACTCTATCCACTTTTTATTTAGGCTTACACAAAAAAGCCGACAGAACTCCTTGATTAGGTTTTTGTCTTCTTCAGAAACTGTGGTATTCAAAACAGAAATTATACTTTCATATAGAAACATATAATTTTTCAGATCACCACCACTTCTTAATTTCACAAAAAGATCTAGGTTGGTACAAAATCCAGCCATAGTTCTAAAGTAAATATAAAAATAAAAGTATTTCACTGTGTTCACAAATAAGCGACAAGAGCGAAACTAGAGGGACTTAGTGAATGTCTTTGTATTTATAGTCAGTGTTAATTACTCAAGTAGTGAACATATTAGCATGACTGAAAATTATTCAGCCAATCAGAGACGAGCATTTTTCGATGACTCATTAGTTATGCGCTTAGACGAGCGCACAAACAAATGAGTCATCAATCACAATGCAGGTGCCGCCGATAACAATAGATAATGTGCAGGTAGTTAAAAAAATAACAGCCAATCAGAGACAATTATTTTTCGGTGACTCGTTTGTTATGCACTTAACCGAGCGCACAAACAAATATCAATCACAATGCAGGTGCCACCGATAACATGCAATAATAACTTAACCTCTTCCAGAATTACTAGTTGTGAGTACCTATGTGCTATTAAAACTATATATTTAACTAAAAAGGTGAAAACAGCCAAGTGAGACAGAAAATATGACTTTGAATTGATTTTAAAAGGCAAAAAATTTCATAGAAAATATTATTTTTTTACCGAATGATTACTCGCGCGGCCGCGGATGGCCGGCGCTGATATATTTTTTCGTGGATAGAGAATGACCCTAGCTATCATATACTCACGCCATACACCTAACATATTCGTACAATTGAAGAAAAAAAAATAAACGTGATTCGCTCCATACAAAAAAATCTAATTTATTTTTTTTCAGACAAACGATCAACTTTAGAAGAAATTTCACAAGAGTAAAAGTTGTCTGGAATATCATGAAGAATCACATAAAAAAATATCGAATCGATATTGGAACTTTGTTGCCCATGTCCACTAATTTTCAATATGGATCCACTGTGCGGCGCGGCGCGCGGCGGCGCGTCGGGCGGTACGCGGCGCGGCGGCGCGTCGGGCGGCACGCGGCGCGGCAATTCGCGCGACAAAAAAACCATCTGTGGTTTTGTAACTGTACATATTTAGTTTAATGTCTTATAGTTTCACTTTACACTATTAGTTTTAATTGTGTTACGAATCAGACTGTTATTTTAATGTACCCTATATGCGATTATCAAATAATGTCTACTGTTACAATAAAGCCATCTGTATTTTTTTATACACTCTTTTGCAAAAAAAAACGGGCACCTAAGGAAATTTACGTTCTAAGGTCGATTTGAGTTAATTAAATGAAATTTATTTCTTTGACGTAGTCTGTATACTTATAATCGTGTAAATTAATGCGCGTGAAGTGAATTCGGGCAATTAAAAGAAAAAAAACGATGGATTCTTTAAAACCGATGTACACGCCCAAACAATAAGAAGTGGTCGGCAATAAAGACAAGATTTTTTCGTTACTTTTTTTAATTAAATAAAGTTACAAATGTAAAAACCTAATAACGAGTGTGACCTCCTCTTGCCAAAATCACAGCTTGAATCCTTCTGGGCATGCTTTCCACGATGTTTTTAATAACGTTTTGAGGAATACGTTCCCACTCTTCTGCAATGACTCTTTTTAGCTCCCTGATGTTTTGTGAAGCAGTTTGCACTGATCTTACCCGTCTCTTTAGAACATCCCAGACATGCTCAATTGGATTGAGGTCAGGACTTCGAGCTGGCCAATCTAAACGACGGATCCCAACTTCTTGCATGTACGCTTCCACGTCGCCAGAACGGTGCGAGCGAGCATTGTCGTCCATAAAAATGGAATTTTCCCCAAGTGCAGTCAATGTGGGTTGTGCATATGGAATTAGGACTTCCATTATGTACCGGTGTGCATTTAATGTTCTATTTTCTATGAAAACTAACTCCGTACGCTCCGTCGAATTAATTGCTGCCCAAAACATAACGGAACCTCCGCCATAAGGAGTGATTTCTTCGAAACACACTTCCGCATAACGTTACCGTGGTCTTCGCAGCACTCGCCGGCGTCGGTCCTCTCCACACAAAGAGATTCTAGCTTCATCAGAAAACAATACTTTATTCCAGTCCTTCAGAGTCCATGAAGCACAGTTCCGAGCAAACTGAAGTCGAGCAACACGGTGCTCACGGAGTCATTTAGGGCCCCGAGCTGGGCGGTAACTCCTGATATTGGCAGCCAAAAGCCTCTTCCTGACCGTCCACAAGCTAACTTCTACTCCTCTTACTTCTTCATGGCTCTTCTTCAGGTCCACACTTGACGCCTTACGATTCCACAACGCCTGACTCACCAAAAAGCGGTCATCTCTTGGTTCTATGCATCGTTTTCTTCCCGAACCGGGTCTTCTTTTGACCGAACCGGTCTCTTGATACCGTTGCCAAGTCCTCTGGACAGTTGAACGACTCACATTTAACCGCTGAGACACGTAAGTTTGCGAACAACCTTCTTCAAGTAGGGCTATAATTTTACCGGCCCTTATCGCTTTATCACTCATATCAAAAAGTGGTATTTAATGTAAAAAGAAAGATAAAATTGTTTAATTTGCAGAAAATATCCAAAAAGTTTTAAAATATCGTAATCAGTTAAAAATCGTTTCAGCAATTCGCGCCATTAGTAAAGCAATTTTAGAATAATCCACAATAATCATTATTTTTCTTTTATTAATTTCAAATTTTAAATTTGGAACGTAAAGAATCTTGCCAGGATGCTTCAAATAACATGCCAATACATCGTTAAATTAATAAAACCTATTTCTTATTCTTCTTTATTGAAGTAGAGAAAAAAAATCTAAAGTGCCCGTTTTTTTTGCAAAAGAGTTTATAAATAGTTTAGAAAGAAAGGTCCTGTAATATTTACAGCAAACAGTAATAGTGTTATGATTTTTAATTGTGATTGTGAATCAGACTGTGATTGTACGTGATGATTTAACAATACTAAGTGCGAAAACGAAATCATCTGTTTTTTTAAATTATTGTTTACTTTAGTAAGATCTTGTATGATTTAATACACTCTTTTTTTACCCATGCCCTGTAGTGTCTTATTGCTGATTGATAACTTTGTAACCAGATTGTTTATAGGCGTCTATTTTCTGTTACCCTGGTACTTTTCAAAACAACTGTCATAATTCATTTTAATGAACCTGTATGTATTTTTAACATAATTGAACAAAAGTTGCTTAAACACTTAGTTACAGTTAATTTCTGTTTGCCTGGTAGTCCGTTTTAATAAATAAACAATTACGACAGTTGATTTAAAACTGTCTATCGATATCATTAATGAATCCATCATACCCCTCTCTATTTTTCATCATGGTTGCGCTTTGAGAAATAAACATATAATATTTTTAATTTAAATTTGTAAGCGCAACTAACGGTTGCACTTTACGCTTAAAAATACTTGAACTTTGAGGTATACCCCAACTTTTTTGCACTTTAATGTAATGTCACATTACTTATTAATGTTATAGTTTGAAATAATAATATTTGAACTTTTACTATCACTTACCGGATATCTTCCGCGATTAATGTTTATATTGAGCTCCCATTAATCGCGGATGATATCCCGTAAGTGATAGTGAAAGTTTAGTCATAAACTGTGAAAGCTTAAAACAGTGTTTATAATATTTAATTTCATTGTATTATGCCATTTACTAAAATATAATTTTTAACTGAATTAAAAATGAAGTGCGACTATCTATCACGTAGGTACTCCTAATTATTAAGCAAATATCTTAGACCATATTTATTTCAACATCATCACACAGTGTCGGGACACTTACAGACACATTAAACCTCTATTTTATGGCTCGACAGCCTGACAAGTTACCGTAATTAATAAAAAAACGTCCCTTTCCCCTTAGAATTGTAAAACAATATTGGACCACTTGCGAACGCATAAATTCATTATTTAATGGGAAACGGCTAGACACAAGTGTTGACTGACAGGCCAAATATAATATTTCAAGGAATTCTTAAGAAACGATAAATACATCCGATTTCTGAGAACGATCTTGAATGCGAGTGCCAGAGTCATCTGGTCACCGCATGTTGGGTTTTACCCAAACAAACCTTTAAAACAATTGAAACAATTGAACCCGGTAAAATTGTGGGAAGACGCTTGGCTGCGTGGGGGTTTGATGAGTGTTTGGAGATGAAGGGCAGTTGGTTTGAAATCACGGACGGGGTGAGACGTTGATCGTTACATGCCATAGAGATGGGTTCGTAGTACATTCTAAATCACAAAATTAACGTAACTTTATATGATGAATTTCTTAAGCGCAAGCGTAACGTTTCCTTTACCGACCTTTTCGTCATATTATCATATCTTTGCGCTCTCTCGTCTTAATATAATCACATTTTATTATTGTTTTGTCTTATATGATTTGATATTATTCTTGTATATGTCATAACAGTGAGTCCTCAATAGTGTTGTGGGATACAAGGTGAAGTTAGTAACTTTAAAATCTCAGAAAGTATATTACTTAAGAGATTCATCACTGAATATTTTTAGTTTGCAATCACTTACTCTATCAATTGACACTTGTTTCATCACTGGCCGCCAAAAAGAGTTTTTTTTTTAAGTGGCGGACGATTTAGGTA
Source organism: Standfussiana lucernea (assembly GCA_964057025.1). Lineage (NCBI taxonomy): Eukaryota > Metazoa > Arthropoda > Insecta > Lepidoptera > Noctuidae > Standfussiana > Standfussiana lucernea. The sequence continues at coordinate 227,223 of OZ059802.1, read as the reverse complement.
TGCCGACGAGGTCGGATGTTCTCTGACTTCAATAACGATCTCTTCAAAAAAAGCGTTCTTGAACGATCCACTTTGATTTTTTCCATGAGTAATTAAAATACCTGCTGTATGCGTCCCCTTCCGTCGGCGATGCTCGGGAATTCTAATGTAATTAATATAAAAACTAATTTAACATGCTTGAAGAGGACGACATGCGACTGCGACCAGGCTAGATGCTAGTCTATAACTCTACGTGTTTGTCTACTTAAGAGGTGACTGATAGTCGCGTTGATAAAATACCGACTGTTAAAACGGTAATTTTCCATACCTGATTAGAGATGGAAGATTACCGTTTCATATGACACGGACATCGTTGAGGGGCCGGTAATGAGGGGACAATTCCGAGCAATATTATAATCCAAACCGAGAATATTTCCCTTACACGAGGGAATTGCGAAGGTCGCCGTGGTTGCTTTATTTCACCATTTTTGTTTTCACAGCATGCAATTGCTGCATTTGCTTAATGGATTACTACCAACTACGTGTACCTCATACATGCACCTGTGAGAAACATTACATCGCTAGTGTGCAAATCCGACGGAAATAATATTCACGATAAAATAATCAATCAATTAATCAATCACTTCATTTTTTATGCAGATAAAGACTGATTATAATATCACAAAACCACAAAAGACGATAATTGGCACTTTTAGATAAACCCCCGATCTACATATCATGTTTAGCGTAGGTGTTATTTTTCCAAGAGTTTCAGCACTAACAGAAACCGCCGCAAATGTAAAACCGATGTCATTGTGAGCCCGATGAGTGAGGAGTGCAGCCAAGCTGCGCGAGTGATGTTCAGTGCAGGCACAGTATAGCAGTCGCGCTCACTACAACGAACGACTGTGTGATAATGAATTAATAACCGATGGTTTCTGTTACATCTTGTGTTCGTACACGCTAATCTTTAAACCCGCCCAACTGAATGCAATGAAAATTTCTGAATCTGAATGGCTGGTATCATAGTCTCGGAACTGAAAGGTGACACCGTGCGAAGCAGGAGCGGTGCGCTAGTATTATAAATACGAACATCTGTGAGGATGGATAGATGTTTGTTACTCTCGTAAAAATTTTCGCGTAAAAACTACTGAACAATATTGTGTAACAATGAATTTATGCGGGCGAAGCAGCGGGCGGAAGCTAGTTTTTAATACTTTTATTCTGTTTTACTTTACTATACGAAACATGACGCAAAAGCAATCGTAACTACATTGAAATGATTTCATGTTTTATTTATAGTTAAATCTTTATTTTGGTCTAGTATTACTGATAACGAGTTTATACTGATATGAGATTACTATTAAGAGTCAATATGAGTAAGGAATGAGTCACGCGTTTAGTTATCATTTAATGTGTTTATAGCAATCGCTAGAAGTAAAGCTAAAATATTAATAGATTATAAATATTAAATGATTGCAGGGGCAATCCCCTGAAACAAACACATGTGTTGTAACTGTCACAAGTGCACTAGTACTCGTAATATAAAGATGAAAGTGTTACAAAAGTCATTACCTACAAATAGATAATTTTGTTTACCTATGCCATATTAATTTTATAGTTATTGTGGTAAAAACGCGTAGTGCACAGAGTAACCGTGACGTGTTCATAGCGCCTCTACACGCTGTTCCGCTCCACGAACTACTACGAGCTGCTACAAGCTGCTACGAGCTACGCGCGCTCGTAGTTCAACGGGTAACTACATACAGACATCAACAATCAACCTTTATCTGCAAATATCGTTGGATAGCTTTTCGGAGGTGTACGAAAATTATAAGTACAATTAATATTCAGGTATCATGGTATATGCAGTTGAGGTCACCTTTGCGCATTAAATATGAACAGCACTGGCTGTTCGCCAGTCCCTATTGTTTCAACAACTGCAGCTTTCGTACAAGTAAAACACTCTTCGGTTTTCCAAAATAAAAGGACAATATTTCATCAACAACAATAGATTTATCAAGCTAAGCTGTTCTTCAATACAAAAAAAACCGTGACGATGGTTTTTGATGAATGTAGAGAAACTGTTTATACGATAAGGTAATTGCTGGTTTAAATTTTCATTACGCAGTCATTTAGGAAAATCTCTGCAATAACCCAACCTTCATCGAAGTGTATCCTTGCCCTTGCGGAGTCAGCTCCCAGCGCAGCCGTGTTACCTACTTAGGTAATACGGCTGGTTTATTTCAGCCCACCTATATGTGCAAGTGCGTCGGATATACGCACCCATTCTGTCAAAAGTCGATTCGCATTATGTGGGAAGAAACGCGAACTTTTCTGATGTAAATGTAAACCTTCTCTTCCTCCTTTGTCGCTCCCTCAACGCAAACGCTAGGGATCGCGACCACATACGATACAGCTCCAAGCTTGCGGTCTTCGTCAGTATGGATCGCTCAGTACAAGGTATCTCCAAGAGCCGTCCAGATCGCGGCCGATGCTATAGCACTGGCCTGATGTAATGGCATCCGACCCAATAATTAATAACAAATGTGAATATCATCCAGAGTTCGGCGGCGATGTCGTTGTTGCCACACACCACTAGGCGTGTCCATTGCTTGCAGGAGGCGCGCCGCAGCGTCCGACGCGCCCCCTTCACACCGCGCCAATAACTAATGAGTAGCAACAACATTTTCCGTACAAAACATAAAGGGAAACATGAGAAATATGCTCAAGTATCGTGCCAAGCAAGACTGGCGGGAGGGGCAGGAAAGATTCAGCGTTACATGAATATTATCAACTACCTATTGTGACTGTTCCTAAATTACTCTAGGCTGATAAAATTTTCGTTTTTCCTAAATCATGGTAATATTAGTATGAACGTCATCGGTTTCCCGCAGGGGGAAAGGGCCGCGCCCCTCCTCCGCGCGGCACCTGTAAGGTTCGCCTTCCCACCAACATGAGAGGACTGAATTCCCAATTTGGGGCTGCACAGTCCCGACTTTGACAGCTAGGAGACAGGGAGGGGATACAAGGTGAAGTTAGTATTGGAAACTCAGTGTTAAGACATATACATGAATAATATCAAATCATATGAGACACAGCAATAACTGAATATATAAATGAGTGTGGATGGGGTCAGTGATCACGACGTGATCGCTGATCTCTTTAAAGACCATTTTAAAATGATGCCATTGTAATACTACGGAACCGGGGCGTACCTCAACTCTTGGATGTAATGATGCTGAGACTGTAACTCAGAAGCAAGTTGTTAGATTAACGGCAAAACATGTGCAACAAGTTATTCGCAGCATGCAGCGAGGTAAGTCTCCTGGCTGTGACAGTCTCAGCATTGAGCATCTAAGAAATGCAGGAGTTCACCTGCCGCGCGAACACTCCATGTTTTACAATCTTTGTTTGTGTCATGGTTATTTGCCGGATGAACTTACTAGAACGATAGTTGTTCCGGTTGTAAAGAACAAGACCGGGGATCTATTGGATAGGAGCAACTATCGGCCTGTATCGTTGGCTACGGTAATGGCCAAGGTATTTGATAGCTTGCTTAATGACACCCTTAAAACGTATGTGACCTTACACGATGCCCAATTCGGGTTTAGAAGTGGACATTCTACGGAAAGTGCTATCCTTTGTGTTAAGCAAGCTGTCAGGTTTTACACTGCGAGGAGAACGCCGGTGTACGCGTGCTTTCTAGATTTATCCAGAGCCTTCGATACTGTTTTGTAAGAAAGACTGTGGATGAAGCTGGAGAGCGCTATTGTGCCGGCCGAGGTTGTCTCGATGTTAAGGCATCGGTATCGGTATCAGCGAAACCAGGTATGATTTGCTGGGGCTCTGTCTCAAGAATATGGCATGGAGTGTGGCGTGAGGCAGGGGGGCATTACCTTTCCTCTGCTGTGCAACCTATATGTTAATGACCTCCTCTGTGGCCTCAGCAGTACTCATGTAGGTTGTTTCGTGGATGGAGTGTGTGTCAATAACATTAGTTATGCAGATGACATGGTGTTGCTGGGGCCATCGGTGGGGGCAGTTTGTAAGCTTGTGGCGATCTGTGAGGCGTACGCGGCAGAACATGGACTGAAATATATCTCTAAGAAGAGTGAAGTTCTTGTTTTTAAGAGTGGAAAGAGTGGTCCAGTGCCTGTTCCGCCTGTTATGCTTAATGGCGCGGCTCTAGCACCCACACATACACAGCAGTGACAGTGACAGCAGTTGCAGGTATCTGGGGCACATTGTGACATTGTGACAGACGAATTGCAGGATGACGCTGATATTGAGAGGGAGCGCAGAGCATTGGCAATCAGGGGGAACATGGTTGCATGAAGGTTTGCTCGCTGCTCGAGGCAAGTAAAGATAACACTTTTCAAGGCATTTTCCCAGTCCTTCAACTCGAGCAATTTGGTGGGCTGTTAATGCTCTGCGTGTCCAATATTTATATATCAACATTTTTAGGATGCTGATGCGGCTGCCTCGCTATTGTAGTGCGTCTGGTATGTTTGCGGAGGCACGAACTGACGGCTTTCATGCAATCGTGCGCAAAAGGGTAGCTTCCTTGTCCCAGCGCGTGCGAGGCAGTGGCAATGGCATCCTGCAGATGATTGTGGCTCGCGCGGATTGCCCTATCCGGAACAAATGGATGCGTCTTGTTTTGGGCGCTCACTAACATATTTTATAAGTTGACTACTAACAGAATTTTTATTTTATTTTATTGAATATGATTTTATTTTAATTGGTGTAATTTTATTTTCATTTGATTTCTGTACAATTTTGAATAAATGAATTAATAATCATAACAAAATGTGATTATAATAAGACGAGAGGATGCAAAATATGATATATTGTACAAAAGGTGGTAATGGCATGGCAACGTTGCGCTTGTGCTTTAGAAATTATTTATTTTTTCTTTACGTTCCTTTATTTGATTCCAATGTACTAGATGGCCGCTTCGCAAACGCAAACGGTCCCATGTCACAACATGGAGCCATTTTACGTTTGCCCGGCCTACGTGTACTGTTAGACTTAGGTGCATAGTCGTACTAAGGACGCTGCTACGAACTCCAACAGACCACGCTCCCTAAGCACTACTCACATGTCTTTCCCAATCCTAAGACAGTGGTTTTTAGGCCACTGCTATTGGGGAAAACACGTTTTCAGTATTTATATCTACACGCGAACTCATGTTAACAACACCCTTACGGCAGACTACCCTTTTACGATGATAACTCACAACTTGCACAAGAGCACCGTAGGCTTAGTCTGTAGCAGAACATATTGCGATTGTTATTGATGGACGCCGAAGTGGTAGTTTTATCGTCACTTCACATTTCCTTACTCTGCCCCATGTCAAGGTTGCGTGTCTCGCTAAATAGTGTCGATTCAGTAATTGGCGTACCATATGCCAGGATTTATTATTTTTAACAAGACACAGTCCTTAGCGTTCCTTAGAACGGAGCTATCAAGGCTGGAATACTTGGTGGTGCCTACCCCCACTCCCGGAAATGTTCGCCAACAATCTCAACGCAATGTTTCTGAGCTAGACCTTTATAGAGAGCATTATTCATCAGCAGCGTTCGGTTGGCTTGTACTACAAGTCAACATTACAATCTGACTAACAATAGTTTGTAATAATTGAACTCTAAATATTACGGTTCTGCCTTCCATTTGTGTTTCGTCAGATAGAAGTCTCATCGTCAATAGTCGGGTGTATTATTGTACAGTATAATGTCATATGCATGACGTGAATGTAGAGTAGTGGAGGCTTTCCTCGTCTCCCTATAAACAAACTCAGATGACGGATAGTTACCAAGGTACGGATTAGGAGGTGGATACATAACACATGAGATAATAGTATAGATTGTAATACAATATAGACGCTGCTCCGTCAAGCTGAAATAAATGATTAGTAACATCTCGGCGCTACCGCCAAACTGCTACTAAGAGCCATTAGGTAATCATAGTTAACACTTACCACGTGTTCATTGAAGTAGACTAGTCTACAACTCACTTACAGAATACTGCACACATTACCAGGTTCACCTCCGCTACAGCTTAACTCCTTCCACTTCTCGACACTGATTTTAACTAGATTTATTACTACCACTTATATTTAACTTATAAAATATTAATCGCTTTATAACAACAGTCCACTGGGACATGTGCATCTTGGTACCAAGACTACGCTAATTTCACTAGCCTAACGTAGGACGTCCTAGCACTTTGTGGCCTTAAACTAGCTACCCTAACTTCACTTGACTAGCGTAACGTCTCACCCCGTCCGTGATCTAAAACTAACTACCTTTCATCTCCCAACATTCTAAAAATACCACGAAGCCAAGCGTCTCCCCATACCGGGTTATTTTATTGTCGTTTTTGTGCGAAGTTTCAATTGTTTAAGGTTTGCTTAGGTCCAGCCCAAAACATGGCAACCAGATGTGGCGCTAGTATTGTGGAATGCACTTACAAATCGAATATTTTTATCGTTTCTTAAGAATTTGAAATATTAGTTTTGACCTGTCAGCCGGCTTTCATCCTTAGTTTCTTCCCATTAAATAAAGAATTTATGCGTTCGCAAGTGGTCCAATGTTGCTTTACAATTCTAAGAAGGAAAGGGACGGTTTTTTTATTAATTACGGTAATTTGTCAGACTGTCAGGCCATAAAAGAGAGGTTTAATGTATCTGTAAGTGTTCCGATACTGTGTGATGATGTTGAAATAAATATGGACTAAGATATCGCTTAATAATTAAAAATACGTGACAGACAGTCACACTACCTTATCCATTTATTAAAAATTTAATCTTACACCTGTTTCAGCTGAAGATTAGATAAGTTGTCATTTATGTTGCAATCAGTGCATGGCATGAGTCACCACCTCACAGTCACACGCAATCTTTACACTTAGCGCCCAATCATCATAATCGTAATGGTAAAGCTGCACACGGCCTCCAGCCGCGCGCGGTTGGTAGCCATCATGATCATCTCTGAGAAGGAGGTGTGCGTTACGATTGCTCCGCCAAGTTATCCAAAAAGAAAAAAAAAACGCCAAAAAATTGTCAGAATTTATCAAAATGCAATAGACAAACCAAAAAAAATGTCAAAGTAGAAATAAATAAGGGTTTTAAGTTGGCCGCGCGAACGTCACGTGAAGGATTGCGTGGCCATGGAGATCTCAGCAACTACTTGGGTTAGAGATCTAATCCTTTTTGTCAATTGAAGACTGAATTTGTCAAGAATTGTTGAAAAAAGAAATCATTTCATACTTTAACCCCTATTATTAAACTAACCAATAACTTGAAATAAATGAAAATATAATGAAATAAAAACAACTTAACACAACAAAACTGGGCACAATTAATCAGGTACAGTTTCGGGACTTCGCTGCAATCAGACACTCTATGTCTCTGTAGAAGCGTGCTTTAGGCGTGGATAGGCTTGTAAGTAGGTCGCATGACGTCACAATAGGCGCGTGTTCGACTCATTCAATGCACGTACTAATGACCGGATTCAACATATTCATACTAATTATTTTCGCAATGGAATAGGATATCCCTTAGAAATATGTTTCTCTTGCAGCAAGATAGATTGTTGGTGAACTGCTCAGCTTCACTCAGCCAAACTATCTGTCGAGGTGATGTGCGAAGTTCTGACCGAGCGCCAATGGAGGCGCCGCCGCCGGTGCCAACCCTGCCTGCTCGTAAATTACAACTGCGCTCGAACACGAATAACACTCACTCGTTATACACCCTCCGGCGGAACATCGTACTTTTAAACACCAGTAAGTTTTCGCTTTATTTTTTATTCATTCTCTGTACGTATAAACTGTTGCGAAAACAATCATGACACCGCTTTTCCACGTCTTGTTAGTAGTGCGTATGTCCCGAACCTCCCCACATAGACATTATTCATCGGTCTTCTTCTTCGTCATGTCAATGATTCCTATTTAAATTAATTTTTGACCAGAACTCTGCCACCTCGATGGCTTTAGTGGTGGCTTCGAACAGGTCCCTCAGAGTACAGGTGGAATTGCACATAGAGCAGGAGAAGAGGTGAGCCATGGTTTGTGTTGAGGCACCACAGTCACACCCTGGTTCATCGGAATACCCCCACTGGACCAAGTTGTGTCTGCAGCGGCCTACCTGGCTTCGCAGTAGGTTTAGTGGCTTCCAGATGAGCCATGATGTACAGGTGTCCCGCTGGGAGCTTTTCGGCCACTTCGGTATAATGTGTCGGTGGGGGATGTCTGTCAAGCCACAACTTTTTTTTTGCTTCACTAACCCTATAGTTGTCGGCTAGAGAATTAGTTGGCCTAATGAAGCTCTTCCGGCTCTTTAGCCTGCCTCTTGGAGTCTCTATATTATACATAGGGTGACGTTTGTCAGTCTGCTGTTTATACTTTTCAGAACAGCAGACAACCTCTCTTCGTACCTCTGGGGGAGCCACTCCTGCGAGCAGATATACTGCAGCTAATGGTGTTGGTTTGAGGCAGCCAGTTATTATTCGGCATGTTTCATTAAGAGCTACATCTACTTCTCGGGCATTAGAGGATTGATGCCACACTGGGCATGCATATTTTTTTAAATCAGCTTTTCCATACATTTTGCCCGTGTAGGTATTGCACTTTTGTAGGAAACAGCTGCTAACCGACTTCAAAAAAGGAGGAGGTTCTCAATACGGTTGTATTTTTTTCGTGTTTGTTACCTCATATCTTTGTCATTTATGAACCCATTTGAAAAAAATATTAATATAGGAAGTATGTAATTGCTAACATTTAGTATGTGATACGAGAAAAGTTGGCTTTCGTAAACAGTGAACGAACAGGAATAATCTTTATCTGAAAGAATATACTTTCCGATTGGTCCCATAGAAATTTTATCAAAATCGGCTCAGTACTTTGGTTTTTAAATCAAAATATCTGGTAAAAATACGTTATCCAAGTAAAAGAAATTGCGAAATTGAAACTTGACAAGGATTTGCGTGTGATACGATAACTAAAAAGGGCAAAAAAGTCTATGAAACAAACAATAGTCACAGACTTCCGAAAGAAGTTATTTTAAATTTTTTTAGTGTTTTGTTTTTTTGGCAGTCGTTTATTTTTTTTTCAAAAAAGTTTTTAAAAAACGGAACCCTTATAGATTCGTCAGTTCCGTCTGTCTGTCTGTATGTCTGCCGTCCATCTGTCACAGCCATTTCACTCCGAGACTATTTGCAACACACGGTTGAAATTTGGAGAGTAAGTGTCTTCTATAAACCGCTATACAAAAGTGATGTGAAAATATGAAAAAAAATAGGGGTGGCTCATACATGTAACTGAGGGTTGAATAAGCTTTGATTTCAACGTACTTTGATTTAACAGTACAGTCGGCCAAGAAAGTGGTGTACCACCCTAAGGTTGAATATCGCTTGCAGATTCATAGGTGATAAAGATTAGTTTCGCTTGCAGATCGATCTGACAACTTCTATTGCTGTCTTTATCTGATTATTGATAACGACTATTACTGTTTGTAACGTGACAGCTGTTCTTAGTTTGAACTTGATGGAACCAATGACGTCGTAAAATCAACGGCGGGGGGCTGTAGATTTTGATGACAAAATTGTATCTACAAATTCAGAATTGTAATCAACAAGTTACATAAAATTGTAAAGGCACAAGGCGAGTCCACAAACCTACAATTTCTGTAAACTTGTAATTACAATATCAATAAAAAACAAGCTAAAAATAGATTTATCCTTTTATTAAATTTCTACAATCAATTTTAAAATACTTATAACAAACAAAAACATAGCATATATAGTAATATTTAGAAGATATTGAAATTTTTAAAAAATTAGAAACGGGTGTAACCGCCGTTGGCCTCTATAACCTCTAAAAGACGAGACCTCATTGAACCAACAAGCCGTGAGCAAATATCGGTTCCCCGCATTTCCATTTTACAGTGACTAATAAGAGCTTGTTTGGTTCTTTCATTTTGATGCGACCATCGTTGGACCATAAGGCCCCAAAGATTTTCTATCGGGTTGAGGTCCGGCGATCTTGAGGGCCACTGAATTACCCTTACGTCAGTGTGTGAACGAAACCAGGCTCTTACGATCCTCGCATTATGAATTGAACAATTATCTTGAACAAAATCAAATTGTGGCACTTCGTTCTCCGGGTAAACATTACGGACTGTCGGTAGCATTGCATTCTGAAGCACGTCGATATAATTTACAGCCGTCGCTCGAGGAGGTAGAGAACACAATTCTCCTACACCATCCGTACTCATCCAGCCCCAAATATTTACGGAAATTCTACCTGATTCTCTATTTGGGATTACATGATCATCTTTATACCGTGTTGAATTATATCGCCAAAGGTGAAGACGTCCATGCTGACTGGATTTAAACGTTTTTTCATCACAAAACACTGTATTAGACCAATCAAACTCTAAGTGCTCTCTGGCGAAGTTCAGACGAGCAAGTCTGTGAGCATCCGTCAAATATATTTTCTTGGCGTAATGCCTGTGGTGCAACCCCATGTAATGTAGATGATTCCTTATTGTTTGGGCACTCACATCGAACATCTCCGCAAAATGTTTTGTGGGCTTAAAACCATTGATTTCATATTCCCGTCTCATGAATTCTCTATCGTTATTGGAGAGTGCAGGCCGGCGACCACTTCTTCTGTGATCCAACAAACTTCCCTCCTCTCCTTCACGACGAATCCAAAAGCGGACAGAACGCCTCGATATATTCAAATTCCGGGATATCGCACTGATACTGCTTCCCTCATTAAATTGGGCAATTATTTGTGCTCTTTCGGCAATGGTCAAGTTGGCAGGCATTGAGATGATTTTATATGCAGTTGATTGAAAAATAACACGGAAAATATATCGATTTTTTGCATATATTTGACAAAATGTCAATTGTCAGTTTTCTTTTTCAAATGGAATTCGGTTGTCTAAATAGTTTTTATTACTTTTGTTTGGAAACATTTCAATTGCTTTGTAGAAACCAATGTCCTTTTCATTTATACTAAAGGTTAAAATGTCATGTACTGTCTGAGCGAGAAGCGAAATCATAGCGATCACTCAGATATTATTGTTCGATTAGTAGTACCGCGTCGCTCGATAGATGGCAGCACGGGAAAAATTAAAAGTCGCTATGGTTTCGTTACATGCATTTAGTTGGGTCCGGTGGATTATTCGATTTTTGTGAGCAGCGCACCCAACGGAGTTACGTGTAACCAATTATTTAATATACGGGTAGTGACGTCATACAGTGGTATTCATTTCAAATATCCCTCGTCAAGTCGACCCTCGCTATACATGTACTTATATGTGACATATGACGTATGAATACTAAATACATAGGTTTACGTCATGATAATGTTGTCTCTTTCAGTAATATCTTTTTATAACGAACCTTGTTGTAATTTTCGATGACCGGGAAACTAAATCAAAACTGGTACACCACTTTCTTGGCCGACCGTACTTCGTAGATCGAACGTCATCTGTTGTTTTTAGGTTAGCGGTAACGATGTGTTACCGAAAACTTTATTTTCTTGTTCAGTTATCAGTACTAATACTAATTATTTAATAATTAATAATTTAATAACATATAATAATAATATAATTTGATTACATATAAGATTACACGTTATTGTAATCGTCACTTAATAATTATTAGTTCTAAAATACGGAACAAAAATTTGACATGTCACTCGGGCAGTGTTGCCATCTCTCCATTGATTACGAATTCGCGGCGATACGCAAATTCGTAATCAATGTAGAGATGGCAACACTGGCAACACATTTCACCAGTTATGTCCTAACACTAACTTAAGATCGTCTTACATGCATGTGTATCACCAGATAAACTTCTTATTTGGTATCTTCGTAGGTGTCAAAGTCTATAAAACTCCAAACCAATAATTACCTATCTAATTGATTCTGAGTAATGGCTCTTATCAAAATTATCTTATGTTTTGTATCTCTTGTTGCTATTAATAGTTGTTATTTTCGTATTTATTTATCTAAACTAATTTTTTTTTGTTTGTTTGTTTGTATCGAATGGGCTCCGAAACTACTGGACCGATTTTAACCATTTTTTCACCAATAGAAACCTAAATTATCAGGAAGTAACATAGGCTATAATTAATTTCAGTAAAATTAAAGATTCTTAAGAAAATTGCAATAATGTAACCCAAAGTACCGAAATTTTGCCTATAAAATTTGTTATTTGGCGTGCGCTGAGAAAACTATTGATGATACATAAAAATCATGTACTACATGATTAAACTTCTTATTATTACTTATAAAAAAGTCCTCGAGGGTATATGCCTAACTATTATGGTTAAGTCACAATGACCGCTTTTTGTTCAAATTATTTAATCTAAACACGGGTGGAATCGAATAGTGGTGAAATTGGTATCATAACATTTATCCTTATCCATTTAAAGGGTTTGATAATTAAGGTTGATTATGTACATGTAAATTACACTTTAAATTATTTGAATCGGACCTTTCGTTTAAAAGTAACGACGGATATTCCCACGGAATCGAAACTTACGCGGGTGAAACTGCGGGATGCAGCTAGTATGCGTATAAATATGCGTCACCTTAAATTTTTGTTGTAGGTAGGCAATTCTATTATTCCTTCCTTCTTTCTTAGCAATAGGCAATCACTTTATGATCTAATTGAAGTTATTTTTTAAACCCCTAAGTTAAAAACCCTGAGTTAAACGATTTTAAAGCATTTTTAACCGACTTAAAAAAAAAGGAGGAGGTTCTCAATTCGGTTGTATTTTTTTCTTTGTGTTTGTTACCTCATATCTTCGTCATTTATGAACCGATTTAAAAAATTGATACGATAACTAAAAAGGGTAAAATATTTTTTTTTGCAAAAATATAACCGATTTCCAAAAAAAAACACAAAAAAAATGGAAAATAACTTTACTTTCGGAAGTCGGTGGCAAAAAAGTCAATGAAACAATCAATAGTCACCGACTTTCTAAAGTAAAGTTATTCTCCATTTTTTTTGGAAGTCGGTTATTTTTTTTGCAAAAATGTTTTATGAGCATCAGTCAACAGTTCTCTATGGCCCCATGCAACAATGTCCTTCAAAACATCATTATTACTGTCTCAATCATTAGTACTGTCTGTGAGACTATTGGAACTTCACCCAGGGCTCCACCCAGGGCTCCACCCAGGGCTCCAACCAGGGCGCTAGCCAGGGCTCCACCCAGGGCGCCACCCAGGGCTCCAGGGCACTTTACGGTATGCACACATATTAGCTACACTTAATCATTTTATGTGTATAAAGCCAGCCGAGGAATCATTTTTACACCACAGATTTTGACAGTCTCTGTTACTCATTTCAAAAGTAGTGAATATCATTTAAACTTCAAACGATCAAATTCCTTCTAGTCAATCTCTGTTGAGGAAACGACACATGGCTTCAGCATAAACACTGCACAACACATTAGCCACTCGCTATTCACTGTTCGTTCTATATAAGATTATGTAGTGTAGTATAAAAGTTGGTTAAAATGCTGGAAAGCTTGAGATACATCAGCGATGACGACTTCCATCTCCACAAATGTCTGATTGGTGCGTTTACAAGATTAAGCTAAAGATGCCAGACTGTCAAAGTTCGTTGACGGAAATCCGCAGGCGGCACCACATATCGGTCGGAGGAACACTGGTGCGTACACTAATACTGCAGCTACTGCTATTATTCTGCTTCGCTCTTGTTGCTCGACGCTTTCCTCCAAAATTCCTTCAAGCGACACAAACAACCAATACCTACCATTAACTTAATCAGCGCAGTGATAGCTGTGACTAATTTAAAAAATACTATCTTTGTATTACATCTCATTGATTGTCGCCACATATCGGATTAGTAATCAGTCGTTAGCAAATATTCCATTAGTTCTTAATACAGTCGTTTTTCAGTTGATTTTCCTAAAGTAGCCGTGGCTTTGTGTATGTGTATGCTCGTTATTAGAAAACCCATTCAAAATGTTTTTCTCCGACTTTGTATCGTAATCGTGCGTGGTAAGCGGGCGAAATATTATCTTGCCGGATACAGTGTAGTATTTAATCAACGGAGCCCTTCCGATTGAGACATTAGTTCGTGAACAGTGAACCGTAACACAACAACATGATCGTCCTAGCACTGTTGATCGTCGGCGCTGTGGCGCTTTACCTGTACGGGACAAGAAACCACAACTACTGGAAGGACAGAGGAGTGAAACATGACAAGCCCATACCAATTTTTGGGACGGACGCGAAACGGTACCTCCTGCAACGTAGTATAGCTCAGATGTCCGCTGAGACGTATTGGAAGTACCCCGACGAACGGTTCGTGGGCTACTACCGCGGCTCCATCCCCGAGCTGGTGATCCGCGACCCTGAGCTTGTAAAGCGCATCATCACCACGGACTTTGCGTATTTTTACTCGCGCGGCCTGTCGCCGGCGCACAAGGTCATCGAGCCACTGCTGCGCAACCTGTTCTTTGCGGACGGTGACCTGTGGCGTCTCCTCCGCCAGCGCATGACGCCCGCCTTTACGAGCGGCAAGCTGAAGGCCATGTTCCCGCTCATCGTGGAGCGCGCCGAGAAGCTGCAGACGCGGGCGCTAGCCGCCGCCACCGCCGGCCGCCCAATCTGTGCGCGAGACCTCATGTCGCGCTACACCACTGACTTCATCGGCGCATGCGGTTTTGGCCTCGATGCCGACTCGCTCAACGATGAGAACTCGCCCTTCAGAAAGCTCGGCATGAAAATTTTCAACATAACCTTCAAACGCACCGTCGTAATTTTTTGCAAAACCATATTCCCCAACTTTTTCAAAAGCATAAAGTTTCTCGGACAGGATCTCGAAAATGACATTTTGATGCTCGTTAATCAAATCCAAAATCAAAGAAACTACAAGCCTTCTGGCCGTAATGACTTCATAGATTTTCTAATGGAATGGCAACAGAGAGGTAAGATCTTGGTGGAGTCTCTGGAGGAGACGAAGCCGGACGGCAGCCCCAAGGCGGTGGAGCTCGAGATGGACGACGTGTTGGTGGCAGCGCAGGCCTTTATCTTCTTCGCGGCCGGCTTCGAGACGTCATCGTCTGCGACCAGCTTCACGCTGCACCAGCTCGCCTTCAACCCCGAGGTTCAGGCGCGCGCACAGGCCGATATCGACCGCGTGCTATCGCGGCACGGCGGCCGGCTCAGCTACGACGCCGTCAAGGAGATGACGTACCTAGACTGGGTGCTGCAGGAAGGCATGCGCATCTTCCCGTCGTCCGGTATGCTGCTGCGGCAGTGCGTGCGCGCCTATACCATCCCGGGCACCGACCTCACCATCGACCCCGGCGTTAAGATCAACATCCCCCTAGTGGCACTGCACAACGACCCGCAATATTTTGACAACCCGAAGGAGTTCCGCCCCGAACGCTTCGCCCCCGAGGAGGTCGCCAAGAGACACAAGTTCGTGTACCTGCCCTTCGGAGACGGACCCCGCTCTTGTATCGGTGAGTACCGTTATTTTATTGTTTAAAATTCATGCATAAGTCACCCTTTTAATTTACAATTTTAATGTAATGTAGAAACAGAGCCATCTATTGAAAAAGGCGGAAACTGTACTGAAAGCTTCCTATGTCCCTGAGCGCTAGCAAGTATACGACCCTCCTCGTTACTATCAACTCAATTTAAAAAACACAGATGTTGTTAGCTGTAACGATACAGATAATACTAGTTATTAAAATTATTGACAGTGTAGTTAACGATGTTTACAATAACATCGAAACTGTTTTATGAAAAAAGTTTTGCGCTCCCCATTTATACTTACAAGTGAAAGTGTGTTGTAATATTAACTAGTTAACTAATAAGTTGTGTGTGTTGTGCAGGTGGTCGGCTGGGTCAGATGCAGTCGCTGGCGGGGCTGGCGGCCGTGCTGGCCAAGTTCAGCGTATCGCCGGCGCCCGACACCAAGCGCGAGCTGGTGTCCGACCCCAAGTCCAGCATCGTACAGAACATCGTGGGAGGCATCCCGCTCATCTTCACCGCGCGGATCAACCCCGACAACCCCGAACACGACACCAGTCGCTCGCTGTAACTGCCGCCGAAGATCTTAACTCTATCGTAGGGAACCAGAACAAACCTGTGTTCTGTAACGTTTAAATTGTGATATTTTGGACAAATGAATGTTGTCGTGGCCTCTCTGTTGTCTTCGCCGAAGCTTTACGGACGTTCACGGAAATACCCGACTAAAGTTCAGAATAACTTGTAAAAAGTATTAAGTTAATTAAGATTTGATACGGAGTGATGAGCGTCTCGCGAAGCTGTGATCTGAGGAGTGTTGTACAACTGACTGTTTTGTTTGTATAGGTTTACTAAGTTATTTTTCTCAATGTTAATCTCTGTTGCATAAACGTGAAGAATGATATTAAAAAGCAATGAATGATTAGTTATAGTTGTTATGTATTTAATAATTAAGATAAAGATGATAATAGCTCTACTTTAAAGTGTTAAAATAAAAGTTATGGATAATATTGTGATATATGTTTTGCTTACAAATCATCTGTTATACAGATACACATTAACTCACCTTATCTCTCGGGCACGAGCTGTCTGTGTGGCTCGGCGCGCAAGCGAGAGCAACTGCCGAGACAACGCATCCTTCTTACAAATGCTGGAGGTATTTACATTTATGTCATTTTAACATTTAATATCTCACTCTCAGTTAATATCCGACTATGTAAGGTTGTGATTACCAAGGACGAACAAAAAAGAGTATTTAGATTTTCAACAACACACAAGAGAACTTCACACAAGAGAATGCTCGAATATTTTGAAGTTAGTTAACTACCGGGGGCACTGCCGAAGGGTTTTTTAAAAGAAACAAATGAGTTTCGCCGCGAAGGAGGTTTAATCAAGACTACTCTACTTAAAAACTAAATTGAACACAGTGTTCTTAATACTAGGGCCTTATCGCTACGGAATGCATGTCGCCGGGCGTTAGCCATAACATCCCGCGACTCTACCACGAATGCTGTATCAGCGGAGGCCGCCAAAGGCGCGTACCAGCAAGATGTTATAATATTATGGATTGATACAGCATCTATAACTCCTCCCCCCATAAGTTCGAAATTATCGGAGGGATCAATATCATCGGGATGATTATTGTCGCTCCGATTATTTCGGCAAAAACAATCTTTTATGGTTCTTCCATACTTATGAACTATGAATACACAAATGCTTAACACTATAATTAGATATAACACTAGAGTGCCGACGCTAACACTTTTCACGTTAATGAACTTTTTACTGCCGTCTTTCACTTCACTTTTACTAACTTCCAATAAGTTGTTTAGGTGTTGTATATTTATTAAATCACTAGTGTCCAAGTTGATGGGCTTCCGTTGTAGGTGTGGCTCGATGGCTACTACATCCGGGAGATTGGCAATCGGTAATTTCGAAGAGCCAATATTACTTAATTATGGCAGTAGGATTAGATTTCAGGGTAACCTTTCCAATCTTGACATCGCAGTGACCATCCAGGTGAAGAGAGTAAGTACCCTTTATTTTTTCGTTGTTGCAGATCTCTGATAATATGCTTTCGGCTTTGCTATAGATAATCCAACCCCTTTTCCCCACGGATTCTATCTTGAAAGTGTCAATTTCAACTGGTACAGGATTACAGGAGCTCGTGTTGTGAGAGAATCTCATCAATGCGGTTATGCAGGTATCTTCTAGTGGCAGTTGGGACTCGTCCTCGTAACACAGGAACTTCGCCTCGTAGAGTTCGTTGCAAGGCTGGGAGAGCGAGACTATTTCGGACCCTTTTACTAAGAGGTAGGGGTGTTTGGGAATAATGATTATGGTTTGGTTAAAATGATTGGTAATAGGTATTGGGATTGCCCTATAGTACATATGTATACATTTCATCTTTAATTATAGGTATTTCTAAAATGAATATTATTTGACTTCCTTTAGAATAAGCTTTTATTTCAATACACTGTTCCAACTTAACTAGGTTATTATAGCTTACTGGGTACACAAGTTTATTAGATCGTTCTATGGATTTTAATGATTTGAACAATTCATCAGACTTTATTAGAGACTGGTGTAATATTTTTAATTGACTGAATGTTACAGAAGTTTCAATCTCATTTAATCGACTGCAAAATAGTTGGAAATTGTGTAAAAATAGATTATAGATGTTTACAAAATTATGTATCACAATGTTCATGCTAGTTTGATTAATTAATTTTGTCATCTCCCAAATTTCTTCTTCTATTTGCATAACATTATTCTTAGTAAAATTCGTTATTTCAACTAGAGTTTTAGAAATTTCAGTTATTAGCGTCACCCTGTTCGCTAATGCATCCTGACGTGTTTTTATATTATCAATCATATTATCATATCTGGTAGCGTCGTCATTGTCTAGGTTACCGGTAATAATCTTAATAATAGATCCTAGAGGATTTAGAATTCCACGCTTAATCGTCAACGATGGGGCTAACTGCTAAAATTTTTCAATGCTACTGTTCATGACATAATCCGTTTGGAGTTTTACATCAAGCAACTGGTAATTCGAGGTTTCATTACCCAAATGTTTATGTATGTATTCATTCAAGTTTGCGTACCTTTTAATATTAAATTCTAAGTCCTCATGAATCAAATCTAAAATCTTAATAATAGTCCACTTATTATAACTTACGCTAGCTTGACCTTGATTCTTATCTATCCTTTGAAGTTGAAGGGTGTGTATCCTGGTGGTCAGGGCCAGGAGCACGAGGAGAAACCTGTGGAGGACGTTTAATGTCCTTAAGTGTCACCTTTGTATCGCGATTATTTATTCTAACAGGACAAATGTTTCTAACGATTTCACCCGATACCTGTGCTTTTTGAAAACGTCGTTTGTCTTTACTTCGTCTAATGTTCACGCCTTTTATGAATACAGTGTGGAGACACTGTATTCATAAAAGAAGAAGAAGAAGAAAGAAGAAAAGAAGGAGAAAAGAAAAAGAAAGAAGGAGTTCTTGTATATCGAATGATGTTTTGCCACCGCGTTTTTCTTTAATCTTTTCCTTGTTTGCTATTATTTTATCCGTCAAGTATTGGTAGAGATATTTAGTTCGTTTCATATGATCGTTGACTAATTGTTGCGTATATTGTTTATTAAAGTTAACCTCGAAGGTGCTATTCGAATCAGTGTGTCCAAAGACCACTTTGAAGGGTGTAAGACCTGTTGTTGAATGTATAGTTTGGTTGTAGGACATAACTGCGTACGTCATTACGTCGGCAGCATCAGTAATTTGACGCTCATATTTTGCGATACGATATATTTATAAGATCGTTGAGTGGAAACGCTCTATTAAACCCATAGAATCGGGGTTATGTGCCGTACCTATGTGTAGATCGATTTTATAAAATAAATTGTAGTGTTTCTTTAAGCAAGGTGTTATTAAATTCGGTTCCGGGATCGGCACTTATTCGGTTTGGTACGCCATAGAACGAGAAAAATTGTATTAATGCACGAGCTACTTCAGGGGTGGATCGGTTTGAGAGCATGAAAGCCTGTCCTAATTTACTAAAAGCGTCTATTGTCGTCAAAAAGTATTTGCCTTCTATCGAGAAAATGTCTATAAATATTTCGGCAAAGGGTTTTGTTTGTATTTGTGTTAATTGTAACACTGGTTTCAATGGTTTACGATCGTATTTTAGTTTTTTACAGGTTTCACATGAGTTAATTACCGCAGCAACAGTTACGTCCATATTATTTCTCCAGGAGTAGTTTCGCTTTATTCTCATGAGGGTTTCTTTGATGCCGCGATGGCTGGTTTTACCTTGATGGTAGATAAGTACGACTGAACGTTGTTCGTCTTCGTCCTCCACGTATACAATTCTTTTCGTACATTCATAAATTTTAACAGTATCCTTTTTAAATAGTTTAATAATGGCGTCTGTAAACTGATTACGGTGTATTTGATCCTCAAAATAAAAGAAATATTGTTTTTTAGGTTGTATGTATATATACAAATCTTTTACTGATACTTACTTTCTGTTCCAGGTAAAAACAAGAACTTGATGGGGCTTCGTGTCTACAGCTTCATCTAGGATGGAGATGCCGTCTGTGTCGATATCTTGTGCTGAATGTATTGTTTCAGGTAACGGCTCTGCTGTGAGAGTGCTAGATGAAGATGAGCGGACTGGATAAGATGATTTAATGTCTGAATCAAATGTTATTTAATGTTATTTAATGTCTGTTCAGTGAATGAGTCTGATATTGCTAATGGACTGTCAGGTCTTTCAGTGTCACCTACCTTACCCTGTAAGGATGTGTTGTTATCTTTATTGGTAAGTACATTTAATTTTATACGAGACAGGGCGTCTGCATTGCTATTTTGGCTACCTTTCTTGTATATTATATCGAAATCAAATTCAGCTAACCTTAATTTCCACCTAATTAGCTTACTATTCGGCTCTTTGATTGAATTAAGTCACGCTAACGGTCGGTGATCTGTAAATACTGTTAATTTGCGTCCGTACAAGTAGGGACGGAAGTGTTTCGCTGCCCACACTATGGCTAGCAATTCCTTCTCAATAGTACTGTAACGTGTCTCTGCATCGTTTAATGTCTGACTGGCGTATGCAATGGGTTTATCATTTCCAATTACTCCTTGTGAAAGGACGGCACCCACAGCGTAATTTGACGCATCAGTAGTTAGAATAAAGGGCTTTGAAAAATCTGGGAATTGTAGTATAGGAGCGTTGACTAGTAATTCTTTGCATCATTGGAAAGCGTCGATATATGATTGTGTAATTTATATTTTATTCCTCTTTTTCAGGCACGAAGTAAGGGGTTGTGTGACTTTAGAGAAGTCCTTTATAAATTTTCGATAATAGCCAACCAGACCAAGAGAACTTTTGATTTCGGTGGGTGTGCGGGGAAGTGGAAAGTTAAGTACCTACTGCTCTGATTTTGTCATTATTAGGTTCTAGGCCATGTTTAGTAATCTTATGTCCCAAGTAAAGTACCTCCTTTCTCAGAAACTCACAATTATCAAGTGTCACTTTAAGGTTGTTTTGTCTGAGGCGATCAAATATTTTTCTTAACTTTTCGATGTGTTCCTGTAAACTATTTGAATAAATTATTACGTCATCCAAATAGACTAGGCATTGGATACCCTGTAACCCTCTCAACACATTATTCATTGCGCGTTGGAAGGTTGCCGGTGCGGTTTTAAGCCCAAACGGCAAGCGGGAAAACTCGTAGTGTCCTGATGGGGTTGTAAATGCGGTTTTGGGTCTGTCTTGTTCGTCTATTTTAATTTGATGGTATCCACTAGCAAAGTCAAGGGTGCTAAAGTTAGTCGACTTTCCTAACTTGTCAAATGAATCATTGATGTTTGGTAAGCGGTACTTGTCGTCAGTTGTTATTTTATTTAAATGTCGGTAGTCTATAACCATTCTGAATTTATGCTCACCCGAGGCGTCCATTTTCTTTGGGACTAAGTGCACGGGGGCACTCCATGGCGAAAAAGATTCTTGAATTACATTATCCTGTAATAATTTGGCAACTTGTTTTTGTATTTCAGTGTTTTGTAACGGCGGATGTCGGTAAGGTCTAATAAAAATAGGCTCTTCATTTGTAGTCCGGATTCGGTGCTTTACTTGGTCCGTGAATGTTAGGGGAAGGTGTTCGCAGTGAAATATATCTCTATATTCAAGACAAAGTTTTTCTATAGCTTGGCGTTCCTCCGAGTATAGTGAGGTGCTTAATTGACAATGGTTCGCAAAACAATTGAATAACTACAGCCTGTTGTAGAAAACTTAATTTAGTAATAATTCCTTTGAGTAATTCCTTTGTCAAAGTAGTTGGTTCCGTATCGCGACCGATAATAGGTTATGTACACTTAGATATCGAATCTCGCGTATACTCGCATCAAAAATATACTATTCACGCGTTGGTAGTTGAGGATATTACAGACCAGCTACCATCGCACCATATTAAAGGGGATAGTCATATAGACTCCCACTCGCTACCGCTCGCTGATTTAAGCTGGAATATTCCAGGAGATATTGACATAGTGTTAGGCCCTCAACTGTTTCCGTATATTTATTTGGGGAATAGGGTGGACTTAGGTTCACGTGCGCCACCCGTTTTATTGACTACATTCGGATATGTCCTTATGGGTGATTTTCCGCATAGTAAAGATAATTTAAATTTACATAACTCTTCTTTCACAGCATTAGCTCTTAATGATTTGTTACAAAAATTTTGGGAATTGGAAGAAGTTGAAAATAAACGTTTTTTATCTCCTGAGGAAACCGAATGTGAGAATATTTTTTCCTCGACCGTGTCACGTGACGATGTGGGACGGTATACTGTCGCGTTACCCTTTAGTAAGGATCCCGCTGAGTTAGGTAACTCCCGCACCGCCGCGTACCGTCGACTGGTTTCGCTGGAGAGAAAACTCCGCCAATCGACGATGTTGCGGGAAAATTTTATTGTAGTGATCAAAGAGTACGTAGATAATGGATACCTAAGTCAAGTCGACGAATCTGCCATTTTGAATGACGGGTACTACATTCTTCATCACGTTGTCGTTCGGCCAGACAAACCGATGCCGCGCATTGTATTGGATGCGAATGCTAGGACACATACAGGTTTATCTTTAAATGATGTACTCTATATTGGTCCAAATTTACAAACAGATTTGTTTCTTCTTTTAATAAACTTTAGGTTATTTCCTATCGCTATAAATGCTGATATTAAGCAGATGTATTTACGCATTTGTATACCTGTTGACCAGCGTAAATATCTACGCATTTTGTTTCGATTCAATGAGAACGTTCCTGTTTCAACCTTCGCTTTTAATCGCTTACCTTTTGGACTGAAATCGAGTCCTTACATAGCTGTGCGACAGCTAGCCTCTGACAGTCCGCATTATCCCAAAGCTGCTAAAGTAGCCGAAACCAGTCTTTATATGGATGACCTGGTCTATTCGGTAAATAACGAAGATACCGCTATGCAGCTATCGCGTGATCTCATAAAAATGTTTAAGTCGGGCGATTTTGACCATGTAAAATGGAGTAGTAATTCCCCCGCGCTTTTAAACAGCCTTCCCGATTTACATCGTAAGTCACTCGATTTTCACGCGGGGAATGATGTATCCAAGGTTCTAGGTCTTTCATGGGAACCTTCTCAGGATAAGTTCTTCTTCACTTCCACTCAAGTAGTCGAGAAATGTACTAAGAGAAATATACTCTCGATAGTCGCACGCTTATTTGATGTTCTCGGTCTAGTCGCTCCCGTGATCTTCTACGCCAAGTTGCTCATCAAAGAGTTATGGCTGAGCAATATCGGTTGGGATGATGCCGCTCCTGACGATTTAGTTAAACGTTTTTCCCTTCTCATGCAAGAGTTTCCCTTGCTGGATACCTTACGGATACCACGTCATGTGGGTGTTACCGATAATTGTTCTGTTCGTATAGTCGCATTTGCCGATGCCAGTATGGATGGGTACGGTTGTGTTATTTATGTACACTCTATTAGTCCGTCCGGTGTTGTAGTTCGCTTACTTTGTGCGAAGTCAAAGGTTTCACCTACTAAGGTCAAAACTCTTGCACGTCTGGAGCTCTGCACAGCCGTGCTCATGTCAAAGACGGTAAAGACTGTTCGCAACACTTACGCTTCACGTGTTCCTCTTGCAGGGATTTACGCTTTTGCGGACTCCACGATAGCCTTATCGTGGATACATTCTACTCCGCATCGCTGGTCAGTCTTTGTCAGCAATCGAGTCGCTCAATGTCAGGAGAACTTGGGTTGTCAACATTTCTACCATGTGGCAGGTGTTGAGAATCCAAGCGATTGCCTATCTCGTGGCATACTTCCTTCCCTGTTGGTGTCACATGCATTTTGGTGGAACGGCCCTTCTTGGCTTCCTTGTGCTCCTGAAGATTGGCCAGTCAAACCGTTCTGTCCCACTAACTGCGGGGAACTTCCCGGGTATAAGGCAAATGTCTTGACTGCGACCACACAAGTAGAACTTACCTTGCTAATTCAACTTGCTCAACGTACCTCATCATGGGATAAACTGTTGCGCATCGTTTCCTATATACTTAAATTCGCTAGGCCGAAGGCTCATTGTGAACCCCGGTCTCCTCAGGCATTGTCAGCCGCGGAACGAGTTATAGTTCGTGCTGTGCAATCTGTCCCTTTCGCAGATGACATTAAGCGCATCAAATATGGTAAATTGCTACCAAAGAAACTTCAAAATTTGTCTGTCTTTTTAGATAAAGAGGGCTTATTACGCATTGGTGGAAGACTTTTAAAGTCACACCTTCCATTTGACGCTAAGCATCCTTTTTTGCTTCCGAAACACGATCCTGTTGTGGATTTAATAATCCGTCATTATCATGTGATGAATTGTCACACTGGACCAGGGCTACTTATATCTATTTTGCGACAGCGTTTCTGGATATTAGATGCCAGGACTGTCATTAGGTCCAAGTTGCGACAAAACGTGCAAAACATGCTTCAGAGTAAATCCGACGCATCCCACTCCAATGATGGCAGACCTTCCTGAATACCGTGTATCGGAATCAAAGGCATTTGTCCATACTGGAGTGGATTATGCCGGTCCAATACGCATAACCCTCACTCGTCGCAGAGGCCAACATGCTCAGAAGGCTTACATCTGTTTGTTTGTGTGCTTGGTAACCAAGGCTGTTCATGTAGAGCTAGTCTCTGAGCTTACTACCGACGCCTTTTTAGCCGCGTTTAAACGCTTCATCTCGCGTCGAGGGCCAGTATCCTGTCTTTATTCGGATAACGCTACCAATTTCGTTGGTGCTAAAGCCCAATTAGATGAACTTTATAATTTCTTAATAAGTTCAAGGCTCAATTCATCTCTTTTAAATGAGTTATCAATACACCGTATTAAGTGGAAAATGATTCCACTAACAACACTGACAAGTTGGAACTGTCGTACTCGTGGGACAGGATAGTCATAGAGCTTAAATTTTTACTGATCATGATCCGGGTCAGTAAATCTTTATAATTTTCGCCTTTTCTTTTGAAAGCACTTGCGCCAGTTAAGGAACCCCAACCTACCAATATTAGCTTTGTCAGACAATAAGTAATTACTAGATTATTATCTCCCAATTTCCCCACTGCGCGATCAACATTTATAATTATCTAGAACATGCGTCAATCTGATCACGCTGTGCATGTACTACGTTAGCAATTAAGTTAGTATATAAGATCAATATTTTGTTAGATTTAATTAATTACTGTTTCGCTGTAACTCTGTCGGAATAAAGTTATTTTTAAATACTTCCGTTGTCGCTTACTTAATTGGCGCAGCCGGTAGGATCTCTGTAGTCAGTTTGCCGTGTATACAATTATACGTGGAGTAGCCGACGTCCGTGTCTACGGTTTAGCAGAGATCGCCGAACAAATAAATTCATTAAGAAGCCACTTCGAGTTACGGAAGAGGACCAGCCACAGCAGTAATTCAGGGAGCATGGAGCTAGCTGCGGAATTGTGAGTAAATCTTTTTCACCTTCCTCTCAGCTCTTCCATCTATATCCCAACCTTGTAATAGTCTATGTGCTTGTGTATTATTAGGGATTGTACAACGCCGTAATAATATTTGCATAGATTTTAATTGTACTAATATTTTAGAGTAGTGATAGTTTAGTAGCACATTAGTGTGATTTTTTTTTTCTCCGCGTTTGTTTCTTTCTTAACTTTTCACAATGGAAAACGTAACCCGTGTCCCACAGGAATTGGTTAACATCATACCAATATTCAGCGGCGACACTAGAATGTTGCCTTTATTTATAAAAAAATGTGAATACATTTTGTCTACGTTCTTAGGAACAACAGCCCAAAATGAATATTTATTTCATGTAGTAACAAGTAGGTTATCAGGCGAAGCAGCCAGTTTGGTAGGCGAAAGAGAAGCTATAGGTACGTGGGACGAGCTGAAGAAGTTGTTAAACCAACACTTCGGTGATCCACGCACAGAGGATTGTTTAGCAATGGAGTTAGAATCGTGTAGAATAAATAAGGGTGAAAGTTATTTAGATTTTTGCCATAGAATACAGCGGATGAGAAGTGTTTTATTTGCTAAAATATCAGAAACTATCATTGATGAATCTCTACGTAAGGCAAAGCAAATCATTTATAGTAACAGAGCAATGAATGCTTTCTTGTTTAATTTACCGCCATTTTTAGTTAGATTAGTTCGTTTGCGCGACGTCACAACGTTAGAGGATGCATTAAAAATAGTTTTAGAAGAACAAAACTTCCAGACAGTCTATGAGTCGAAAACAAACGACAGACGTAATTTTAGCAGAAATAACAGACCCAATTTGCCTAATAACCAAAATGCAATTGAATCTAATAATCAAAAGAAAGATTCACATAGCATATCAAGTACACATGTACCGAATAGTGCTACAAACAGCACATCTACACCGAACAATTCACATCAGCCCAGACATTATAAACAACATAATAATATTCAAAGAAATCAAGACAATTTTTATCGTACAAACAACAATAATGCGTCACCGCAGTCAAGTAGGTCAATTGTTCCGATTGCACAACCGAACCAACAGTTCGCGGCACATGCACCGAGCACGCCGTCTTTTGCAGCGCAAGCACCTACGTCGGGTGCGAATACTGATGTCACCATGCGTACTGCAAGTTCGCGACGTGTTAATTACATAAATAATTCTAATAATAATGAACAGAGTTCAAGTTATTCGTACAATGAGTGCCAAGAATTTTCTCCTGAAGAACCCGGGGCAGGAAATTTTTGCATAACGGCCTCTACCCTAGAGAACGAATAAAAATAAATTGTAATAAACGCTTAAATTTACCACATATAGTTATACCAGAATTAAAGGCAGTTTTTATGATAGATACGGGGAGTGTTAGATCGTTTATAAGCCCGTATATAGCGAATAAATATTTTAAAAATTATTTACAGTATGAACCCTTCGAAGTTGTTAGCACTCACGCATCGAGTGTTCATGGTGAAACGGCTATTATTCCATTACCGGAAGTCAAGAGTTCCATAAGTTTTATGTCTATAGTGTCGACAATAGGTATGATGGGTTAATAGGTAGCAATTTGCTGAAGCAATTACAGGCAAAGATTAATATGGAAAATCAGATATTACATTTAAAAAATACTGATATTCCTATCATATATTCACCGCCTATGAGAGAGATATATAATCTACCATCTCGTAGTGAACTTAGAGTAAGACTCCCAGTCAACTTACTGAACGGGGAAGCTGTGTTAGATTTTAAGCAATTTACGGAAGGGATTCGAATGCCCGCCGCATTAGTTACGTGTATTGAAGGCTATGCAACAACTGTTATTCAGAATTATAGCCATGAAAATAGAAAATTAGTAGTTACGGGACCTTTTCAAGTGGAAACATACATACAGGACCCATCTGTTAGTGTTAATTTCATAGATAATAATATATATATATTTTACCACTAACTTTTCTTAATTTGTCAATTCTATTAGTTCTCACCGTTTCTTTACTCCTTATTTTCAGTAACCTTTCCTGAAACCATGCCTGTGATGACCCGTAAGGCTACTGCTCAGGATATGGAGCTAAAATTGAGAACGGCCCTCCAAGAACTTAAAGAATCAAACCTCCAAGTCCAACAACTGTTACAGGAGAGAGATGAGAGTGAGGTGGAAGTCCATTCAGTTAATGGCAAAAACTCAAGCTTAAAACGAGAGCTTGTGGTCCTACATCAGCAATACTTGGACGTTGTTGATGAACGGGATCAACTGAAGGTGGTCACGGATGGTTTCAATAATTGTAGTAATTTGTACGAGGAGGCTTTAAATAAAATTAGGGACCTAGAAGATGAATTAATTCATGCCAATAATTGTATATCAAAGTTACAGAAAGAAAAACAACATACTCAGGTTAAAGAAACTAACATCTTATATAATGAATTATTAAATAGTAATTGTAACCCCCCTTCCTTAATAACCATTGATCTGACTGAAGATTCCTTATTAAAACAGAATTATACAGTTAGCAACAAGAAAATTAAAAAATATGCTAAACTGAATAGAATAATTAAAAAATGTTATCAATTTAGGAAACAACATAAGCAATTTTCCAAAAATATTTCACTGAGGAAAGAGCGTGTTGATTTAGTTAATAAGTTAAATAATTACCAAATAAAATTAGAAGACAGTATAAAAATTTATGAAATTGATACTCGGCATTTGCAGGCTGAAATACAGGTACTTCAGGACTCACTTAGTTCCCTTTCCAGTAGGTATGTGAGTTCTCAGAACCAAATTAGGGAACATATTCTTGCAGCAAATGAGTTGGTAATGTGTCAATGTAGTTGTCAGTCAGTTACCAACCAAGATACTGTCCAGCCTGAGGTAATGGAGGACCCGTCCCAGGCTGAGAATTTATCTCAGGACTGTGTACTCAATCAAGATTATTTACAAGTGGTACAGCCTGAGATATATGATAGTCATAATTGTTCTTGTTCAGTAATGTTCTCAGATAGTATAGGAAGAGGTGTAGGTAAATTAGTTAGTAATAACCTGAGTTTTCCCAATCAAAATCATTGTATGCCAGGGGCAACATACAAACAGATAATGGCATCAGTAACTAGAAATGTTTATAATATTAATACAGACATCACTATATTTATTGGAAATAGTTCAAAAATTAAAAAAGAAGACATCACAGACAGTGTAACTGAATTGTTAAAGTTGAATTGTCGTAAAATAATATTGTGTGCTTTCCCATACTTAGAAAAATTGTCAGGCAAGAAAAACAATTATATTCACATGCTGAATGAGCATGTTCATTTCTTAGTAGGTCACTATAGTGACAAACTTATATATCTTGATATCAACAGTTTTGTAGGTAATCTTAAGTCGACACGGGGTAATGTGTATCTACCTATTAGTTGTAGACACAAAATAGCTCGGCTATTAGTTTTTAATATTCACTCAGACATAAATAGTATGTCTATGTTTAGTTCTATTATTAACACTGCGACTATTAGTAAGAATACTAATATTCATTTTTACAATTATTTTACGAACGAGGATCCATGTGTAACTACAGAAGATTCTCAAGTAGGGTCCACTAGTACTAAGGTTTCATTGTCTTGTAATGGCATAGGAGTCTTGGGGCTCGCTCCGGATGCTCATTTAAACTAGTTAGTAAGACAACAGAAGATACCAGTAACAGTAATGTTACTTTAACCAACAACACAAAGGTACCTTCTTGCTCCCAAAAAGTTAGATGTAAAAAAGGGGCTAAGCAGAATTCCATGCAATTATTTCACCAGAACATTCAAGGCTTCGCTTCAAAGCAATTAGAAATTGAATTGTTTTTAGAAAAAACAAAGTTTGAAATAGTTTGTTTCACTGAACATTGGTTAAAAGACTTTGAAATGCTCATTAATTACGAAAATTACAGTGTGGGCAGTTGCTTTAACCGGAAATCTAAGATGCGTGGGGGTTCATTAATCTTAGTTAAAAATTGTATTAAATTTAAGTCTCGTAATGATATTGTTGATCTATCGGTTGAGCATAATATTGAACTGTCTTGTGTTGAGCTAGATAAGCATGTAATAGTGTGCGTTTACAGACCCCCAAATTATCAGAACTACTCTTTATTTGAGTCAGTAATGGAGGATGCTTTAGCAAAACTTGCTACTAGTAATAAATCACTCGTTATCTGTGGTGACTTTAATGTTAATATTTTAGAGAAAAATTCAAATAGCAGTAGATTATTACATCTTTTTAAATCATTCAATTTGTTAAACGTGTTCTCGGAACCAACCCGAATTACTAAAAATACTGCTACATGTATTGATAATGTTTTTTGTTGTTGCGACTACTTAGATAAATCCATTGTAAATTACCTTCCTTCTGATCACAGTGGTCAAACCGTTGTTTTCGAGTCCTACACACCATTACAAAAAATCCAGATAAAGTCTAGACAAATAACACCCAGTAATTTGAATAATTTTAATAATAACTTAATTGGTAATTTAGGCATTCCGGGATATATTATTGAAAATGTAAATCAATTTTATGAGGAATTCTTTTCGGTAGTTTACACGGAGTTTAATAATACAATAAAAATGAAAACTAAATCTATTTACCCAAATTTTTTGTTCAGTGAATGGGCAACTAAGGGTATTAGGAAAAGTAGGGAGCGATTGTTTGAGCTGTACGGCCTCAAGCCTTACATTAATTCAGAAACTTTTAATAAATATGTTGCAACATACTCAAAAATTTTTAAAAACACTTGCAAGGTTGCTAAAGCCTTATTCATTAGCAACAAGATTAAATCCGCAGATAATAAAATAAAGACGGTTTGGAAAATTATCAATAGTGAAACTAATAGAAATAAAAAATCCAATAGTGATATCACATTAGAAACCTCACGTGGTGTTCTAAGCTCTAAAAATGAAGTTGCTCAAGAATTTGTAGATTTCTTTACCAGTATCCCACTTAAAACTACCGAAACCTTAAATTCCTCACCCTTGCTTTCTATTGATTTATTAAGAGCAAATGTTTCAGCCTGTCCGGTTGAGTTTCAATTTAAACATATAAACCCCATAGCTGTCATTAAAGCCTTTAAGGAAATCAAAATCAAATTAACAGAAGATCTATGGGGAATGTCTATTAAAGTTTGCCAAGCTATTATTGAGACTATAGCACCGTACTTGGCTTTAATATTTAATTTGTGTGTGGACCAAGGCGTCTTCCCGGACCTTATGAAATACAGCAAGGTAATACCACTTTTCAAATCCGGGGACAGTAAAGACACCAATAACTATAGACCCGTATCCGTATTGCCAGTTTTTAGCAAGGTGTTTGAGAAGGTAATGCTTAATCAGATGCTTAACCACTTTAACAACAATAAGATCTTACATGAGAAACAATATGGTTTCACCAAAGGACGTTGTACGACTGACGCCGGTGTCACCTTATTAAAACACATATTCACTGCGTGGGAGGAGGCACAAGATGCCATAGGAATCTTCTGTGATCTCTCGAAAGCGTTTGATTGCGTGAGCCACGAAACCCTACTCCTTAAACTTGAGCATTACGGTTTAGGACAACTTGCGCTCAGTTTAGTGAAGTCGTATTTAAACGATAGACATCAGCAAGTACAAATAAATGGTGTCAATTCAATGGGTTTAAAAGTAAGGATGGGTGTACCACAAGGCTCGATATTAGGTCCTTTCCTCTTTTTAGTCTATATTAATGATCTACCCCATTTATTTAAAAACCAACCACAAATGGTGTTGTTTGCTGACGATACTTCTTTAATATTTAAGATCAACAGACGTGCCTCAAATCTTGACGACGTAAATAGCGCCCTACTGCAGGTCCATAATTGGTTTACCGCGAATAATTTAGTATTAAATGGGAAAAAAACCAAGTGCATAAAATTTACTCTACCAAATGTCAAAAGTAGTGATTGTGACATAGTATTGGATCAAGAGAAACTAAAATTCGTCGATGAAACTGTTTTCTTGGGGATCACGCTCGACTCAAGGCTACAATGGGGTCCTCATTTAACATCTCTTGCAGGACGGCTGAGTTCAGCAGCATATGCTGTTAGAAAAATCCGTCAATTTACTGATGTAGATACCGCGAGGCTAGTCTATTTTAGTTATTTTCATAGTATTATGTCATACGGTATTTTACTATGGGGACGGGCTGCAGACATCGAGTCTATATTTATTCTGCAGAAAAGAGCCATCAGAGCCATATATAATCTACGTAGGCGCGATTCTCTAAGAGAACTGTTTAAGGAAATTAACATTATGACAGTACCTTGCCAATACATCTATGAAAACATAATGTACGTTAGAAAAAATCTGCATTTATTTAGTAAAAGAGGCGACAGACACCACTATAATACTAGAACCAGGGACCAACTAGTTCAGCCAGGTTTCAGGCTAGCTAAAGTAGACTCATCTTTCATGGGGTACTGTTTAAAATGTTGCAATAAAATACCTCCCCGCATTCTACAACTGAATGAGACGAAGTTTAAATCTTGTATAAAACGCACACTATGTAGGCAAGCATACTATAAGTTGGGAGATTACATTGATGATAAAAATGCTTGGCTCAATGCTGGTCCTGCTCCACAACCATAGGGGCAAACTAATTGATTACTTTGTGAAGTTATTGTGGAAGCTGCAGAAGATTGTAAACATATCTTTGCATTGTATAGATTCAGTCTCTTAGTATTATATAATTGCATAGCACATGTGTGAGTTCTATGTACGATAAAGCTACCATTTACATCTTTTACTGACTCGAATTTGCCCTGGCGGTTGAGAGAATGTCATGCTCACTCAAATGTCTCGCTGATGGTGGCGCGTGTGTCGGGTCGTTTAGTTCCCTCCAAAATGGTTGAGTTGAATGATGGCTGATCCATGCGTCATGTTCGTGAACGGGCGCTGTCAGTTGTGACTGGTCATCTCGCAGCTGCCATGGATTATTGTATTTTTGAATTGTTAATTTTATCTTTTTATTCTGGACGCTCTTACTCGCACGTCTTTCTACATCGTTCTCACATGTATGTTTAATCTCGACATGAATGATGTAACCGAGACTTTGTAACAACAATGATTTAAAAGAGTGTCCATGGAGTTTCTTGCCCATTCTTCTCCATAGAGATCTACGCTTTCGAATGGGCAACTACAGTACTTTCACAAGTTATTATGCCCTGTGACTGGGACTGTAGCTTAGTTTGTTTTTTGTGTTTTGACATTCAAAAGTGCCTGTAATGGTCTAATTGAAATAAATGCTTTGAGTTTGAGAAGTGGACAGCTTGCTAACAAAGAATTTAGACAAATTACAGTTAGATCATATGAATTCAGAAGAACGAACGGTTATTGAGGGACTTTGTAAAGAATACAAAGATATATTTTATTGTGAAAATATTCCGTTAACCTTCACAAATCAGGTTAAACATAGAATAAGAACAAAAAATGAAGACCCAATAAACATTAAGGCACATAGATTGCCACCTATTCAAACAAAAGAGATCAGTAGTCAAGTCGAGAAAATGTTAAGGGATAACATTATCCAGGAATCTCATTCCCCCTGGAGTGCTCCCGTACATTTAGTGCCGAAAAAATTAGACGCGTCAGGCCAACAAAAATGGAGGATGGTAGTTGACTATAGACGGCTCAATGAAATCACAATTGATGATAAATACCCTTTGCCCAACATTAACGATTTATTTGACATGTTAGGTAATAGTACATACTTTACAACTCTCGACTTAGCTAGCGGGTATCATCAATTAGAGGTTCAGGAGAAAGATAGAGCTAAAACTGCGTTTAGCACACCTTCAGGTCATTATGAATTTAACAGAATGCCGTTTGGGTTAAAGACCGCACCCGCAACTTTTCAGCGAGCGATGGATAACGTCTTACGAGGCCTTCAAGGCTTACATTGCTTAATATATCTCGATGACGTCATTATTTTTTCTAAAAGCTTACCTGAACATGTAGAAAAACTTAGAGCAGTTTTTGACCGCTTCCGTCAAACAAACTTAAAAGTTCAATTAGATAAGTCTCATTTTCTTAGAAAGGAAGTACTCTACCTAGGGCATACTATTACAAGTGAAGGTTTGAAACCAAATAATGATAAAATAGACGCTATTCTTAGGTATCCTATACCGGAAACGGTTACACAGATTAAAAGCTTTTTAGGACTCATCGGTTATTATAGGAAATTTATCAAAGATTTTGCCAAAATAACTAGACCATTAACAGCTTGTTTAAAGAAAGGTCGCAAAATTGTAATTAATGGGGAATATAAAGAATGTTTTGAGACATGTAAAAAGCTTTTAACAAATGCACCTTTGTTACAATTTCCTGACTTTAGTAAAACTTTTATTTTAACCACGGATGCATCCAATTTTGCGATCGGGGCTGTATTGTCACAAGGAACGATAGGCTCAGATAAGCCTGTAGCCTATGCTAGTAGAACCTTGAGCGACACAGAAGTAAAATATAGCACTATCGAGAAGGAACTTTTAGCCATAATATGGGCAGTTAAGCACTTTAGACCGTATTTGTATGGTAATAAGTTTACCATATTTACAAACCATAGACCATTAGCTTGGCTGTATTCATTGAAAGAGCCCAATAGTAAACTCACGCGATGGCGGTTAAGGTTAGAAGAATACGATTTCGAAATAAAATATAAGAAAGGCCCTCAAAACACGAATGCAGATGCTTTATCTAGGATTAAGATTAATGCAATTGACGACGATTTAGATTCAATATTCGTAAATATAGAAGATAGGCAAGAACGTATACAAAAAATTATAGAAAACGAAGTGCAAGACCTCGAAACTCCAACAGAAACGATAGAACTTTCGGATTCTGATGATGGGGTCACTGCCAACTCAGTTTCAAATAGAGAACACGAAGGCATTCCTAGTTTAAACGAAGCTGTCGATACTAAACCAAAACAGATTTTAATTCATTCATGGTTTAAAAATAAATTAGACGTAAAAGATATTTCAAATAATAAACAAAAAATTCTCGAAGTTCACTTACCGACAAATAACGATATATTAGTTAAAGACTTTTTGAAAGAATATATTGATCCAAAACATAAGTACTTTATATACTTCGAACACACATCTTTTAGAAAAACTTTTTCAAACATGGTAATTAAGTTATTTAAAAAGGATTCAGTTAAGTTAACCGAGTGTACAGAAAGAGTTATAAATTTGACAGGATCTGAAGAAGATCAAAAAGAAGTTATTTTAAAATACCACGACGGGAAAACATGCCATAGAGGTATTAAAGAAACTTTAACCAAACTTAAAAGACATTATTGGTGGGCAAACATGAAAGAGACAGTCACGGCAATCATAAATGCTTGCGAAACATGTAAACGCATGAAATATGATAGAAAGCCGATTAAACCCCACATTCAGTTAACACAAACCCAGGATGCCCCTTTTCAGGAAGCTTTTATGGATTTATTATATATTGAAGGGAAATATTATTTAACTATAGTGGATGCATTTAGTAAGATAGCACAAGCCATAGAGGTACCGAATAGGAGTACACCAGAGATAGTTAGGGCATTGATTAAATATTTCAGCATGTATGGTCTGCCTAGGAAAATTAGTTGCGATTCCGGTACAGAATTCAACAATACTTTGATTAAAGAAATGTTAAGCTTTTACAAAATTGAACTTCATATTGGGACGCCAAATAATCCCAGTTCAATGGCAATAGTAGAAAGGTTTCATTCTACCATTATTGAGATTTATCGTATAGCAAAATACGATAAAAGCGATTTAGATGCAGCATCAGTTATGACTTATGCCATCATGGCTTATAACAACACCATACATTCAGCAACAGATTTTACGCCTTTTGAACTAGTATTTGGCCACACTTATTCCGATAATGTATTTAACGTGGATAGAGAGAAGAACTTAACTCAGAAATTATTGTTAGATCATAGAAAACGCCTTAAAATACTCTATGAATTCATAACAGAAAAATTAGAATCCGATAAAATTAAAATAATTAAAAAAAAGGTGGCGAAACGACACCGGTACTCGAACCAGACGATAATATTTACATGAAAGACACTAGGACTAGAAAAGCTAAAGAAAAACCTCGATATGAAAAAGCGAAAGTAATAGGTAAAGTTGAAAGAAATATAGTCCCAGTAGAAGTAAAGAAAAGGAAAACTAGAGTAGCCTTAAAAAATGTAAAACGTCCTCCACAGATCGTGCCTGGTACTTCTGGTACTAGTGGTGCCAACACTCACGCTGGACCTCCAAAACCTCGGTCAGAATCCGGGGATAGCAGCGATAAAGCGGGGAGTAGCAGTGAAGAGGAATAGTTATTGGACAATATACAAAAGTGTAGATTTAGAATCATTACACTTACAAATAGATAATAATATTCGGGATTTTATTAACTTGAAAATTAAAATTAAGGAAAATAGTCTTAGTAACGAAACTATAGGAATAGAAAGCCAAATAGAATATCTTATTAAACTAACTAAGGATAGATTCTTTCAAATCTTACCTTTCCATTATAGAAATAAAAGAGCTCTGTTTAATCCATTAGGCTCACTTGTAAAAGCTATCACAGGAAATTTAGATGAAGACGATGCAATTAAATATGATAGAGAAATCCAAATGATACAGAACAAAGAGCATGTGGTCGAACGTAAAGTATCATCAATGCAAAAAGCTTTTGATAAATTAGTAAATGACTCTGAAATAATAAATTCAAATATTAAAAACTTGGGTTTACATACCAATGAAATGGAAAAATTAGTTGATCATGAGTTCAGGTTTAACAAACTTTTCCAAATATTAAATACTATGTATCAAATTTTAAATAACTTTCGGACCTGTTACGAAAACATACAAGAGATTGAAACGGCAATAGCCTTTAGCAAACTGAATACATTGCACCAATCCATTATAAATAGTACAGAATTATATAATACGTTAGAAGTCATTGCTAAACATGCTAGAACAATATACCCAGTAAGCAAACATAATTTAATAAAATTAGAACGTAATATCATACTTAAATCATATATAAATAACAACAAGTTAGTTTTTGTTTTAGAAGTTCCCCTAATAAATAACGAAACATATAATTATTACAAGGTTATACCCATCCCTATATTCCATTCTCCAAATACCTTTACAATAATACCCAAATATCCTTACCTGATGGTGAATAGATTGAAATACATGCCCGTGGTAAGCCCATGTACTGAGATTGAAAATGGAAAATTTCTTTGCGCTGAAACTAATTTAGCCCAGTTTCCAACCGAGACCTGCATTGAACAAATAATGCTGATGAAGAACAACTACAAAAACTGCATACAGAACCATATTGAAATAGAAAAAACTAAGATACAGAAAATAACCGACAACCAATGGTTGGTTTACTCAGAGGAAAATCTCATCATCACCGAGAATTGCAATACAGAAATCCTGAAGTACACTATTCTTGGGACCTACATCGTGACACCTGGCCAACAATGCGAGACACAAATAGGCGAAGTCATCGTTGCCGCCACCACAAACACTACAGTTTCCAGTCTCCAGCTGCCATTGATCCAGATGCCAGACCTACAACAGGACATTCAGAGAAGATCAAAGAAAGTGGATTTAAGAAATGTGGATTTCAGTGATGTGAAAGAAGTGTTACAAAGTGCAAAATTTAGTGAAATAGACGATACGACACAAACAGTGACAATAGAAATTAGTATATGGACCATCTTAGAGTATGTGGTTATTGTAATAGCAATAGTTATCTTTATAATGTATAAATTTCAGTTCATAAACTTTTGTCGAAATTCTCCGAAACCGTCTGCGACACCTTCGGATAATTTCTCTCTTAGGGAGGGAGGAGTTAAGGAACCCCAACCTACCAATATTAGCTTTGTCAGACAATAAGTAATTACTAGATTATTATCTCCCAATTTCCCCACTGCGCGATCAGCATTTATAATTATCTAGAACATGCGTCAATCTGATCACGCTGTGCATGTACTACGTTAGCAATTAAGTTAGTATATAAGATCAATATTTTGTTAAATTTAATTAATTACTGTTTCGCTGTAACTCTGTCGGAATAAAGTTATTTTTAAATACTTCCGTTGTCGCTTACTTAATTCGCCCTTCCAAAGGGGGGAGCATGGTGAAGCGTCAATTGCCTTTTTGATATTCATTATAAAATAAGATGGGATTTTTCAGTACAATTTGTTATGTATTTAGCTTATCCTTTGCAAAAAAGGTTACATAATTGACTGTCTATCTGATGAATCCATACTCCAATATTTAATACTGCAGTGCCCAGTATCGAATGTCTTCGCAAGATGGCGTTCGCCGCACAGAAGACCTCTTTTTCCTGCCGCCGCGCGCTACACATTGACTGTGCGCAACCTCGCCTTTGAAAATTCTTTTTCTGTTGAAAACCTGAGGATTCTCGTAAAATAAATGGACCTGTATCTGTGAAACATTGTGAACTTACGGTGCAGTGTTGATTTTTGGAGTTTCAACCGTTCCACCGGTGGATTAATCAAGATTTTCTCGCCGGCCGGCAACGATACCTGCAGCCTCACGGAGTCACCCTTCAAATCTCCTTGGAACTGAGTTGTGGTCTCAGGAATAGACTACGTACGTGGGCTTTTTGCTGCAATCGTTGTATTTTTATTGGTGTCTCATGGATTTCATCGATAGAGATTTAATTTTCATATTTTTTTTTGTACCGCCATATTTAGCTGTTCTTAAACACAACGCAAATAAGGTGTAGGCTATTTACACCAAATGTTGCTATTGGTATGAATTCAAATTCCATTTCTGCGATTTCTGGTGCGAATTCGTTGATCCAGTCAGCTTGATGATTATGATTTACTGGGTTTTCCCATATGTTAGCCCAGAATTCCCGTAGTGTTTCGGATGTAGGTGCCTCTAGGCTTTTGTTAGTAGTGTCTCTATTATTAGTTGCAAGGTTCCTATAAAATATTTTTTCATTATTCATAAATTTTGTGTTTTGCACTTTGCGGTTCGTGCATTTTAAATATCTTTTGAGTCTACTGGAAGCTGCGTTTAATTTTTGTTTAGTGTGTCTAGAAAGTGTTCTAATTGTGTGTTTGTCTTCGTATTGTGCGTGTACCTGATATTTTTTCTTTATTACTTCTACTGCTGCTATTAGTTTTGGACTTCTGCTGCCATTAATAAAGTGTGTCAGCCTACCTATGTTTGCTCTTAGACTTTTAATTTTATTTTCTATCCTGATTTGCCACTTTGGTTTTCTCATTACATATCTTCGGCTTTCATTTTGTGTGTCTGAAATTTTAGCTCCGTTACATGTAGCGGCCGTCCATGCACAGTAAATTGTAGTTTGCAATTTGATGAAGTCAGTGTGAATATTTACGTTATTTGGGAGAATGACAGAATTTATAAAGGTAAGTATGGCGGAGAACTTTTTAGATGTCTTTTGCTTGGGAATGTATGGTCTACTAGTGGGGTGTGTATCAGAAAAAAATTGTAGAGCTTGTTGAAATGTGGTTTCGATTTCTAGGTTCTTTTCAGGAGCAGCATCAAAGTTATTTTGCGTAGTTTCAAATCAGCCTATATCTGTGTGGCTTAATAAATTTTCGTCGCCTGTATTTAGGAGTGTTTGAGAAACCATGTTAGTATCAGAGCTATTAAGTAAGTATGCGTTTTTATCGGTTCCCATATGAGTGAGGTGAAGATATGTGCGTAGGATGAATTTATTCATATCAGTGCTCCATTTCCTACGGCTTGTT
This sequence comes from Standfussiana lucernea, assembly GCA_964057025.1. Classification (NCBI taxonomy): domain Eukaryota; kingdom Metazoa; phylum Arthropoda; class Insecta; order Lepidoptera; family Noctuidae; genus Standfussiana; species Standfussiana lucernea. The sequence continues at coordinate 187,867 of OZ059802.1, read as the reverse complement.
GCAGTTCTAGTAGCGGGTACAGTATCATCGACAAAATTTGTCTCCTGTACAACATCCACTGACTGTATGCTGATTGATGAGGATGAAGGTATCGGAGTGACGCGAAAAAATTGTGATGATGATGGAATTGAAAGGAAAAGTGATGAAGAAGATGACGAAGAGAATTGTGAGGTTTTGTTATCTATCTGAGGCAGATTTGCCTGAAGTATGTTTTTTTATTTGAACTGGTATTCATGTTGTTCCCACGAGTAGCTAGGGACTTAAAAAGTCGACCACAGCAGAGCCCTGCGTTTGCTGCGGCAAGGGTAAAAAAATACTGAAGGTCCCTATCATCCAGAGTTGGCACACTAGCGACTAGCCTCTCCTCTAGCTATGTAGCCCTCGGCGTGTGCGACCTTGGCTGGGATTGTATCTCTTTTAGTCTGGCCCCTCACCCTAGACCTATCTCGGCAAAGTAAACCCTACCGGCACAGACCTAGGGTTCATCAGAGCACGCAAGCCCCACCACGACGTCAACGTAGAGATGCAGCGGTGGGGTTATTATTATTTCTTTTATTCATTTTTTTTCTTATTGTTTACATTTTTAAATATTTCTTACAAAAAACATATAAAAACATAAAAAATAGTAGCTCACCAGCACCGAGAACAGGGTCCAAGCTACTGGTAGCCAGGGTTCTTGAGAGAGGAACCTCCTAACAATACGAGCCCTGTCCAGAAGTACTGCTTTCTGAAGTTCAAGCCCTTGATCCAAGCGAGAGCCTCCTCAGATGTTGGTCGAGACTCTTGGCTATTAAACCATTGGCCAACACGACTATCGGCACAATGACTGCTGTACTCACGTCCCACATGTCGACAACCTCGCGAGCAAGATCTAGATACTTGAATTGCTTATCTCTTTCTGCTTTCACGAGGTTCTCGTCATGCGGAACCGTTATATCAACAATCATTGCGCGACGCTCCAATCGATCTATCACCACAATGTCAGGCTTATTAGCAACAATAGTCCTGTCAGTGACGATAGGTCGATCCCAATACAACGTAATATTACTATCATCGAGAACTGGGTCGGGCGCATACTTATATTATGGCAATTCTGATTCCACAAGGTTGTACTTCAAAGTAAGTTGCTGGTGGATAATCCTAGCAACGAGGCTGTGTCTGGGCAAGTAGGTACTCTCCGTTAGCCAGACGAGAACATCCAGAAATAATGTGTCGGATCGATTCTCCCGGACGGTGGCATGCCCGACATATGGGTCCTTCTCAAAAAAGTGGCACCGCTCGAATTAATTTATCAATTTTGAGAAAATATTGATATATTTTCTCAAAAAAAAAACTCAATAATTGATATTTTTGTTTTTTTTTTTACAAAAATCCATTCTGAGTATTTCTCTTATGTTGCATTATTTTAAGGGAATAAAATTTTCACATAAATAGACAAAATACCTACAGCTTTTCAAAAAAACTAACTTACAGGTTAAAGAGATATCGTACGGGTTAATGAGAAAATGTTCCCAGGTTAAAGAGAATCAAACAGGTTAAAGAAAATAAAAAAAAAAATAATGTAACCAACGACCGTGATTAGCGGCTGTGGAAACCACAAATGACGTTGACCAGGTGCTCGACTAAATGGTGGAAATCTTCAGGGAAGAAGGGACGTGTTTAAAATGCGGCGTGCGAGCCAAAAAAAGGAGACTTTGGAGCTTATGACGAAACGACGTGAAAACCCACCCATCACTTCGGCAGAATTCAACAAAACAATAAAACGCACATTTTATTGCACCCAGGTGTGTAGGAATAAGTATGTGGGTCACATTAGTAAGTAATAGGCGAGACTGCTCCGTTAGAATACTTATATTGCTTGCTACAATTATTATAATAAATTTAGACGCGCGCGCACATGCACGCGCTGTAGTGACCCGAGCAGAAAATGTCGGCGGCGCGCGCGGGCGACGTCGCGATGCGGCCGTGTGGCCCTCGTCCCCCCCGTGTCGCGGGCTCTCCACTGCGCTGCACAGTTACCATCCTCCCACACCTTGATAGCTCAGCTATCTATCTTCAATTTTGCAGTCCTTATCATCATTGGGTATAATACAGAACTTATGGACTGCTCTCTTGATTGTTCCTCTCGACGTGTAGACATCAGCGACTCTGCTGACACCATCTCTTTCAGGATAAAGTTTTGTTATTCGGCCTAGACGCCAACATAATGGAGGGAGGTGGTCTTTCTTCAGTATAATCAAATCTCCTACTTTGGGTTCTTGTTGTGGTTTCCGCCACTTCGTTCTTTGTTGTAGTTCGGCCAGGTACTCTCGACGCCACCTCTCCCAAAATTGCTGCCGCAGCTGCTCTATCCTCTCGTATCTGTTGGGTCTCGTTTTGTTAATAGTTAAAGACGGCACTGATGTGAGTGGCCGCCCGATGAGAAAGTGTCCCGGAGTAAGGGGAAGGATATCTGATGGGTCCAATGAGAGAGGAGATAGGGGTCGTGAATTTAGGATAGCTTCAATTTTTATGAATAACGTTGACAGTTCCTGAAACGTTAAGGCCGCGTTGCCTGCTACTCTTTTCAAGTGGTGTTTGGATGACTTTACCCCAGCTTCCCTTATACCCCCAAAATGAGGTGAATATGCAGGGCTGAATTTGAATCTAATGCCTTCAGTGCTGCCATACTCTATCACAGCTTCGCGACTAGATTTCAGAACTCGACCCAATTCATTGTTTGCCCCTACAAATGTTTTACCATTGTCTGAATAAATCTCGTAAGGTTTACCTCTTCTTGCTACAAATCGTCGTAGGCACATTAGGAACGCTTCAGTAGTGAGATCACTTACAAGCTCTAAGTGGACGGCTTTAGTTGTAAGACAAACGAATAAACAAAGGTAACATTTAGTTACGCGATTACCTCGGCCTTTTTTACTCGATATCATGAATGGACCAGCAAAATCTGTTCCACACGTATAAAAGGGGAAACTGGGATTTGTTCTAACATTTGGAAGATTATCCATTATAGGCTGTACTGTTTTGCCTCTGAAACGTATACACACAATACAGTTTCTTAATATACTACGAGCCAAGTTCCTGCCACCTATTGGCCAATATTCTCCCCTAATGGATGATAAAAGTAATTGTGGTCCGGCATGGAATAAACGTATATGCTCGTATCTCATTAGTAATTTAGTAAAATTATGTTGGGAGTCAAGCAATATTGGGTGCCTTTTGTCAAAATTATAATTAGGATTTTGTATATGACCACCCACCCTGAGTATACCATCTGAATCTATAAATGGGTTAAGTGGCAATATTTTAGATTTATGATGGAGCTCTTTGCCCCTTTTGATTGTATCTATTTCACTAGAAAATGATTGCACTTGACAAAATTTGATTAATGTTTTTAATGAATTACTAAGCTCATCAGTGTTAAGACAACCTGTTAACCTATTATAAGTTTTAACCTTACTGTACTTACGAATAAAATTGTTAATAAATCTATGGACATAGGCTATAATTCTTTTGAGTTTAGTAAAACTTGAATATCTAGAAAAGTCTAAGAAATTAGTTTCTAAGCTAATATGTAGAACTTTTAATTCCGGTATATATTTGGAACACCTTGGTGTGGCCATTCACTTGGTTCCCTTCCAAGGTACGAAGGTCCCTCCTACCACAGGGATGAGGACTGTAATTGCTATGGAGTTACTCCTCTTGAGGCCAAGTCAGCAGGATTACAATCTGTAGGCACATGTCGCCATGAATAGTCAGATGTAATTTCATTTATTTCATTCACCCTGTTACGAACAAAAGGTTTTAGTTGTTTATATTGAATATTTAGCCAACCGAGTACCACTGTTGAATCTGTCCAAATAGTTTTACTAGTAATATTACAACGGAGTGACTGTAAGACCCTTGCACACAATCTAGCTCCGAGCAATACACCACACAACTCCAGACGTGGTATAGTAGTTGGTTTTAAGGGAGCTACCCGAGCCTTGGCACATAGTAGCTTAACTGTAACCTTATTATTAACATCAGTTGTGCGCAAATATACACAGGCACTATATTATGCATTTTGTGAAGCATCAACGAAACAGTGTAGCTCTATTGATATAGGCGAATCACTAATAACATTTCTTTCTAATTCTATACTGGATAGGCATGACAAATTTTTCATAAATGTCAGCCAAGAATTTTTTATATCATTGGGTACTGGATCATCCCAGTCTATCTTAGCACTCCATAAACATTGTAAAATTATTTTTGCAGTAATAATGCAATCACATAATATACCTAAAGGATCAAAAATTTTGCAAGTCATTGAGATTATGGTTCTCTTAGTTATCTCTAAAGTAGATTCTATATTTATTGGAAATTGAAGTGTGTCCATTTTAGGGGACCAATTAAGACCTAGAACACATGACTGTCTTGTAAGGTCTAATGTAGCATTTAACGTAGGTTCGTCTGCAAATATTTCATGAAAATTTGTGCGTATTTTGCGTAACGGAAAATGACCTGAGTCTAATATTTGTGTCACATTCTTATAAATATTCATCAGCTCCTATTTAGTAGATGCTCCAGTGCTTAAATCATCATAATAGAAATCATTTTTAATTATATTAGCAATATGCTGATTCGTACAATCCTCTGCTAACTGAAGGAGACATCTTGTGCTTAGAAACGGTGCAGATGCTGTACCATATGTCACAGTGTTTAACTGTAAGACCTTGAGGGGCATAGATGAATCTTCCCTCCACAAAATTAATTGTAAATGACGTTGTGATTCCACAATAGAAATTTGTCTAAACATTTTCTCAATGTTCCCTGTTAGTACAAATTTGTGAGTGCGAAAACGTAACATAATTTTAAATAAATCATTGTGCACAACTGGACCTATCATCTGGATATCATTTAGTGATTTTCCAGAGCATGTTTTCATTGAAGCATCGAAAACTACTCTAAGTTTTGTAGTTTCACTTTTTTCTCTTAGTACTGCATGGTGAGGCAAGTAATTACCAAACCTTGGACGCTCTATTTCTTCTAAATGACCAAGATCTGAATATTGTTTTATAAAGTCATAATACTGTTTTTTAATATTTGGATTCTTATCTAACTTACTTTCTAAACTAAAGAAACGCCTTTTGGCAATCTTATAAGAGTCACCTAGTGATTTTTCTGGTGAGTCCTTGAGTGGCATTTTAACACTAAATCTACCACTTGGCAAACGAGTTGTATTTTCTATAAAACTGTTCTCACAAGCTAGTTCTTCAAGAGTGTAAGATATTTTGTTTGAAGGCAATTCATCAACCTCCCAAAATCTTTGTAATGATTCTTGAATATCATCCTGCATGATATTACAATATAATACATTAATACTAGAGTGAGTCTTTTTTGTACGAATTAACTTAGAGTGTCCATTTCCTATAGGGCCTGACACTAACCAACCGAGTTTTGAATGTTGTAATACAGGTTGGTGCTTACCTAATCTTATTTGTTGGGTATCTACAATGTCCCAAAAAACGTCTGCCCCCAACAAGATGTCTATGTCGGAGGGACAGTGGAACCCTGGGTCTGCAAGCTCCAAATCAACTGGCAATCCCAGACCTAAAACATTAACATTTAGTGTAATGTACTTGTAATTCGAGGTACTACTAAACACATAACTTGTAAATCAAATGAATTGTCAAAACGTGAGGACAATTTTAAACAGCAACGCTCCTTAATTTCACACTGTACATTATTGATGCCAGAAATTCTTATTGGTTCTGTACATTGAGTTTGTATTCCTATTTTTACCTTAAGCTTTTCAGTAATAAAAGAAGATTGACTCCCAGTATCCAAGAGAGCTCGTGCAAGGTATGTAGAATTATTTACAGGATTAACAATTTGAACGACTGCTGTACACAATAGAACTTGTCCTGCAGTGACAGCAGACAGTGTTACAGGTGATGTACTTGGAGCTAAGTCGTTATTATTCGTATTTAAATTGGAGCTAATATTACTACATCCTGCTGTATCTTTATGCAATAAGCTATTATGTTTGTCATTGCAAAACTTACAAGAACCTTTGAGGAAGCATTTTTTTGCAGTATGTCCACTACGCAGACAATTAAGACATAACTTCAGCTTTAAGGCTGTATCTAATCTAACATCAGGTGACATATCCTTAAACTTAGTACACATATACAAGGGATGATTGTCTTTACAAACATCACATGAATTTTTAGAAGAGTTGCTACTTGTAGAACTCACAAAAGCTTTAGTACAATGTTTTTGCTCTTTGGAACCACCATGTGGCTTACCAAGATCATTCCTACTTTGATTTTGTGTGGTTTCTAGAACATCTGCCCTGTTACGCAAGAAGTCATTGAATTGATCTAATGTCGGCAATTCTGGTAATCCATTCTTATATTCTTCCCATTTTCTACTAGTGGTGACATCAAGCTTTGTTGACACCATATATATAATCAAAGCATCCCATTTGTCTGTAGGCTGCCCTAAAGTATTCAAAGCTCTTAAGTTTTTGGAAACTAAATCAATAATATATCTCAAAGCCTTGTGAGATTCTCTTGTAAGTGATTCAATACTTTCCTCTTTCGTCTGGGTCTCTGCTAAGTGTAGACGTGCGCAGCTAATTTGTTAAAAATTTATTATAACTAAAATCAATAGTTAAACCAGTTTAGTTCTTATTATTAGTGCAATAAACACGCAATTACAACTATTCTAAAAAAGTGAAAGTAAACGAGCAGTCGCCGCCGCCGCTTCCGAGAACTAGCAGGCCCTGCCCCCTGCGACCCTCGAGGGAAAAAGACCATCACCATTTATTGCCCTCTCTGTTCATCTAAGTGGCCGGAGCAAGCGGCAGGCGATCGCTACGTAACGTGACACGAACCGGTTGCTATTATTGTGACTCACGTCTGTTTACATTAAATCCTTATACGACGGCGTCGGCAGAATGGAACGATACAACTTAGATAAATCGTTGTCGGAAACGGATTTGGTGGGGATGCAGAATCCGGTGCATACAACACCCCCTAACTTTGTATCTTCCCGACTAAAAAGAAGACGAGAGGAAGATTTACTTGAAGAGTTTTCTAAGTTTAAGGAAGGGATGCAGTCTATGTTCGCTACGATGATGAAAGCCCAAGAGGAAGAATTTAAAAAAAATGCCACACACAATACTTCAAGGAATACAACAATCAAGTTGCAATATCGAAAGTTCCATTGCCTTCTTGACGGCACAAAACGAAGAATTTAAGAAAAAAATCGAATCTTTAGAGGATAAAATAAAAGAGGATAAAAAGTACATTATTATTTTGGAGGATAAAATGGAAAGCATGCAGCAGGACAGTAGAAAGGCTAATTTTGAAATAAAAAACGTACCGAAGAAGTCAAATGAAACCAAAGACGACCTAATTCATATGGTTACAAGCCTATCAAACACAGTGGGTTGTCCGATGGACAAGACGGTTATCCGTGATATATACAGAGTTCGTGCGAAGAAAGATACAAATAACACACCAATTGTAGTGGAAACAAACTCCACATTGATAAAAAATAACATTCTTAAATCTTGTAAAGCATTCAACATTAAACAAAAGTCGAAACTATGTGCCAAACACCTGGACATGCGCACGAACGAGGATACACCTATTTTTATCACTGAACAACTTACTGCAAAGGCTGCACGCCTACATTTCCTTGCACGTGACCTCGTGAAGTCAAAAACCTATAAATACTGCTGGACTGCATATGGACGGGTATATCTCAAAAGAGAAGATGATTCTCCATCCATTTTAATTAAAAGCAAAGCGCAAATCCAACAGCTGATAATCCATCAATGACTATATTATCGTAACGAATTTCTGTACTGTTCTCACTGCTTTTTTGCTTATTTTCTGCGCTTATCAAACTGGGTATGTAAAGTCTGTTACACCTACTCGTCATTCACACAAATAACATTATTTCTTAATCCTCAAAATACATCAACAAACACACACACATTTTCACTATCATACATATTATAGACCTAAAAATTTATATACACTTGAGTCAATCTTAATTCATCACAGGAAACTAAACAGTACAATATATAGATATAAAAATTTATTAATAACTAAAAGTACATTGATTAAAATTTACAGAAAAATAAAATCACTACAAAATAATCATTATACATCCTTAAACCCCATAGTATTATACGTATGGCACGTATTTTTACAGCGTCAAACAGTATATATAAATAACACCCTGATTCTAAAATGTACCGTGTATTTTACAAAACATAATAATGGATGATCTACTACAGACTATAAATGACATTGATAATTTGAATATCGCAAGATCGATAGAATGCGATTGCAATGAACTCGCTCACAACTACACCATAAATAAAAGTGACCTTACCATAATTTCCCAAAATATTAGGAGTATTTATTGCAATTTTGATGATGTTCGCGCATCCGCTTCGGATCAGTCGCAAACCTTGTGGGAGGTGGATCAGTACGAGGAATCCTGGCGCGTTGCTGGTGTCTCGACGTCTCCTTACCATCCCACGTGTGCCGAAGATAGGTCGCGGGTTTATTACGTTGGAAGAGGGTCACTATTCACTCAATAATTGCCACAATATTGTTTTAGTTTCAACTTGCACTTTATTAAGGCACAATACAGCATCGTAAACAGTTTGTTTTGTGGCAGCCACGCCGTAAATTAATATAATCCATCACACATTACACAAGATTGACAAAATGGCGTCTTCGCCGGTAAGAGAGGTACCGAGTGACGCGTGCGCTGCGCACCGCAACCATCGATGAAGTGGGCGGAAGGAAGTGCGTTCGCGTCGACGCTCACTAGTGACGCGCCACGCGACTAGTGATGTCACTATTGCATGAACATTCCCAGGGGCCCCAGCAAGAAGGTTGGGAAACCTAGTCCGCCTCTACAGGTAACTTAATTAACTTAACTACTGGCCTAACAAGCTCGCCAGATTGGGTTCTTAACCTTACAGATCTTACGACATTATCTTTACCCCTATGTAACTCTAACACCCTACCTAGCTTCCAGTGTAGTGGTGGAGTATTTTCATCCTTAATGAAAACCAAATCATTAACATTTAAATTATCAACATCATGATACCATTTGTTTCGCGACTGTAGCGTGCTAAGATACTCGAGATGCCAACGTGCCCACACGTTCTGGTGCAGCTTCTGCAACATCTGAAATCGAGATAAACGTGACATCTTAGTTTCCGACCAAGGAATCGCAGGCACTGCTACCAATGGCTGGCCGATAAGAAAATGTCCTGGCGTCAAGACTTCTAAATCCCCAGGATCTTCAGACATCGCTACGAGAGGCCTGGAATTCAAGATAGCTTCTATCTTGCACAGGAGCGTCGATAACTCCTCAAACGTCATTATAGTATCACCAATTTCCCTCTTCAAAAGCTGCTTCACGCTCTTGACAGCTGCCTCAAACAATCCACCCATGTGTGGTGAAGCTGGCGGGTTGAACTCCCAGTGTATATGCTGCCTTCTGAACTGCTCCTTCAGAATATGTTCCTTTTCCAGCAGGAACTGGTTAACCTCCTTGAGATATTTGTTGGCACCAACAAAATTCGTACCTCTGTCTGATCTTATCAGACTAGGAAGTCCGCGTCGACTTACAAACCTAGTAAATGCAGCAATAAACGCCTCGACTGATAAACTAGAGACCAACTCTACATGGACGGCTTTTGTAGCTACACAAACAAAGACGCAAAAGTAGGCCTTCACTGACTTTGCGTTTCTTAATAAACTTGATTTTACCAAATAGGGTCCAGCGAAGTCTGTAGCGACTCCGTCGAAAGGTCGTGCGCGACACACGCGGTCCGCGGGTAGGTCTGCCATACGTGGAGGTTGTTCTGCCACAGAAAACCGAAAACACCTCTTACACCGTCGAATGGTCCGCGCTGCCTGCTTTCGGACCGACGTTATCCAATATTCCCTGCGGAGAATCGCAATTAAACCATTAGCGCCAATGTGACAATAAGTTTTGTGATAATGCTCCATTAACAACTGGACAAATTTAGTGTCCTTAGGTAACAACACTGGGTGCCTTGCCCCATATGTGAGTTCCGAGTGTCTAAGTCGACCTCCGACTCTGATGACGCCCTCAGAATCCAAAAACACACTCAGCTTCTGAAGTGACGTAATTACTCGTTTATGTTGCTTCAACAACTTTATTTCTGTTTCATATTCCAATTCTTGAATTTTCTTAATCCAATACTTGACAGCATCTCGCGTCTCTGATAATGAGAGTATGCAACTCTCGGGTCGCATCAACTTATCTGCCCTCAGATTCCTAATAAATCTCAATACATACCCTGTAGTATTAATGAGTTTGGTAAAGCTGCTTACCCTTTCCAATAGACTAATATCCCATGGTTCCAGCTGAACAACATTAGTGTTAACTACCCTTTTAAATCCTGGTAGTTCCGCAGGTCGTACATACTTGTTAGGCCACCTAACTTCTTCCTTTCCCAGCCATGGTACTGTCCACCATAATGAATGGTGAATTAAATCTTCAGCTGTCACGCCACGTGACGCACAATCTGCCGGGTTCAAATCCGATGGTACATGTCTCCAATTCAGCTTCCTAGGTGAATTTTGTATAAATTGTACTCTATTACACTCGAAGGTCTGCAAACAGTGTGGCTGCGTCTCCACCCATGCTAGTACGATGGAACTATCTGACCAAGCATAAAGGGTATCGATCTTGATTGATTTTTCATAACCATCCGCTACATGGTTAAGCAGTTGACAAACCAGATGCGCTGCGCTAAGTTCCAGCTTCGGGATTGTTTGTCGGGTCTTAATAGGCGCCACCTTAGATTTAGCCATAACCAAACTGACTTTCACATTACCTCGTGCGTCCTCGCTGCGGAGGTAAATACATGCTGCGTATCCTGCTTCTGAAGCATCCCCAAAACCGTGCAGTGTGTAAGACACTGCGTTTGGTAACACAAGACACCTAGGTATCTTCAGTTTTTCCATATTGTATAGATCATCAATCATATACTTCCAGTTTTCTACTTTCGCCTTTGGCACTGCCTCGTCCCAATGTAGGCCATCCATGAACAACTCCTGCAACAGGTTCTTAAATCTTATTATCACCGGTGCACAATAGCCACACGGATCGTATAGTCTCGCTATAGTACTTAATATTGACCGCTTCGTCACTGCCTTGTCTGAGGGTACATTTATCCGATAAGACATTGTATCTGATATTGGTTCCCATTGTATCCCTAATACCTTAATGAAACTCTTGGGGTCATTTGCGTCAAACTCCCTTGGTTGGTCACAATGGTCCTCCGGTAGATCTCTCAGCAAATATGGCTCGTTTGTCGACCACTTACGTAATTCGTAGCCTGCGCTTCGCATGAGCTCGATGAGTTCTGTTTTCAAGACTTCGGCTTCCTCTATGGAGTCCGCTCCAGTCAGGATGTCGTCCACGAACACCGCGTCCCTCACGACGTCAGCTGCCTTTGAATCAGGATGTGCCTCCATCCACTGCGCCGACAGCTCCAGCAGCGTCCGTATTGCTACATACGGACTAGACCTTAGTCCATAGGTATTGGTATTTAATTCGTATACCTTGACTTCCTGCGACGGATCACTCCTCCAGAGTATAAGCTGATACTTCCTGTCCTCAGGGTGTATCCAGGTCATCCGAAACATCTGCTTCACGTCCGTAGTGAACACAACTTGGTGTCGTCTAAAATTTATCAAGATTTTTGTAATGTCATTCTGTAATGCTTCACCAGAATGTAAACACTGGTTTAACGAAACCCCATTAGTTGTTTTACAACTCCCGTCGAATACTACTCGAATCTTGTCAGAGTCCCGTTTAAATATACGTATGTAGTGTAAAGTCTTTGTCTGCAAGACTTAATGTGGGTGGGGCCTGCCTCAATATTCCTTGAGATGGAATCTTCACTGATGGTAAATCTGCTGTCAGCTCCGACATTACTATCGCTACAGTGCAGATGACCGGTACCTGCTTATCCAAGGGTTTTATAACTATTTTAACTTGGTTAGCTGATGTTTTCACCATAGTATTCCCAATACCCACTATCTGAGTTGAGCTCTTCTGTCGGTGTAGTTGTAGTCGTTTCACTAAAGCCTCTTTAATGGCAGTCATACTAGCTCCAGTATCTAAGAGGGCACGAGCCTCCTCATATTGTCCTTTGTGATTCCTTATACCTAATGACACCGTAGGGTTTAGGCAGGTTTTAAAAGCACTACCTATGGAATCAGTGACACCGACAGGAGCTTCGCGTCAATAATCGTCTTCGTTTCGTTCCCGCTTCGGAATAAAGACAGTTGGCCATACCTCATCCTGGGTTTGTTGTTGTTGGTACCTGTTACCAACCGGTCGCCTCCCCTGCTCTAGGGCGTGCGACTGCGGTTGCTCCTGCTCCGGAGCACGTCGCTGCGACGTTGTTGGCTGCGGCGGCGGCGTCCACGCCTGGGGTGCCGTCCGATGGCGCGACGCTTGTCTAAGTGCCTGCTGTGTCGTGTGTCTTGTAGTTTCTCCAGCTGCGGTACACAGAAGGCTATGGTGATACTTAGATCCACACAAATTGCATCCAGTCCCTTCTGCACATTCCCGTGCATAATGTTGCCCCAGGCACACAAAGCAAGCCCCATTATTTCGTGTCCATGTCTTGCGGGAAGTGTGATCCAGACGCTTGAACTCGTAGCACTTCCCTATACTGTGGCCGTTGTGATTACAATAAATGCACTTTACCTCCACTGCCGCAGTGGTTACTTGACCACGAGTCCTGTTCGATGGCGGCGGGTGGCGTCCACCCGTTGATGTGGTGCCCCTACGCGGCGTATTTGGGGCCGACCTCTGTGGCCGCGACGGCTTAGCCCTCTCCTGTTCCATGTTTGATGAGGCGACGAGTTGCCTCCTGCACACTTCGTCGAGAAAGGTCATCAATGTCGAGAAGGATGGAAGTTCTCCTGGCGCCGTCCCGCTCCGCTCCTCGAACTGATTTCTTAGGCGGGAGGGTAACTTCTGTAATATAATAAAGAATAATAAATAAGACCACTCTGCTATAGGAAGCCCTAGCTTCTGAAGAGCCTGCGTCGACTCCAGCAGAGGATTGTAGAAGGACTGCCGCAGTCCCTCCATAGTTGAAGAGATGTTGGGTAACGACACGATCTGCTCCAGATAGGTGTCTGCTAACAATCGGGTGTTTTGATACCTGTCCCTCAACAGGCCGAGGGCTACCTCGTAATTCTTGGCATCAACAGGCAGGTGCTTCACCAATGTCAATGGCTCCCCTGATAAACAGCTACGTAGGTAGTAATGTTTTTCCGTCTCCGGAAGGTTTGGTCTGTCATGGACCAATGACAGAAATAAATCATAAAAGCTCACCCAATCCATCGGGTTACCATTGAACCGTCCCAATTGAATGAAGGGCAGCTTAGCCGCTAAGCTGCTTCCGTCTTGCGAGCCACTTGTAGGAGTCTTGGTTTTAACCAGTGGAAAGGATCCAACCTCACTCTCCTCTGCCTTAGTTTCCACTGAAACTAACAAGCTATTAATCGCAGAGAACTCATGCCCCAAGTCCTCGATATCCTCGACACCGCTGGCGACCAGCTCTTCATAGGCCTGTAAGAACTCTATATAATATTTATCAAATTGCCGTTTAATCACCTTGACAGCAATTGATGAGGCGGTAGCTTCAACTGAGCCATGGAAATCCCGGAGCATCTTAGCTCGTATCTTAAAATTCTGCCTAGCTACTTTGACATCCATTTTGATATTGATAAAATTACTCCACTTACAAATTCAAAATTTAGCAACTAACATTAAATATTAGACAGTACACAAAACAATTGATGTCCTACGCAAAATAAAGTATTATCAACAAACAGGTTTCCTAAACAAATACAATACGACGACGTCGTCGTCTGGTCTCAATTTTACGTACAGGTTTCAAACAAAACCTATTATTTCTTGTAATCTTACAAATTACATTTGATTACACAGTTGTATCAACTAAACTTACTTTTTCTAAAATAAACATACAATGAACACTGCTAGTGTTTCAACATAATCACTAAACCTACCTATGTATTATCCCATTTATTAGAGTATACAATGTAGGTATTTTATACACGTTTAGATTTCGACAATCGCGACGACGTCAAGGACACAATAAATGACAATAATTTTTAAATACACCTAACCACTAATGTGCTATTGACGACCCGAATGGCGCAGCGGTAGTGAGGCTGCCTTACGTTCATAGGGTTCCGGGTTCGAATCCCGGTAGGAGCAAGTGTTTGTGTGATTAAGCATGGACATTTGTTACCGAGTCATGGATGTTTATATGTATAATAAGTATGTATTTACAAACAAAAAGTATCTATGTAGTATATCAACTATCTAGTGTCCACGACACAAGCCTCGTTGCTTAGTGTGGCACTAGATGGCGCTGTGTGTAATGTCTAGCGATATTTATTTTTATTTATTTTATATACAATTTGGCAATTAAAATAAGGGTTTAAACTAACTTACAGATTAGGGCGTCCGTGTGCACATAACAACATAAACAAAACACAGTTTACTTCACTGACGTAAGCAGTTGTCGCTTCGACTCACGCGTTGCTCGTTGTTATCACTGATAACAGTCCGCGCCGGAACCCGTCAACCGTTTCCCGCCGCGCCGCGCCGCTCGCGCCGGTTGTTGGTCGCTCGCCGACGTAAACAGTCCGATGTGGTGTATAGAAACTTTATCAAGTCCTTCTAGAATCCAGCTACTATCAGGTCTAATCCAGCTAGAAGCTAGACCACCCAGGTTGTCTCGCTGCTCCGCGAAGATGTAGGTACTTTGCTTCACCGTTATGGAATTTTACTCCTTAACTCGACTCGATAGGGTCGAGATTCGCGTGATGACACCCGTGTCACTTTCTGCACCTCGCGCTCCGCGTAGGTAGGTACTTATGTCGCTCGGTCGTTGCAGCACGACTTTCGAAGTTGTTCCGATGCGGTGATGTGACTGGCTTTTCTTCACAACTTGTGGCGGGGTGGCTCCTTCCCCTCATGGGCCACCAAAAATGTTCGCGCATCCGCTTCGGATCAGTCGCAAACCTTGTGGGAGGTGGATCAGTACGAGGAATCCTGGCGCGTTGCTGGTGTCTCGACGTCTCCTTACCATCCCACGTGTGCCGAAGATAGGTCGCGGGTTTATTACGTTGGAAGAGGGTCACTATTCACTCAATAATTGCCACAATATTGTTTTAGTTTCAACTTGCACTTTATTAAGGCACAATACAGCATCGTAAACAGTTTGTTTTGTGGCAGCCACGCCGTAAATTAATATAATCCATCACACATTACACAAGATTGACAAAATGGCGTCTTCGCCGGTAAGAGAGGTACCGAGTGACGCGTGCGCTGCGCACCGCAACCATCGATGAAGTGGGCGGAAGGAAGTGCGTTCGCGTCGACGCTCACTAGTGACGCGCCACGCGACTAGTGATGTCACTATTGCATGAACAGATGACTTCATAGTAAACATGTCTTACTTCAACTTTGAAACAGACGTTATAATTCTGACTGAATGCCGGCTTGATCCAAATAAACCTATACCAACACTATCCAGATATCGCTCCTACACTACAACTCGTCAACTAAATCAAAATGACGGCGTTGTAGTATATATCAAGGACACCTTAAAAGCCAATGTCACAGAGTTAAGCATAAGCCACGCATCATGCCTACAATTAAATATATTGAATAATATCATTTTAGGTATTTATCGTTCACCGTCAAATACTAACGCGGAACCTTTTATAAATTCTTTGGCACTCCATTTAGATAACCTAAACTCTCAAAAACAAAATATTATAGTTGCTGGTGACATCAATATCAACATAAGACCTAAACACACTGAACAAACATATGAATTAAAAAATAGAACAACATACCTGGATATGTTGTCGGGTCATGGTATTCTCCCTGGTCACACCTTAATTACAAGGAAAACTAATTGTCTTGATCACTTTATGTTAAAAATAAACAGGAAACGGCATTCTGCTTTTATTGCAATACTACGCACCACTGTTACAGACCACCGTACAACCTTTCTTTCGTTATCTAAAACAAAACATTGCCAAACATTACTTTTTTGTGAAAACCCTAATAACATAACAGAGTGTTTAACACAAGGTCTTATTGAGTCACTAAAATTAAATACTACTATTCACAAGATCCCTAAAAGTAAACGAATAATTAAGCCCTGGATCACTGAAGGCATAGTAAGATGTATAAAAAATCGCAATAAGCTCCAAAAACAATCCCGAGATGAACCCCAAAACGAAATTAAAAAAATTACAATGCTCGTTACAGAAATTATTGCAATAACCTTATAAAAAAACTAAAAAGAAAATATGAAAGAAACCTTATTAATAAATCATTAAAAAACAATAAACTACTTTGGAAAAACATAAAAACCATCACATATACAAATAAATCTACTAGAACTAATTCTGAATTAACTAATTTAAAAGCATCACCTACGGAATCAGCAAACTTCATTAATAAATATTTCGCAAATATTGGTAACCAATAAATTGGCAAATGACATCCAACAAACCGTAACCCAAAATGACCTAAATCTATATCTACGTTCCCTACCTAGTCTCTCTAAATCTTTTGTTCTGCTGGATACAGATATAAATGAAGTAAATAGTATAATAAATTCTCTAAAAACAGATAGTGCCCCAGGATGGGATAATATCTCCACTAGATATCTTAAACATGTAAAACATGAAATAATTCCAATTATAACGCATTTAGCTAATCTTTGTTTTGAACAAGGCACCTTCCCTCAATCTTTAAAGAAATCAATAATAACCCCCATACACAAGGGTGGGCAGGAGGGTGATATTAATAACTATAGACCAATTTCTGTTATTCCTGTTATAGCAAAAATATTAGAAAAACTTTTAAATTCTAGATTATTAAGCTATCTTCAAACCAACAACATTTTATCTCCATCTCAATTTGGCTTTAGACGCGGTATTTCTACGGAAGACGCTATCACATCTTTAACTACAGTACTAACAAAGGAACTTGACAAAGGAACTAGGTGTTTATCGGTTTTCATAGACCTAAAAAAGGCCTTCGACACGGTCTCTATCCCCATCCTTGTCCAAAAATTAGAAAAAATTGGTATTAGAGAGACACAACTATCCATATTTACCGATTACCTGACAAATAGAAAACAGAAGGTTAAGCTAGATAATTTTGTCAGCGAGGACGTTGATGTAACATGCGGCGTAGCTCAGGGAAGCGTTCTGGGTCCTACCTTATTCTTAATATATATAAACGACTTATGTAATATGACCATCAATAAAGCAAACATTTTTTCGTACGCCGACGACACTGCAATCGTCTTCACGGGCTCAACCTGGGCTGAAACTAAAACCAACACAGAAAAAGGTATGTTACAAGTGGCTTCATGGTTAAAAACAAATCTCCTTACGTTGAACACGAGCAAAACTAATTATATCTGCTTCTCAATATATAAAAATGTATAATGTACAACGTGTAATAATGAAATAAAACATTTTTGATTTTGATTTTGATACTGAAAAGCGCTTTAAAATGATTATTCATAAGCAGATTTATATTATTATATCGTTGACATATTAAATCCCAAGCTACTTTGTAATTGTTGGATGTAAACTCTATAGACTTTATTACTACTAAAGCTCCTCCTTCTAAGGATGACCTTAAATAGTTAAACTTGTTTATATTTGGGATTGCATCATTAGAATTTATCAAGGAATCAAAAGTATCCCGATACTCTAACCATTTTAGATAGTTGCCATCAAATGAAGGCAGTTTTATAGTAGGCAACTTTACTGAATTAAACTTACTATTTGTACAATTATTTGAACTACAATCCGAGCCTTCAGGCCTTTGTTGATCAGTTTTAGACACATTGGCCGATTCATTTAACTCTTGAGCCAATGATATACACGAAAAGAACTGATCCTCAATTAAATCTCTTTCTTTTAATTGCTCATCTAAATCTAAACAATTCAATTCAATATTATTTTGTAACATATCAAATGTATTCAGTAAAGATTGATATTTTTCTATTTTCATTGCAATTTCTTTGGCTTGCAAGCTACTGATTAGACTACACTTTGAAAATTGATGTAAATAATCTTTAAATTTAGTAAGTTGACCTTTAATGGCACTACGTTTTCTTAACAAAACTTTCAATTCTTGTTGTTCAACTTCACTCATTTCTTGTTTATTTGACTCATTAGCCATCTTATTTGCTTTATTTTTAAGCAATTAGGTAGTTAAATCTATTATATAACCTCTATGTAGGTAGGCAACAATGAATTGAGTACACCAAGCTAATATATAGGTATTTAAATAAACACGAAAAAACCACTAACTCACGGTACACTGAAGCTGTGATAGCACGAAGTATGCAGCACTCACCAGGCGCCTGCACAGCAACGCGTAGATAAGCAGCTAGCAGACAACCGCAAGCGAAGCTCAGTTCATGCCATGCACACTCACCGCATCTGGAATAATCTGCAAGCTTTGGTGAAATAACTGTCTGCTTTAGGATGCACTATATAAAAGGCTAGAATTTAGTTAGGTCGTTAGACCGTGCCTAGGTTTTGGCAATAGGCCTAAAAATTCCCAATTCGATATCAACTAGTAAGTACAGAACAATGAACACAATCACACAATCCTCTGCAATATAGGCGCAGAGTTTGCGTTAAGGCGTGCGTAGTTAGGTTTTAGTGCTTAAATTGAAGCTTTAGGCAAACTTAGGCTCGTTTAGAAGCTATATACGACGCGCCAATCAAACACGCACATGCGCTAACGCTAAGTAGCGTAATGGACTCGCCCACCACGTGCGGCAAGAAAATTAGGTAGACACGGTAGGTAGATACCTATCGTAATTCGAGGAATTTAGGCAAGCAGACCAAACTCGTTCGAGCGAAACCAACTAGGCCATCCACCCAAATAGAAACAAGAAGATAGGTATCGTGGAATAGGTAGGAATACAGGAAACAGGCTTACTTCCCTCGGGCTAGACCTTTGGTGCAGGCGTCGAAATTGCAGCTTGCGTAGTCCGAAGGCCCCGTGTGTGACTGAAGAACAGCATACGCGCCAATCTTTTATCCCTCCACGTGTTCCTTTTCTCGAACGTTCTCGAAGTTTTTGGTCGTGAGATTGAGTTGTAGGTTCGTTAATTATCTTAGACGGTCGCCAATAATTGTAGGAATAAGTATGTGGGTCACATTAGTAAGTAATAGGCGAGACTGCTCCGTTAGAATACTTATATTACTTGCTACAATTATTATAATAAATTTAGACGCGCGCGCACATGCACACGCTGTAGTGACCCGAGCAGAAAATGTCGGCGGCGCGCGCGGGCGACCGACGTCGCGATGCGGCCGTGCGGCCCTCGTCCCCCGCGTCCCGCGGGCTCTCCGCTGCGCTGCACAGTGGGTCCGCGGTACTGTAACGCAGTGTGCGTTAACAAGGTGTTTTATTGCTAGCTGCGGCGTGGGTCATTATTTTTAAATCTTTGTAGATGACCGACAAAAGAATACTTCAACAGTAGATTTGGTTTTCTCCCATACTTACCGTGAACGAGCGAAATATGTAAGGTGCTCAATACTTTTGGCCAAGGCTGTATAAATAAACTCAAGTAGCAATGGGCAGGCCATATTATCCGTAGAACCGATTACTGTTGGAGTAGACGTGTTCTTGAGTGGAGACCGCGAATCGGCAAGCGTAAGGTGGACGCTCGGGGACGCTCTCAGGCTCGGTGGAGCAACGATCTTCGCAGAGTGGCTGGATTAAGGAGGTCTATGTCTAGCAGTGGACTGCTGTAGGCTGATGATGATGTAATTTAAGTGGTAAGGACGCTATTTCCTTGTCTTTTCTATAGCGCAACTTTGTCACTAAGCGTTGGACATTAGTTGATACAATCCCAGAACTTACTGAAGAGCTTTGTAGAGTTACAGGACTAACTTCTCATGACCTAGTAATTCTGTACCCCTCTTGCTGGTTCTTCTATATGGCCACCAATCATGTCATCTACCTTATCTAAATTGATATTTTCGATTTCGCTGGAAGGTGGACTGTTGTATTCAATAAAGCGATGTGTTCATGCTCTTTGTTTCTTTTTGCGCTGGGTGGATTTTTTGCATCTTCTCTCGACGCCGTTCTGATCATTTTCTGATCTCTTGGTGTCAAACTATTTATAGATACTACTTTCTCCTCCTTTTTTCGTTCTTCGTACTTTGCCTTATTTTTTCTTAATATTTTGTATAAACTTCTGGATTATTTTGGATTTTTACATGTGTTTTTTTTAAAACAAGTTCTGTTTTTCTAGCTAAGATGTCTTAATTTTTCTTAATTTATGCGATTTTACCTTCGAAAAATAAACAAATAGGTTCGAATACAACCTTAAATGAATCAAGAGTAAGGGTTTCCCGACAAATCAATAAAAATACCCTAATTAAAAACTTTATGGGATTAACTTAAACTTTGTTTATCATCATATTAAATATTTAGTAAATATGCTTAGTATTCATGCCAAATTGTAGTGTATTGTGTATCAATTTTTCTAGTAGGACAGTTTCACTAAACAAAAACAGGCAAAGTCTCTTTAACCTGTTAATAGTCTTAATAACCTGTGCTTTCCAAACAGGCTAAAGAGACACAGATTAATGAAAACATGATGGTTATCATGTAATAACAACAAGACGGTTACATTTTTGGAGTTTATACTTATAAAGCAATAAATTGGCACTAAATTACATAATGTAACGTTTATATTCGCAAAGTAGTTTAACCACAAATGAAAATATTAAAGTTAGGTTATAGATAACATACCTATTACAAACTCCGATTGAGGCGCATCGACGTTATTTCTAAAAAAACGGCGCAAACTATAATTCTTTCTTTTGCAGCAGTTAGCCCGATATTGCCTGGTCATTTAGCGCGGGGGTGGGAGTTTTGTGGAGTAAGTAATACGAGTAGTGTATGTGTGCAGCGCGTTAGTGTCCAAGTACAGGTTATGGAGAAAATCACTCCGGACACAATTTGAACAAGAATAACTCAAAAATTATTTTCATTAATGTACCGTTAAAATAAAATTAAATGTACTAATATACAGACCAGTAATTAAAAAACATTGAATCCATTTTTTTTTATGATTATTTAAAGTGTGACACGTTGAGTTTGGACATAGCAGGTTAATGAGAAACCGGTATTACAATTTTATTTTGCTGTAAAAATATCACTTCGGTTTTCTTAATATTCCTCAGCCTCTGTGTGAAAAGTTTCTTTACAGACTGCTTAGCACCTTATTCAGGCGGCTAAAAAAGCGCTCCCTCAACGATTGTTTCATGTCGGCGATATTGATGCCTAATGCTTCCGACATACCCAAATACTTGTAGGTAGGTCTGTTGAGGAGAGGGATCTAAGGTGTATGGAATCCGAGAGTTGAGTTCCCACGGATTCCATAATCTCCCCTCGCTTCACATGCATGACTGCACATTATTTTGTCCACACCAAATTCCATTCTGATGGCACTACTGAAAGTTTCTGTTACCTTCAGTAGCTTCATCAGTTGCAAATTATTGGGGGCAAAGAGTTTCAGATCATCCATGTAAAGAAGGTGCGATATAACCTGACCACCTCTCCTCAACCGATAGCCTAAACCTGAACCCTCCAGCAGTGTGCTGAGAGGGTTCAAGACTAGACAAAACCACAATGGACTCAGACTATCACCCTGGAATATGCCACGCTCAATCCTTATAGGTTCACTGTTCCCCTGGATCTGTCAACATCCTGGATAGCGAAGAACCGTTCTCCAGCACCCCATACACGATATCAGGAAGGTACGCAAAGTTACATCTATTTTATACAACTCCAGCACCCTCATGAGTCATGTATGAGGCACAGAATCATAGGCCTTCTTATAATCTATCCAACATGTAGAAACATCCCTTCGGGAACGGCGAACCTGTTGGTTAGTGGCCATATCAATGAAGAGTAGCTCTTTAGTACCACGGGACCCGTTCCTACATCCATTCTGAGAGGCAGACATGATAGAATTACTCTCAATATGTTGGTTGATTTTATCTCTCAAAATGGATGTAAGAACTTTATAGACCGTTGGTAAATTGTGTTTTTTTTTAAACTGAGTTCTTGATATTACTTATTTTATTTTTGACATTTTATCTATATTATTGATTGTAACTTTTACTTATTGATTCTTATTATTGTATTAATCCTGTACCTATTCAACACAAATGTATTTTTGTTCAGAATAAATGACTATATACAATATATAATATGACTATATATAGACAAGTAATTGGTCTATAATTTTTGGGCTCCGCAGTGCTACCTGATTTATGGAGCAGGTGGGTAATTCCGGTTGTCAAGAACTGGGGCAGCGATCCTAACTCTATAGCTGATTGAAACTGGCAAGCCAAGCAAGCATGCGGTCTCTGAAACCATTTTATCCAGAAATTGTGCAGCCCATCCGGCCGGACGGACTGCACGGGCTACGTCTTGGGGGCTGATGATGATTGCCCCCATTTATGGTATTGGATCACACGCTCGTTCAACCTCCCGGATCCAATCGCCCTCAGTGTGACTGAGAGGCACCGACCAGATGCTGCGCCAGAACGAGCACATGGCGTCATTATCCGGCAGACGCGTGTCAGTTACGCCTTGGTCCGGTCGTCCCCAAGCCCTATAGACCCACCTTTCATCGCTTTGGAATGTGCGATTCTGAGTGTACCGCTCCACTCGCCGCTTGTACCGACGCTTGATCTTCTGCTTCAGGAAGTCGATGCGCTCTGTGACGCGGGCCAGATAATCATGAGAATTAATATCAGTTCCCGAGAACGCCCGCTTCACAAAGCGCATCACTCTACGGCGAGTATTGCCCTCCCTAAAACAGATTAACTTGCCGATGAGTGCTCTAGCCTCACCGATACGCCGCTCAATTCTGCACTGCCAAGCTGGAACAGCAAATTTTGGTCGTGTAGCTCTGTCGTTGTTTGGAAACTTGACGAAAGCTACAGGACATGCCGCTACAACTGCACAGCACAACACTGAGTGGGCATCGGCGAGGTCCTTGCTGCTATCAAAACAATTTGACAGCTGCGAATCTAGGGCACACACCAGCGCCTTGTGTTTCTTGTGCATAGGCAAACGAGGTAAACATGGTCTACGTTGAGGCGGTGTAGAACGGTACTCCCTGAATGCATCCTCCAAAGCGCTCCTCATTTGTGCGTTGCACTGGGTACTCACGGATATAACTTCGTCATCATCCTCTCCAGCACCGTGATTGGATCGCGGCGAAGCACTGTATACATTTTGCAGCTGTACCGCGATCATTGGCGAAGCAGGTGTAATTGGATTACTCCGTGAGTCGAGGAGTAGTCGATCAAGTACGGTGTCATCCAACATATTGTTACGCTGTATTATGACATATTTATGACATATTACGTATTGATTGTATTTTTTTAATTTTCTATGTAAGTAGTTTATTCCAGTTTTCTGTATGTTGATACCGTTTTTATTTAATTGTAGTAGTATTCTTATTTTTATTTTTTTTGTACCCTATCACAATTTTGTCCAATTTAACCCAAAGGTTGACTGGTAGAGAATGTCTTGTGGCATTAAGTCAAATAAATAAATAATATTGTTTATAAATAATATTTACTTTGACATAATTTCTACATTATTTTAAGTCATTTTGTTTTTTTTTTGTAGTTGGCAGGATGTATTAGCATCGCCACATGATTCTAATTTTTTCACCTTTTACATGATTTAGCTTAAAATTATATCACTGAATCGGCTATTTGACTTACATGCGTAAGTCTATGTAATTAAGGTTAATGTTTTATAACTCAGTGTGCGCTCAACTAGTACGGATACAATACAGGTCTTTTATTTCCTGTGAACACACGTATTTTACAACAACCAACATCACCACAACCTACATACAACAAACTCCTGTACGGTACAACAAAAGCTGTAAGTAGACATGCTGCACCGAGCCCAAATAAATTGGGATAATGGCAGGACAATGGAAAATATTTGTTTTAAATCACAATATAAAAGCAGCACCTGCCAGGTGCCCGCTCACTGTTCCTAAGGCTTATCATTGATGTTGTAGTCTTGCTGATGATTGCTATAATATTTATGGTAGGAGCCTGTATCCCGTACCTATTAAGTCTGTGCTGAACTGCTCCGCAATAATAAATAAAGCGGTTCGAAGTTATTCAACAGGATTTTTTCGAATTCCAATTGATATGTTTCACTTGCAAATGGGTATTGATGCTTTTCAGCCGAATTTGTAGATTATATTTTGAAGATATGTGATATGACCTACTTTAACCTATCAATTATGTTCTTTCATTTTGTATGGACTAAATGAATTTGATGTGTGATTGAATAACAATGCGACGCATAGAAGTAGATACCTACGCTACGGGTGTAATGATCTCGTTGGTATTGTTTGTGACCCCACCGGGGACCCCGGTCATATCGCCCGGTGTCCGCGTGTCAAAGTGTAGTCTCAAGTTAGTGTAATGTTTGCCAGTCTGCCCGCACACTTGATTAATTAGAACTACAGTTGCTTACGTGGAGGATGTCGCTGCGCCCCCGTCAGGGGGGCGCGGCTGGCAGTCACGGGGCATCGCCCCCTTCCCGCGGAAGCTATACCTTGGTCCGTAAAAACGGGCCCATCATTACGCTGCCTGATAGGCTGAGGCCTGAAAGCACGCGTCTTGCAACGAGCGCTTTATGTGTGGTTGCATGTAGTTAAGCTGTAGGCGCGCCACAGCGCTGTCGCACAGCGATACTTTCTTCACGACACCTCGGCGGTCAGTCCCTGCCGAGTGAGACCCCCAGTTGCCTGGGAGAGGCCCATCAAGTGACCATCAGCGACAGAGGTGTCGACTACGACGCACCTACAGTGGCTGTATGTATGGGCTCCCGTCCGCCCCTCTTCCAGAGCTAGCCGGTTACGATTCGGACTAAGGAGCCGTCGTGTGTGTGTGGACGGTATTGAATTGTGTAACACCGCCCAGTGTCTGTGTGAGTCGCGTACCCGCGTCGCGGCAACACGCGTGAGTTTAATCGAGTGTAGAGAGATGCATGTGTGAATTAGTTACGCGACATGCCTATATTAACTTAGACACATCACGCAACTGGATGTGTGTATTATATGCAGTCGTATTGTGCAGTTAAACTGCGTGTAGCCTGGTACAGCTTACCCGGGAGTCAATCAGGTCGGGGGGGGGGATCAACGTCCGCTTCCAGATCGCGTGGTATGGGCCTCACGTCAGGGGGGCGCGCGTGCCAGGGCGCAATGTGCTTGACGTGGGGCCAAGCAGAAGATGCGTCGGCACGCGCGAACATGTTGGAACGGATGAAGTCATCCAGGCTCTCAATCCCGAGGTCCCGCTGGATGACGTTGTTCCTCACGTAGCGAGGAGCACCGACTATGGTCTGCAGCGCTAGGTTTTGCTGCGCGCGGAGGAGCGTCTTGTTCACCTCACTAGTGAGGGCGAACCAGGCGAGGGCGGCGTACGTCAATGTCGAGCGTACATAGGTTTTATATACGGCCAACTTGACGCGCACCGGGAGACGGGACGAGAGCACTTGACGGAGCTGGTTGCGGGTAACCCTTGTCCGTGCCGCGACCTGGCGGACGTGATGATCCATGATGAGCCGACGGTCGATGGTGACACCCAGGTATTTCACCCGGGGCGACCACGCGACGTCGGCACCATGGTGCCGACGTCGCGTCACATGTAACGTCAAAGGTGGTGGGAGGGGCGCTAGGCCGGTGATCATCGCCTCCGTCTTACCCACGTTGACTGACAGCCGCCACTTGGATAGCCAGTCAGGCAGCAGGTCTAGCACGCGCTGCATCTTGACCGCCGCGTACTTCGCGTTGAGCGAGGTGGTAATGTACGCGGCGTCATCAACGAACAGGGCGAGCATCGCCTCTGGCGTCGTGAGGATGTCGTTGGTGTAACGCGAGTAACACGCTGCTGCCCTGTGGGACGCCGGTCAGCACCGGACGGGCGCTGGAGAGCGCTCCCTCGAGCACCACGCGGAAGCTCCTATCTGTAAGGAAGGACTGGACCACCTTCACTACGTGGCGAGGCGCGTCGGACGTGGCCAACTTGTATATAAGGCCGTCGTGCCATACACGGTCGAAGGCCTTCTCCATGTCGAGGAATACTTCGACCGACTACTCCTTCTTATTCATGGCGTTGGCCATTTGGTGCAGTACCCTCGACAGCTGAAGCGTCGCACTGTGTTTCGACCTAAACCCAAATTGTTCAGGCCGTGGGGGGTGATGGATGGCTGGAGATGCCGCAACAGGAGTTTTTCAAACACCTTGGAGATAGCTGCCAACAGTGTAATAGGCCGATAGCTCTCCGGCTTCAGAATATTTTTCCCCACCTTGGGCAGCATAATGACGCGCCCTTCCTTCCACGAGGCGGGAAAGGTCCCGGTGCACAGTATCACCATGTACGGGCGCGCCAGCGCCGCTACCATACGGTACGGCAGCTGGCGCAGCACTGCGTTGGTTATACCGTCAGCACCGGGAGCCTTCCTCAGTTTCGTGCGCAGGATGGCGCTTCTGACTGCCCCAGGCGAGAAGAAGATAGCGTCTTCCTCGGGAGCTATCGGCGTCGCGAAGTAGTCCCCAAGGTGTTTCTCGACTGTTGCGACATTTTCGATGACGCAGGTCGGGTTCGGTCGGAACTGACGCTCCAGGTGTTCGGCAAAGACCTCCGCCCGGTCCTCCGCTATATACTTGAGCACCCCGCCGCTATCTAGTAGAGGGCGCACCGGAGCTGGGGTATTCGTCAGTTGGCGGCAAAGTCGGTGAGTGGACGGCCAGCTGCCAGCCGCCTCCACGATTCGTTCCTCTCAACTCTCGGCTTCCCGGCTTGACAACTCGGCCTTTATCTTCTCCGCAAGACGGTTCACCTTGGTCTTGTGAGAGGGTCATCTAAGTTGTTGCCACTGCTTGCGAAGGCGCTTCTTGTCGGCGATCATCCGCTGCAGGTACGCTGGCAGAGGCGGCTGAAGCCCTCTCCCCTCCGGTACCAACGTTGTCGCCGTGTCTAAGGCGCTCCGTATACAAGCAGTGACGTCATCCGCCATCTGGTTGACGTCTGCGGAGGTAATCATGGGCCGAGTCGGAGTGGTGTCCTCAATCCTGTCCTTGAAGGCTACCCAATCTGTTTGTCGACGTGGAGTTGCGGGTGATATATATATGTAATTATTGTGTTTAAAAATAAATACATTGATATACCTATAAATGTAATTAATATCTATTGTTAATTTACTAAATGATTTTTATAACAAACTTATTTTACTATAAGTCAAACACTGATTTGACTCAACGGTCACTTGTGAATCATACTTGTTTGTTAACGGGTATAAAAGAGCGGTGCCATAGTAGAACAGGCAGTTGGATTAGCCAGTGATCCAAGCGAGCGCGTACACGTATATCTCAGTGCAAAAGTGAAGTGAAGTGCGGGTACACTGACATACGAAAAATTACCGCCACCGCCCGAACCGTCAAAAACTTTTCCGTTGAAAAGTGTCTCTCGCTGTGACCGTGATGGGTACGTAGTACCTGTACGCTCACAGCGAGAGCCCTGCCCCGCCCGGTGCCTGCTCACCGTAGCGGTTGCGGAGATCACTCCACCAGATTCTCCACAAAGGAAAAAAAAAAAAAAAAAATGCCCTCAACTCCGACGACGGAACAGGCGCCCGGGGACCGAACGACGTCGCTCTCGCGCGTTGGGAGCCCGCCGCCCGGTTCTCCGCCTGTTGCCACCGCCACCGAAGAGGAAGAAGGGAGGCGCCATCCTCCACCACCATCACCACCTATACCGCTGGCGCAAGCGTCGCCGCCAGCGCGCACCACGGCCCCCTCGCCGACGCCGCCGCTCTCCAGCCGCCATCCAGTGCCAGTCCACCCGCCGGCGTTCCGCCCTGTGCCAACTCAGGCCCCGGGACCCGCCGGTAGTGCTACCCGCGCACCCTACGGATCTTCACGGACGGATCCAAAACAGGTAGTGGTACTGGAGCTGGTGTCTTCTCAGAGGACCTCAATATCCACATAGCCACACCACTGGGGGTCCACAACACTGTATTCCAGGCAGAATGCATGGGCATTTCCCTGGCCGCATCAGCCATCCTAGCCAGGGATGTCAAGGACCACTCAATTCGTATACTCTCAGACAGCATGGCTGTGCTGCTTGCACTAAACAACCACACAGTTAACTCTGGGTTAATACACGAGTGTCACCAGCGCCTGAACCAGGTTGGTAATCTCAACAACATAACCATCCAATGGATCAAAGGACACAGCGACTCCCGAGGCAATGACGCCGCGGATGAACTTGCTAGAAGGGGATCGAGCATGGCAGTAGTGGGACCTGAACCCATCGTGCCTCTCCCTTTCGGGTTTCTACGCACACTGGTAAGGAAACGCACTAGTGAACAGCACCACAAACTGTGGCTGGACCATGGTGAGTGCAGGCAGGCCAAGAAAGCCCTTCCTACCATTGACGGCCGCTTCACCAAACAGGCGCTTCGGCTGTCAAAACTACAGCTGCGCACGGTTACAGCCGCTGTCACTGGACACGGCTCTTTTAATAAACACCTCTTTGTCATAGGAGCCACAGATAGCCCACTGTGTCGAGCCTGCATGGGGGAAGACGAAACAGCAGCCCACGTGCTTCTGCATTGCCCAGGGGTTGCCTCATACAGGGCAAAGTACTTCGGTAACCCAGGTACTCTCCGCGAGATAGCCAGCAACATCAAGGCTTTGTTGGCCTTTCTCGGGGAACTGGGGTGGATCGAATAAAGTTCCCACCCGTACGCAAAATACTCGCGTTGGTCGTGGAGTTGCGGACACCGGCCCGCTATACAATACCCGCGCACCCGCAATGCGTGCCGCCGCACCCACCGCGCGCTCCGCTGCGCAGGTGACGCGTGCGCCTGTGCCGTCTGCGTCCCGACCGATGCCCGCAACAGCCGCACAACCCAGACCTGCAGCCGCGCGCCCTGCGCCCACAACAGCGAGTACCACGACTCGCCCTGCGCGCGTACGCTCCGCCGCCACTACGGCCCGAGCCGTGCGCACCGCATCGCCCGCTCCCCATCTATTGCTGGCAGGCTCAGCCGCCGAAACGACCGATGGGAGCATGTTGTCGCCACCACCGCCCAGAAGCGCAGCCCGGGATTCCCCGGCCGCGATGTCTCCGTGCTCGTCGAGAGAGGGCAGCGACCTCTCGATGACGTCGGGGGGCTCCACGACCGGACAACAGGGCGCCCCGGTGGACACACCCGCACGCCCCGACTCACCGGACAACGACATGGAGGTTAGTGGTCTCATGTGCACCAACGACGACGCGCTGGCCTTTGGCTATGAACTCCAGTTCGATGCCAGAGCCCAGCGCCGCCCACGAAGCTCAGACGACGAGGCCGCTGAAGAGGCGAAGCGCATCTGCACCGACTCCCCGCTCCCGCAGCGTACCACGCGCGGTCGAGCCGGAGTCGGTTCTCCAACCTTCGCTGAAGCAACTCGTCGCCCCACCGGTCAAGACGCTAATCCGAAGACGACGCCAGCCGCCGCAGCCCCTGCACAAGGCACGAGCGCAGCCGCACCTGCCAAGGCGACGACGAAGGAGAAGAGGCCACGCTACCCTCCGCTGGTAGTGGAAAGGATGCCAAACTGGGCCACCCACTTCAGGGCCGTGAGTGCCAAGCTGGGCCACCCACCCAATGCCCGCCCTTACCAAGGGGGAATTCGTTTTCTTCCCGAAAGTGAGGACGAGTATAGGGTGGTCCAGCGGTACCTCACCGACCTAGAGAGGTCGAGTGGCCTGAGTTGGTTCTCCTACTCGCTGCCGGCGGAGCGTAGCCTAAAGGTGGCCATCAGGGGGCTGCCGGCGGATACAGACCCGGCCGACATCGAACAGGAGCTCAGGCTGATGGGATACCAGCCGGAGTACGTGCGCAACATCCAAGCACGACAAGGACGACCCGGCTGCATATTCCATGCAGTCCCGAGGAGGCAGGAGGACATCCGCCAGATATACGACACCACCGTGTTCCTGTGCATGCGTGGTGTCCGTATAGAGGCATGGCGAGGCAAACGTGGGCCCGCACAGTGCCACCGGTGCCAGAAGTTCCGTCACAGCTCGCACCAGTGCCACCGCCCGCTCGCCTGCGTGAGATGCGGCGGAGAACACGCCGCCCGCGACTGCCCGCGCCCAAGGACTGAGCCGGCCACCTGCGCTAACTGCGCGGGCGACCATCCAGCGTGCAGCAGCGGCTGGCCAGTGTTCCGGAAGGAGGTCCGGAACAAGCGAGCGGGCACTGTCGCCATCACCCAACAAGGGCGCCGACCCACCAATGAGAGGCCACTTCCACCACCAACCACGGACGACCACGAGGCCCCCAGCGCCACACTGATGGCGACAGCGAACGGGCCCACCAACGTAGAAGCTCCTGCCTCGAGGCGGAGGAAGAGGGGGCGCGGGGGAAGGCGAAAGGGGGGTAAACAGCCCCAGCCACCCGCGTCCCAACCTAGGCAAGTTCTTGCCCCCACGGCGCAGGCAAAGCAACCAGCCGCACCCACCACCATCAACCCGAAGCCTACCGACGCCGCTGAGGCGCCGGCAACAAGAAGGGGAAGCGGGCGGGAAAACGCGCCCCACCCACAGACGCGACTACTACCGCCGTCGCACAAGTAGCGGCGGCGGCCGATGCACACGCACAACCAGCCGACGCCGGCGATCAACAGCGGCGCCGCGCACCACGCACTGGCGCTCCTAAGGAAGAGCGCCAGAAGGAATTTACAGCCTGCGCCATAAAACTCCTGATGGACCTGATCAAGGCCATCAGGCAGGGGCAAGACGCGGAGCTGGTGATCCTCGACGGACTGGCCGAGCTTCTCACCTTGTACCATGGCTAGTCCGTTGAGGGTCATGCACTGGAACGCCCGCGTCCTGAGAAACAAGGTTGCCCCACTCCGCCTCCTCCTCAGGGAACAACGAATCGACGTGGCGCTTACCAGCGAGACGTTCCTGGGGCCTGCGGACAATCCCAGGTTCCCGGGATACCACCTCTACAGGAAGGACGAGAAGTCGCCGCTCGGCATCATCTACCGCGGTCTGGCGGTACTGGCGAGCCGAAGAGTCGTACACCAGCCACTCCCTCCGACGTCACCGGCGTCCTTCAACGCGCTGGGTATCCAGCTGCACGTCGCCGGCGAGGACTTGAACATTTACGCGTGTTACTGCCCGCCCAAGGCCCTGCACAACCTCTTCGAGCTGCGGGCACTGCTCCACAAATCGCCGAACGCGACACTCCTCGCGGGCGACATGAACGCCAAGCACCCGGCGTGGAACAGCCGGACCACGAATCCCGGAGGGAGGCGACTCTTCGCGGACGCAGAGGCCTGTGGATACACGGTGTCCGGCCCTGACACGCCGACCCACTACCCAGACGACCACGCGCACGCACCGGACGTGCTGGACATCGTGGTCCACAGAGGCCTGAGTCACCAGCTCACCCAACAGGTGATAGACGACGAGATGCAGTCGGACCATCAACCTGTACTCGTCGTCCTATCACAGATGCCGACGCGACTCTCTCCTCCAGCGCCACGTCGAAGGACGGATTGGCAGGCGTTCGCGGAAGCGATGGAGACCACCACTCCTACTTGGCCCACTGAAACCGCCGCAGACGTCGACCGGCTGGCAGAAGAGGTCACCGCTTGCATAAGGGGCGACAACAACACTTCCGCAGTCGCAGGGGCTTGTGTACAAGCCTCTGCCCACCCACATCAAGCATCTGGTCGCCCAGAGGAAGCGCCTTCGCAAGCGGTGGCAGGACACGGGCTGCCCACGGGCGAAGTCCGACCTCAACCGTCTCGCGGAGAAGGTTAGGGCCAAGCTTCAGGAGCACAACGCCGCGAGCTGGGAGGAACGTATCGACGCGGCAGAGGGAGACTGGCCGTCGATACACAAGCTGTGTCGACAGCTTGCGAACACCCCGGCTCCGGTACGCCCACTACGCCACAGCGACGGGGCGCCGAGATACATCGCAGCAGACCGTGCGGAGATCTTTGCCGAGCACCTGGAGCGTCAATTTGAGCCTAACCCATCCGATGACACCGAGCAGTCGAGAGGCACCTTGGGGAGTACTTCGCGACGCCGATAGCTCCCGAAGAGGAACCAATCTTCTTCTCGCCTTGCGCAGTCAGACGAGCCATCCTGAAAACCAAGCCGAGAAAGGCCCCCGGTGCGGACGGTGTGACCAACACAGCGCTGCGCCACCTGCCCTTCCGTACGGTGGCGGCACTGGCGCGCCTGTACACGGGCATACTGCGCACTGGGGCCTTCCCGGCCGCGTGGAAGGAAGGGCGCGTCATCATGCTGCCCAAGGCGGGCAAAGACGTCACGAAGCCGGAGAGCTATCGGCCTATTACTCTCCTGTCAACCATCTCCAAGGTGTTTGAAAAACTCCTGCTGCGACACCTCTCCCAGCACGTCACGCCTCGCCCGGAGCAGTTTGGATTCCGCGCCGAGCACTCTACGACGCTCCAGCTGTCGAGGGTACTGCACCTGCTGGCGGCAACGCTTAACAAGAAAGAGCGTGCGGTTGCAGTATTCCTCGACATGGAAAAGGCTTTTGATCGCGTGTGGCACGCCGGTCTGCTGTACAAACTGTCGCAGACAGACGCGCCTCGTCGCTTGATACAGGTGGTCTCCTCCTTCCTTTCTGACAGGTCCTTCAGGGTGGCGGTCGACGGCGCGCTTTCCAGCGCTCGCCCGATCGCCGCGGGTGTGCCGCAGGGCAGCTGCGTCTCTCCGCTGTGTTACTCCTGCTTCACCGACGACCTCCCCACCACTCCCGACACCACGCTCGCGCTGTATGCCGACGACGCCGCGTACATCGCTACCTCGCTCAACGCGAGGCACGCGGCCGTCAAAATGCAGCGCGTGCTCGATCTGCTGCCTGACTGGCTGTCAAAATGGAGGTTGTCGGTGAACGTGGGAAAGACGCAGGCGCTGGTCGCCGGCGGCACCATTCTCCCGCCTCCCCTGAAGCTACAGGGAGCCGACATCGCGTGGTCGCCCCAGGTGAAATACCTCGGGGTCACCATCGACCGTCGGCTCTCCATGGTAAGTCACGCAACCTGCTCCACCCAGTGCTCTCTTCCCGCCTCCCGCTGCGTGCCAAGCTGGGCGTGTACAAAACGTACATCCGCCCACTACTCACATACGCCGCCCCAGCCTGGCTCGCCCTCACGAGCGAGAACACAAGAAAACTCCTCCGCGCACAGCAGAATCTGTCGCTGCGGAGGATTGTCGCCGCCCCTCGCTACGTGAGGAACACTACCATCCAGCGGGACCTCAAGATAGAGAGCCTGGCGGACTTTTGCCGCCTCGCGTCCACTATGTTCGCGCGTGCCGACGCTTCTGCTTGGCCCCACGTCAAGCACCTAGCGCCATGGCACGCGCGGCCACCTGACGCGAGGCGCCTACCACGCGACCTCATACCAGCGGACGTGGCTAGCCCCCCCCCCGGATTTGACGCACCCGAGTAAGTCGCACCCACCTACACGCGGCCTACTCAAACAATGAGACTCCACACTCACTACATACACCCGGTACATGTCGTGTTCTAGGTTAATATAGGCACGACACGCACCGCATCACACAGTCACGACTCCACAAGCGATAAACTCACGCGATGAACGAGCGGCGCGGGCCTGCTATTCTATCGCTAACATGAGCGGTGTTACACAAGTACATTGCCGCTCATACTCACATACACGGCCCTTTTGCCTGGCGCGTAATCGGCTAGCTCTGAAAGCGTGACAGGCGGGGGCCAACAGCCGCGGTAGGGAGCGCCGAGTCACCTCCGTCGCTGGTCGTCACCCGCTAGGCCTCCTCCGGGTAACCGGAGGTCTCACCTGGCGGTGACAGACCGCCGAGGTGGCGTGAAGATAGCGGCGCTATACATAGCGCCGTAGCGCCTCCTACCGGACACTTTTGCAACTACACATAGACAGGTTGCGTTTAACGCGCCTGTCAACTGCCGGGCCTATACGGCCACCATAAGGAGGGCGCCCGTTGTCACGGGCGCCGCAGAAGATACCGCGGGCCCAGGGACGTAGTCCACACCCCGCCAGCCGCGCCCCCATGCGGGGGCGTAGCGACAACCACCTGCGCGAACAGGCAGTTGCTCTTCGACTTTCAAGGCGTTAACATCTAAGGTATGATATTATTCTGATTATTGTTGATGATGATGTATATTTATATTATAATTATGAATTATGTAATTTAATGTTATTATGATGGTAATTTGATATTATACTATGAATATTACTGATAGCTATGTGCTAGAAATATGTTGTAATATGGCTTATATTGCTTATTGTTTATCCACACCTATAAACTGCTATAACTTGAGAAATGGTCCAGGACAATATAGATTGTCCTGACATTATACTTTTAAGATGTAACCGTGGAGTTTCTTGTCCATTCTTCTCCACGAAGACCTAGGTTTGCGAATGGACGTAGTTTGATAGTTATAAATGAATAGTCTTGTCTTTCTGTGGTTTTCTTTATAAAATCCCTTACCCTACATACCTTTTTAGAGACACTTTCAGACATAGTAAATAATAAGTTACCATTCTGACACTCAAAGCTTATTAATTAAATAGATATCAATACATATACATGTAGTTTACATCCACTTTCTAACATCAGAAGTGGGATTGTGCTCTGGCCTATTCATTATTCCTAACGAACTTTAATTTGATATTTTCATGACCAATGTTGGAGCTATTGGTGTGATGCTGAAAGCTGTGATGTCGGCGGGTCGCCGCCTCGACTCAACTAGGACCAGAATGATGACGACGTGCTGCCGACTCTGTCGGCAGAATTAAGAAGCTGCTGCGACAGCATCGAAGCCATGCCGTGGATCAAACGGAGCAGCAGTACGAATTACCTAATATCGGTAAGGCCTTTAGAGGCTCTGCTTTAAGATTTTGCTTTCTGAAAAGTTAGAAATGAGAGATTCTAGGGAAAACTGAAGGAATAAGATGTAGGATTTATATTGTTTTAAAAGTTAAAAGCTTTGATTTAACTTCACTGGAATTTTGCAATCAATATTACACCCTCATACACTGAAGCTATCGTAACTAAAATTTGGCACAAACGTTTTTCTTATTATCAGATCAAAAACAATAATACAGATTTTAAATTGTAAATAGTTGGTACTAGTAGTAAATTAACTCAAAGGAAATGACTCAAAAAGAAGCAAATCATAATTAATGAACACAAGCTTTTCATCGACCTTCGATATAATTTCCGATTAGAATTTATCGGAATCGAAGGTGTAAAATTAGTCGGATGTACCGAACTTTCAGATTTTGAATCGAACCTTCGTAGCATCTCTAGTATGTATATTATTTTCAAAACTTGAATAGAATTAAAATAATAGTACGAATATTACAGGTATCAATGTGGGCAAATTTTATTTTAAATTGGTTAGTCAATATTTTATTGAAGCTTGGATTTATTAATAGCTTTAGCTTTAGTTTTAGGTTAATACGAGTATTATATTTACTTCGTAATTCTAGTTCTCACAAAATATAAGACTGAGAATGAAATGTATAGTATGGAGCTTGACATAAATACAGTAAAATTGTAATACTCACGAAAATAAGTTAGAAAATAATATACCAGTTACTTATACCTGAGCATTTCTATCTAATGTTAAATCATTACAAGATATACTCAAAACTGAATGAGTATTTAGTACCTGAATTAATCAGGTGGGTTAACAAATAAATTACTTTGATCCAATAACGGCTTATACACATACATTATATTGTTCATACATCATTTTGACAAGGTTTAAGGTTACTGATGAGCATTTCTCAAATTTTACTTAAAATCAGTTAAAAACACAACGGCTATGCAGAGCTTAATATATTGTATAAAAGCAAACAAACAAATCTTCTTCTTTATAATATTAGTGTAGATTAATATACACGGTTACTTTTAGGTCGTTCTGGAACCGAAAGCCATAAACTCAATCATCGAACTTGAAACGACTGGGACATTTTTTTTTTTCCAAGTTGTATCCCGCATTATTATTTTAGAAAAATATTTTTTAAGAAAATAAGATAATAATTTGTAAGAAAGCAATATAAGGTACATAGGGTTCATAAATATACCTAACTGGCATTTTTGTGAGATGTATACAGGGCTTTAAAAAAATCCTTTTTTGTTACCCCGCGTTCCGATTATACGTTACCACGAGAAAGTAACAAAAACAGAAGTAACGAAATGAAGGTTTTGCATTTTCAAAAAAATAAATTAAGTTTAAAACCCAACAGTCGAAAAAAGTATTTTACATCAAAGTGTAGGTTATAAAACGAACTATCAACCAATTTTAACAAAAATATGAAGTATCTTGAACTTACCTTGACACAGTGTAACAAAATCCAGAAAGATTTTGTCGCAGTAGTCAGGGTACAGTGCTATCACGGCTGTTGTCGATACCGAAATGACAAAACAACAAAAAGGTGGATTTAAATGTCATCAGATAGTTTTCCCAAGAGTAAAAAACGAAATAATATGATGATTTAAAAAAAATCTTTCCATACAAAATTCCGTAACAAAATAACAATTCAGTTTTGGAACTTTTTATAGGACAGGATTATTTTTCTAAAATTATTAAACTGTTGCCGTATTTTACTATAAACTCAATATAACATGGAATTTGAGGCCATAAACAGTGTTTTGAGACTATAACATACGTAGCTTCTTATAATGTATTGAAACTAAGTGAGTTCGAAATCACTGCGGTCACAACGGGACAAACCATTATCCATACTACGAAAATTTCGGCATTATCAGATTTTAAATTTTAAAATTAACTTAATAATGTGTACACTGTTTAGAAAATTTTGTCTGATAATTTAATAACATCGATGCAGTTACGACAATCATGATATTACTTATAATGTCTCAGTAATAAAATAATCAAAGACAAAAACATGGGACATCGACATTATTACTATGGTCAAAGATTTTGAGAGATGCTCTGATAGTGCTGATTGATGGTCTTCCTGAAACAATATTTTGACTTTGGCTTCTAAACTATTACTTTAACAAAAAGTAAAGTAGCTATTGATGTTCTGTTTTATATGAATGTCAAATATCTGAAAGATATTATCATAAAACATAAGTACATAAATGTATGATCAATCAATCAATCAAATCAATCAATCGTTTATTTTATAAAAAGGTGCACAGTTACTATAAAATATCACAACAATTAAAATAGAGCACAGTTGCTTATTTGCCTGAACTAGGTTAAACCTGTGTCTCAGGCTACAAAGTGCAAGTAGACATCTACTTAAAATAAATAAAATTAACATTAAGTGAAAAGTAAAGTACTAAAATTAAAACTTACATAAAAATAAAAACAGCGTGTTCGCGGAATACAAAAGACTTGAAAATATGGTAATAAATTTTTAAAGTGTCGACTGGCTTATTGCAATGATATTGTCAGATTGGCCGAACGATAACTTTTTTTTCGACAAGTAAATTAAATTTTGAATGATTCAACGGTTAAATATAGGTACTATTGGTACGGTCTAGGTACATTTTTTAGGTAAAAGTTGAAACCTAAGTCAAGTGTTGGGTCTAAAGCTAAGTCAAAAAGCTAAGTCAAAAGCTAAGTCAAAAGCCAAGGGCAAAGCTAAAGACAAAGCCAACGACAAAGTCAAAGACTAAAGTCAAATAAAGGGATCAAAGTGAAATACTGTTTACCAAATTATAAACTGATAAAAATTCAAAAGAAAAAAAAAGAATTCTTGCAAAATGTATGTAAACAATGTTACAATGGCTCAATATGCTACTAGGCTTTTACTTGGCGTCAATTGATCTCACCAGTAACGGGTGAATGTGATTGGAGTGTCTAAGTAATTGACTGAATTTTCGCTACTAGGCCTTTGCTTGGCGTCGATTGATCTTACCGGTAGCGGGTGAATGTAATCGGCGTTTCTAGGTAATTGGCTCAAATATAAGAGCATTGTATGTCTACAAAATAATGTAGAAATATTATCTGGTTACTTCATTTTGCAAGGATGTAGTTAATGTTTTAAGAAATGACTTAAGATTTTCCTGTAGCAATTCTAAACCCTTAATATGTAGGGTTATTTTACCGCCTTGTTTCGATAGAAGCTAGCTAAATTTCTAACCGATTCTCTGACCTTAAAAATCCGCTGGGCGATCGTTTACTTGGTGCTTGTCTATCTCACCAGCAGCGGGTGAATGGGACTTGCATGATGAGGTAACCGATAAAATTTGTTTCCGCTGGTCGGTCATTTGCTTGGTGCAAGTCTATCCCACTAGCAGCGGGTGGAGGGGACTTGACACGTCTAGGCATTTGGCAAAACAAAAAGTAATAAAATTTGTTTCCGCTGGTCGGTCATTTGCTTGGTGCAAGTCTATCCCACTAGCAGCGGGTGGAGGGGACTTGACACGTCTAGGCATTTGGCAAAACAAAACTAATAAAATTTGTTTCCGCTGGTCGGTCATTTGCTTGGTGCAAGTCTATCCCACTAGCAGCGGGTGGAGGGGACTTGACACGTCCTAGGCATTTGGCAAAACAAAAAACTAATAAAATTTGTTTCCGCTGGTCGGTCATTTGCTTGGTGCAAGTCTATCCCACTAGCAGCGGGTGGAGGGGACTTGACACGTCTAGGCATTTGGCAAAACAAAAAGTAATAAAATTTGTTTCCGCTGGTCGGTCATTTGCTTGGTGCAAGTCTATCCCACTAGCAGCGGGTGGAGGGGACTTGACACGTCCTAGGCATTTGGCAAAACAAAAAGTAAAATACAATTGTAGAAAAAGGGTATTTAATGTACTTCGAGAGCGAAGTACTTGTCAGTATGGCCGTGATATATATATGTAATTATTGTGTTTAAAAATAAATACATTGATATACCTATAAATGTAATTAATATCTATTGTTAATTTACTAAATGATT
Source organism: Standfussiana lucernea (assembly GCA_964057025.1). Lineage (NCBI taxonomy): Eukaryota > Metazoa > Arthropoda > Insecta > Lepidoptera > Noctuidae > Standfussiana > Standfussiana lucernea. Next base: position 148,676 of record OZ059802.1, on the reverse strand, counting down.
TTTATAACAAACTTATTTTACTATAAGTCAAACACTGATTTGACTCAACGGTCACTTGTGAATCATACTTGTTTGTTAACGGGTATAAAAGAGCGGTGCCATAGTAGAACAGGCAGTTGCTCTTCGACTTTCAAGGCGTTAACATCTAAGGTATGATATTATTCTGATTATTGTTGATGATGATGTATATTTATATTATAATTATGAATTATGTAATTTAATGTTATTATGATGGTAATTTGATATTATACTATGAATATTACTGATAGCTATGTGCTAGAAATATGTTGTAATATGGCTTATATTGCTTATTGTTTATCCACACCTATAAACTGCTATAACTTGAGAAATGGTCCAGGACAATATAGATTGTCCTGGCATTATACTTTTTAAGATGTAACCGTGGAGTTTCTTGTCCATTCTTCTCCACGAAGACCTAGGTTTGCGAATGGACGTAGTTTGATAGTTATAAATGAATAGTCTTGTCTTTCTGTGGTTTTCTTTATAAAATCCCTTTACCCTACATACCTTTTTAGAGACACTTTCAGACATAGTAAATAATAAGTTACCATTCTGACACTCAAAGCTTATTAATTATATCAATACATATATGTCGGAGACGGTCATTAGTACAGTTGCTAAACGAAGCGCGGCACGTGATCCGAGTGATGGCAGCACTAACACTCGGCTAACTTCGTGCTACGACAGAGCCTAGCTAATGGAGGAGCGTGAGGGCGAGGCAGTTGCCTTCCGACCGTTCTACAGAACAGAACCTCCAGTCTAGGAACTGTCCTACGCTTCGCTTAGATATAAATTGTGATTTACAGATTATTATTAAAAAGTGATTATTGTGAATTTACTGTTCTTCTTTGCTCGATCAGCCTATTATCCGCCCACATAATGTCTGAAGATGGTGCCAATAATGCTCCTGACCCGATATCAGAATTGGGATCCGATCGAGCAAATGAAAAAACACGTGGTGAGAACCCCGAAACTGCACAATGGCGGATGATGCTCGAAATGCAAAACGAGCAAATGCGAGCACTTATACAAACCCTGAACGCGCCGCGACCCAACAACCACGTGGCCCTGCCGGAGTTTAATCCAGAAAATAGAGAAGCAGACCCTCAATCATGGTGCGCGACCGCCGACCTGTGCCTTTCTGATAAACCCCTGGAAGGATGCCAGCTAATCGTCGCGCTCAGCAAAGCCTTGAAAGGAACTGCATCAACGTGGCTGTCACAAGTTACTTACCCCGGAATCACTTGGCCACAATTCAAAGAACTTTTTTCAGCAAGGTTTGTGCCCACAGAGACAATTCCGGCTACGCTCATTCATCTGAATTCTAGTAAGCCCAACGAGGGAGAAAACTACGCAGCGTACGCCAGCCGATTGATGTCATCCCTGATGAATCGTTGGAAAAATGCAAGTACTGAACAAATTGCTGTCCGTTGTGCTAGCTCATTTAGCCCAAATTGATACACGATTACAACGACTTGCTTTCACCACTGAGGTTAATTCGCGCCATAACCTGCAACAGGAATTGCAAGCGTATTCTTATCTCAAACGTAAAGCACCACAAGACGCGAACGATACTTCAGATAACGCCAAGCAACCCAGGATGTCGATGCCACTGCTTAAATGCTTCATATGCGGCAAGCCTGGCCACAAACAAGTCGATTGCCGTTTTAAAGGAAAGGAATTTAAGAAACACCCTATACCATCCACTGCACCTGCACGTGCAAGTCAGCAGCCAACACCGAAAGGAAGTCTCATCTGCTTCAAGTGCGGGCAGCCCGGCCACATTGCCTCGCGCTGCAGCAGCGCCGCTCCTGCTGTTGCGGCAAGCGCAGGCGCCGCGCCCCGCGCTGAGCACCGTGTCGACTTGTGCATGGTCGAGCCCCCTTCAGGATCACTTACGCATAAAGGTCAGTCGATAACATTTCATTTCGATTCAGGAGCAGAGTGCTCATTAGTTAAAGAGAGTTTTGCCAAAAAGTTGTCCGGTAAACGTTTTAATAATGTTATTTCACTCATAGGAATAGGCAATAAGAATGTCAATAGCACTGAACAGATTTTATGTAGCGTAGAAATCAACGAATATTCCACCGAAATCTTATTTCATGTATTGCCCGACGTTTATTTACGCAGTGACGTAATGATTGGTCGAGAAATATTGTTTTCCGGTTTTGTTGCTAGTATTAGTGCAAACGAGTTTACATTAACAAAGAGCAATTCTATTTTTTCCTGTGCCACAATTAGTTCCCAACAAGTTATAAAGAATTTGGATGAGGTAGACACTGACATTTCATTAGAACGTAAACAATCACTTGTCAGTTTATTAAAAAAATTCTCACAATATTTCATCTTCGGTTTTCCAAATACCCGCGTTAACACTTATAAACTAGAAATTCGTTTACTAGACCCAAACAAGACGGTACAAAGACGGCCTTATCGTTGCTCGCCGGCGGAACGAACAGTAATGCGCGAGCGAGTGAATGAATTATTAGATGCCAAAATAATAAGACCTAGTAATTCACCTTTTGCGAGTCCGGCGTTATTTGTAGAAAAATCTGACGGTACGAAACGTATGTGTATCGATTATCGTGAGTTAAACAAAAATACGGTCCCGGATAGATACCCGTTACCGTTGATTTCGGATCAGATTTCGCGTCTTAATGGAGCTAATTATTTTACAAAATTAGATTGCGCTAGTGGCTTTCATTTAATACCGGTTAGCGAGGAATCTATAGAGCGAACTGCGTTTGTAACACCTGAGGGACAGTACGAGTTTTTAACTATGCCTTTCGGGCTACGTAATGCTATCTCTGTTTTTCAGCGGGCAATAATAATTGCGTTAGGTGAATTAGCCTATACATATGTGATCGTGTATGTCGACGATTTGTTGATAATATCCGAGACCGAGGAACAGGGCTTAGAGAGGTTAAGTGCGGTTTTGGAGGTTTTATCTAAAGCAGGCTTTTCGCTCAATCTTAAAAAGTGTTCATTTTTAAAAACGCATGTACAGTTCCTGGGCTATGAAGTAGAGGCAGGTGAAATTCGACCAAATAAAAAGAAAATTGAGGCACTCACTGTTTTACCTCCTCCCGAATCGGTGACTCAACTTAGGCAATTTATCGGTCTTGCTTCATATTTTAGGCAATTTATACCCCGTTTTTCTCGGTTAATGGCACCTTTACATAGACTGACTTCAAGTAAATGCCCGTTTGATTGGAAGGCGAATCACGAAGAGATACGTCAACAGGTAATTTATATTTTAACAACAGAGCCGGTATTGATGATCTACAACCCCCGTTACCCGACAGAACTACATACGGACGCGAGCATGGAGGGTTATGGAGCTATCTTGTTGCAGATAGTAGAAGGTAAGAAACATGTGGTTGGTTATTACAGCAAGCGCACAACAGCAGCTGAATCGAGGTATCACTCGTATGAGCTGGAGACATTGGCCGTGGTGAATGGTGTAAAACACTTTCGTTCATATTTACATGGAAGGAAGTTTGTTGTGGTAACCGACTGCAATTCTTTAAAATCTTCTCGAGACAAGATAGATCTAACGCCGAGAGTACACCGTTGGTGGGCGTACCTGCAAGCGTTCGATTTCGACGTTATGTACAGGGCAGGTAAGAATATGACCCATGCTGACTTTTTCTCCCGCAACCATTTACCCCGTCACCAGGCAAAGCAGGTCACTAAAGTGGAGCAGAAGCGTGTTGACATAACAGAGCTTTCCGGAAACTGGCTGTTAGCGGAACAACAACGGGACGAGGAGATACAAAAAGTCATGGCTGAATTAAACAATGGGGAGTTGAGTGGTGAAATTGCACGGACATATGAGGTACGTTCTGGTTTACTTTACCGTAAAATCCAACGCAACCGGAAGACCAAGAGTCTACCTGTGCTGCCTCGTAATATAAGATGGTCAGTCGTTCACAATATACACGATTCCATTGTTCATCTAGGCTGGGAGAAGACGCTAGAAAAGCTCTACGACTACTACTGGTTTGAAGGTATGTGTCGCTATGTTCGTAAGTTCGTGAATAATTGCGTTACATGTAAAGTAGCAAAATGTCATTCAGGCAAGGTACAGGCAGAGTTGCACCCAATACCAAAAGTTGCGGTGCCGTGGCACACGGTACACATCGATGCGACAGGTAAGCTCAGCGGAAAACGCGATAACAAGGAGTATGTGTTCGTACTGATTGATGCATTTACAAAGTTTGTCCTTTTACATCATACGATGCACATTGACACCGCCAGTAGTATAAAGGCTGTGACAAGGAGCGTATCATTGTTTGGAGCACCGGTACGGATTATTGCTGACCAAGGTCGTTGTTTCGCAAGTCACGAATTTAGGAAATTTTGTGAGAGTAAAAATATTAAGCTTCATTTAATAGCTACGGGATCATCGCGAGCTAACGGTCAAGTTGAGCGCACAATGAGCACGTTAAAATCTATGCTTACCGCGGTTGAAGTGAACGAAGATAGGTCATGGCAGGATGCGTTAGGAGACGTGCAGCTGGCACTAAACTGTACTGTCAATAGGGTAACAAAAGCAAGTCCACTCGAATTACTAGTCGGTAAAGTCGCGCGCCCTCTTAGTCTAATAGCTTACGACGATGATACTAACGCAGATCTCGAACAAGTTAGGGAAAACTCAGCTCGGTTAATCGAAAAGTCGGCTCTATATGACAAAAAACGGTTTGATAGCACTAAGACGCGACTGGATAAATTTTCGGTGGGTGAGTTTGTGTTGCTTCAAAACGAAGAACGCAACCAGACTAAATTAGACCCCAAATATAAGGGACCATTCAGAGTTGTAGAAGTGTTAGAGGGAGATCGCTACACATTGAGAGCATTAAATTGTAAGCGTACTTACAAGTACGCACATGATAGGTTAAGGAGAATGCCCGAGGGCCAAGTACCGTTTGAAGTAGAGGATTTAGAGTTGAGAGATAGTGTGGAAACTTAGTTCGGATGGTCAGACCGTACCAGTAGCCATTTCGTAACCGTAGTCCGGTAGAAGTCGGTGTCTGCTTGTAGCAGTCCGTGGATGCGCGGTGCGCGGGTGGCTCTGGCGGAGGTCGGGTCTGGTAGAGGCCATAGAGTCATGTGGGACTCGGCGTTCTTGAGGAACGTAGTAAAACAAACAAGGATTTGTTGGAGGGCCTAAATGTTGGCAATAGGCCACGAATAAGATTCCCACTTTTTGTGATGATTAGATGGATTAAGAGGTACTTGGTTGCTCTAGCATTTTAACTGAACTAATTGTTTGTTTGATCTAATTTTTTGTTTTTTTTTTATTTAGAACTTTAGGCATAGAGAATTATTTGTAAAGAAGTAAAGTCATTGTGATGAAGTTTATTTTTATTTTGTAGTTGTTAGTTAAGCTTTGCGTCAGGAGTAACCGAACGAAGAGTACTGTGCTATGTTTTCCTTATTGCAGGATTATCACACGAGGACGTGTTAGCGCAGGATGGCCGTGTCGGAGACGGTCATTAGTACAGTTGCTAAACGAAGCGCGGCACGTGATCCGAGTGATGGCAGCACTAACACTCGGCTAACTTCGTGCTACGACGGAGCCTAGCTAATGGAGGAGCGTGAGGGCGAGGCAGTTGCCTTCCGACCGTTCTACAGAACAGAACCTCCAGTCTAGGAACTGTCCTACGCTTCGCTTAGATATAAATTGTGATTTACAGATTATTATTAAAAAGTGATTATTGTGAATTTACTGTTCTTCTTTGCTCGATCAGCCTATTATCCGCCCACATAATGTCTGAAGATGGTGCCAATAATGCTCCTGACCCGATATATACATGTAGTTTACATCCACTTTCTAACACGGGCATCTGTCGGATCGGCATCCCCGATAGGACGACGAGCACAGGATGATGGTCCGACTGTAGCTCGTCGTCTAACACTCGCTGTGTGATCTGGCACTGCAGCCCTCGGTAGGCCACGATGTCCAGCACGTCTGGCATGTGGGTAGGGTTGTCCGGATAGTGGGTGGGCGTCTCCGGGCCGGACACCGTGTAGCCGAAGGCTTCCGCGTCCGTGTAGAGCCGTCTCCCTCCCGTGTTGGTCACGGCCGAGTTCCACGCTGGATGCTTACAGTTAAGGTCGCCAGCAAGGATCGTCGCGCCGCCGTAGGCCTTAAGTAGGGCCCTCAGCTCCGAGAGGTCCAGGTGAGCCGAGGGCGCCTTGTAACAGGCGTAGATGGCGAGATCCTCGCCAGCGACGTGCAACTGCACACCTAACGCATCGTGCCGGGTGACGGCACGGGGAGTTGTTGATGGACGACTCTACGTCTCACTATCACCGTCAGACCACGGAGCGAGCGTTGGTAGCCGACCTTTCGTCCTTCCTATAAGCGAGGTATCCAGGGACTCTGAGCTTATCCTCAGGGCCTAGCTCGCTTATTAGCGCCACGTCGATGTCATCTTCTTGCAGGAGGCGGCGGAGGGGGGCGACCTTGCCTCGAAGGCCAAGCAACGCCGTGCACCAACTGCATGGTCATGAAATAAAAATAAAAAAATAATATGGCCGAAACACTTTCACGTTAAAGTCGTATTTTTTTAGTTCAGAAGTGCTTTTTAGAATAGAATAGAATATACTTTATTGTACACCAAAATTGATACAGAACGGTTTACGGTTTTATTGTATTTAAGTGAAATCTTTCACTTTAAATATGGTAAAATCGTGTTGTTTGAAGTGGTGAATGTGGAATTTCTTATTACGGGTAAGTTTTATTAACTTTGTTTACAAATTACGACGAGGGTGACAATGCTCTATACCAATAAACGGGATCATTAAAATATAAATCACTTTCAAGCATAATAAATAAATAGCTAAGGCGTACTTCGTTGTCGCACGTAGTTATACATACTCGTATATAGGATATGATTTTTTCATAAGTGAAAAAAAACCTGTTCGGAGATCACGCTTGTCATATTGTTTCGTTTCTATGCAGATTTCCTAACAATGCGAATCTTTAGCAACGGTGGCTTGAAGTTGTCTCTTTAAGAAGAAGTATTCAAGCTATTGCCTAGTTTGCTGCCGGCATTTCAGCGTTGGAAAACTAAATGTTATGGAGATACGTTACCGCCGCTACATTGCCGGCAACAGTCAAGGGAGGTTTTTTAATATTATATTATACCTAAAAATAAACTAGGAAGTATCAGTTTTTTTTAATTGCTCTTACTTTTATGAACAGTCTAAGTAGGTGTCGACTTCATCAAGTTTTTTTACACCCCGTAATTTTGTATAAAATATTACCTGTACGAAGCCGGAGCGGGATAGTAGTAAGTTAAACTACAGTAATAACTGTCCCAAATGTAAGTAAAAAATATTGAATACCTTATTAGAAAGAGATGCCATCCACTCTGGAAGTTGTCTCGCTCGGAACGCTTTTGAGTTACACGTCATCATTCCAGTTAGTTTATATAAGTTCCTTGGGTGCTAGTTGTATTAATAATGTCAAGTGTAACTCACTGTCAGTTTGACAGCTTACATAAAGTCAGGTAATGGCAACATCAGGAAGCTATCTTACCTGGAGGTACCGCTATGACACACATACTAGTTTGTAACTATGGAAATTTACTGAAATAAACCACAAAATACTTTCAGCAAAACTTTTACTAGTTGTTTTTATTTTATTTTATATATTTAGTAATATAGGTTCATCAACAGCTTCTATGTACAACATATCATAATTATAGATTTTACAGTCCTGGACTTCACAGTGATCATAATATTATGCTACCTAGGTTAAAAAAGCGCCTGCGCCGCGGATTCTAGGTGCGGCGCAAGAGCTCCCTGGACTCCTGAATTGGTGGAACAGACAAGTGGAGCTCTCAAATATAAATGATCGACGCTGGTGGTGTTACTATTCACTTCAGACTATGACCGAAGTGAGCCGCTGAACAGGGTGCTGACACATAGTGCTCGCCCCCCCCCCCACACACACCCCACCCCTCCCTTCGCACCGACAGCTATTCGGCAAGTGGGTAACAATCGCTAGTCGCCAAGTTTAATACACTCCCGCGGCTATAAGTTTCAAATATACGAGGAGAATTATTCAGAAATCTTTAGAGAGAACGCTGCGAAGTGCAGTTTATAAAATTGGGCAATAAACGGAGTAGCGGCCGATCCGCCGCCGTGAGTCAAGACGTGGGTCAGTGGGGTGCGGCCGCATTGCAGGCAGGGACACAGCGGGTGCTGCCAGCGCACTGTGCTGAATTTCTGTGATCAGGATCACAGAAAATTTGGAGCAAACTACTCATCTTTAACCTTTCTTTGTTTTAAAAGTTCCTTGTTATCTTTTATTTATGATGACATAATTATTCATAATGCGTCATTTTTTTTAATAAAACTTTGCTCTGCACTATGATTTTTCCTGTATCGTAGGTGTCTTTAAAACCATTTAAACTCACAATAAACAGCCAGACACAGCCAAACCCGGAACAATTACCTGTAGGTCATACAAATCTTTGTACCGCGCGGGAATCGAACCGCTCAATCGCTCAGCCACTGCGCCAACCGTGTCGTGTATTTACATGTACAGAGTAATCCGCTTCGAACATAAGAGGCGTGAATCCCTTGCACAGTAAACGGTGTCACCCCGCCCGGAGCACGGCGCCTCCTCGCTCCTCACCGGGCTCTCTTTTTTCCACTATTATTTTCTCAAACAACTGACTCGAATTAATTCAAATAGATTTCAAACAACTCGATCTTTACATTTCAGGACAGTTAACGCTGTTCCTTCATGCCCGGCCTTGTGCTAACAGCTAGCATACTAGTACCAGTACAGTAGCTTTCAATCAGGAGCATTGATTATAATTACTTCGTCATTATAGTATGTTATTATTACGTTGCTCCCGTGTAACATTTTACTCCCGTTGCAGCAAGAGACTGTCGGAGCGATCTCAACCGACCGCAGCAACAACGCTCATTAAAAGGCAATAACACCACCAGGTAAAACGTAGCAATTAACTCAGCTGTCAATTATTTTAATAATTGACAGTAGGCTGATATCCCGTGATAATATATCGCGCCATTACCATGTTCATGAAGCAGCATAAATTTATTAACTACCTATTATTAAATAGTCCGACCTTTGGAACCCACGAATGAGGACCGCAATGAGACTTTGCCAAATAAAAGCAAATTTTTGTGTCAAGAGATGCAATTAAATAGAAAATTATGCATCCATGGCGAGCATCAGTTCACTCTGGCACACCGGTCGTGGTTTAACTTATGGTATGTTGTCATTGCCGAAGTGGCGAATGTTTGGTGCAGACTGAGAGGGTCTGGCGCCATTAGACACCGGGCGCGCTTGCGAGGAACTGCTTCAGAGAGGAACAGAACACGTGTCATCATGAAGCGGTCCTGTGCCTGCCAGGGGAAGGGCGGTTGAGAGCATAATATCTATGAGGATACTTATACTTGCACGTTATTCTCTAGACTGCGTTTTTTTTTACGTTGTATGTTACCGAGGAGGGCCATTCTACGTAGGTAGACGTGCAGTCGACTAGGCTCACCGACTACGGTACCACATGTTTTAGACTCAATCTACCGACATTGTACAGCTGCCGGTGATCGTGTACAACGATAATCTTCACCTCGCCCGGAGGCTCGCGTTGAACCTCGTCTTTCAGTTTTGGTTTTACCTTTTATCTCTACGAAAATATGGTATAATAGCAGTGTTTGTTAATCTGGCAATTACAGAGACTATTCACTAATTGCTAGATTAATACTGTAGTAAACAGAAACTCACCGCGTCTCGTCTGGTGCCGCGTGCACCGTAGTGTGTCTGTTTGCTACCACCAACACAGTCATGTGTGTCATAAACTAGTCATTCGTCACGAATGATAAAGATACCGATATACTACATAAATACATATATGTATTTATATAGGTATGTACATAATATGTTCTTTTATATGTATATAACTTACTAGCTGTTGCTCGTGACTTTGTTCGCGTGGTGGTGTGTATGTGAGACTGCCACTTTGGCCGAGTGGTCGCAAGCGCGATATGAATTTGGAGTTGTGCCCGGTTGATGGCAATAGGCCCTACATGAAACTTCAACATAACTGGCGAAATGCGGGTGTACGATTAGGTACACCTCTGCCTAACGCTTCGGGGATTACAGGCGTGATGTTATGTTATGTGTGAGAACTGACAGCCTGATCAAAATGTAATAATGTGGGTGATGACTACAAAAGGCAACATTTTTCGGCGCTGTAATTCTGGGCGGCAGAGGTCCGAAACAAAATTAAGTGCTTTAAAAACTGGAACATTATGGTGCTATACAACTTTTTTTTTTAAATGAACAATCAAACGCCTTGCTGGGCGCTAGCTTTTAATTTATTTCAATACCTACCGTTCTGTGTACAACATTAAATGACTTATTATTTTCCGTCAGCACGTGCAAGTTTTAGGCACTTGACACACGTGAACAACCAACATACAATTGACCATGTGAGATGCATGGAGTGCCCGAATGAATGCCTGGCACTTTTAAGATTTGTCCCTGGGATTTATTGATCGTCATAGTAAAAGCCAATTTTAAGGGAAATTGCAACCTCTCTAATTGAAATGGCAAGTTATTTGGAATAATAGGTATGCAGGGAACCCATTCACCATTGTATTGATATATGTATTAATAAATTAACTCCAAATTGTAAAAAAAAACCTACATGACAAATTCATCCTGTGTAGCCACAGAATGGGATTTTTTTTCGGAAAATAGTATTTTCCCATCTGCGCCGCATTCATAGTCGTTTCAGAGTTGGACGCGCATGTTGCACGTAAGAGGGGGGCTTTTCGATCCTGGACACAGTGGCGACGCCTTGAGACATGCGTTTATTTTACCCGCCGGTGTGCCCCTTTCAGTAACTGGCAGTTTCTGTCTAAAAACACCTGCGAGCCAAATAACAACGCCACCCATCAGCGCCTGGTTGCCGCGGATGTCCTGAAAGTTGCGGTTTAACGCCTCTAATGCATGCTTTTGCAACATTGTGCAATCGTCCCACACTATCAACTTGCTCTGCTGCAAAAGGACTCCTTGGTCGCTGTTCTTGGTGATGTTGCAGGTTGAGATATCTTCGCTTGCCATCACTGCGTCCACTATCTGGCGAACACGGCGCGGCATACGCTGGCCGAGTGTGCCGCGTGGGATGACCCGCGCCGTGCTATGTTTACAGAGGTCGGTGGAGACCTGTCGCTACCGACCATTGTTCGCTCGATGGTCGGCAGCACAGAGTTCTGGGATGCGGTGATGTCCCTCTGTGAAACTGTCATGTCACAGAAGGAAGCTGCGTAAAGGGTGAGGGAGATGACGGGATCCCGCCCATCCTGCAGCAGACGCACCGGGCGTTGCGTCGACAGGAACATATTATGCAATTAATAATCATGAACTGATTCAAATAAACAGTGTAGTGTGTAATTATAAGCCGCTAAACAGCTTAAAATGAAAAATTTAAAATTTAAATACTTTTTAATTTAGAACACAAATAAATACAAATTTGTTGATAAAAGCATTTACATACACAGTTGTATTGATTTTATTACAAATTAGGCATCTTATTAAATACATTCTACAACATTCAACTGAAAACATCGATTCACAGCCGCACTTGCCGCGTCTGCCGGCGGCGCTTGCCAGCGGCTTTTGGCGGCTTTGCTTGTGGTCATGCCGCCGGCAATGCCGCTGGCAGTGCCGGCGGGCTGTGTGGACCCACCATTAGGAAAACATGTAGGTACATCAATTTGTAAATTTCACTTCCTTTGGCATGTTTCCGGGCCGGCTTTTATTAAATTATTTAGTAAATAATTAATCAATGTTAAGGTAATTTAAAAAAAGATAAACTTTTATTGGTAGTTTTATTTTGACAGTCTACATTGCAATTTGCATGAGATTTAGACATTATTTAAAGGCGAGCAGATACACACGAGCGGGCGCGTGGCAACCGACTAGATTTTGTTATAGGTACATAGGTACTTTAGTGCATGACTTCGAACGAGTGAAGGCCTGCCTAAGATATTATTATTAGTGTTATCATTTATCAATGCTATCACTCATAACAGTACCTAGTTGTTATCCACTTTAGTTCAAAATCCAATACCTAGAGAGTTGGTATAAATACATAATTATAATGTCCGATCCGCAGTACACGTTGACTAACCCAAGCGAAAACAAATTGTTTTGTAACGATGAGTGAGCAGATTATTATCAAAAACAAACATTAACCTTTGGAACGTGAACACTGAACAGGTACCTACCTAATATTAGTAACTCGACCACATTCACACAAATATAAAACTGGTTGCTTAATGATGCAATCTTTGAATTTAAGTCATAAATTAATAAATCATTAATTATAAATTCCATTTTAAGATCGATTTCTTTTGTAAAAACATTGAGTGAACGTATATACGTACAGTACCTACAGGCTACACAGGTATTATTTATAAATAAAAGAGAGGTAGCTACGTGTTTTGCCATTTAGGTATGGCGAGAACAAAGTGATCCTACGGGTTCCGTTTTTTTCTTTTGAGGATTGGAACCATAAAAAACCCTGGCTCAATGCAAGTGCTTCTAAACATGAGGCTGAGGGCAAGAGAGGGTAGGGGTCTATATCTTTTGATGTTCTGAACCAATCTGAAGCAATCTCGATATACCAAGATCTCGCCTCAATTTTGCGAGATTGTTCTTGCACCCAAAATCATGCGCAAGCTGCAAGATTGCACAGCGAGTCATCCCATTCGCTCATTTTCTTGGCGTGCAGAAGAGTAGGAGGTAATTTTTAATGTGTGAAAAAAATCTGCTATTTTATGACACGAGTGCAATATTTACCATATGAAAAAGTATGAAACAGACGTATTTTTATTAGCTATTTCGTCGTAGATCCCATAGGGAAAGTTGTTTATATAATTATAAGTACTTTCACCTCCTGAAAGGTTAACAGACAAAAACCAACGTGAATTTGATTCATATTTTTTACTATATTTTTAGAAACTGCAGTTTTGCACTCCAATCCAACTTTCCCACATATTATAAAATCAAGTACCTGCAAAACCCTTCGCGGCTTCTGTTCGGCTGCGTGTACGCATTTCTTAGTTCAATAAAATGAGCAACTCCACGTCCAAAGCACGTATTTTGCGTACGGTCAATAAAATTACAAAACGATTCATGTATTTAATATTTTTTAAATTTAACAAATAGCCACTTTCACTATTACCTATTATTTGGCGTCACTGTCATGAGTGTTGAGGCAATTAAATTTAGCCCAAAGTGCCCATGATCCTTTACAAAATACTTACTCGTATTTGTTTAAATATCAACAATAATTGAGTTAAATTGGGACAACTTCGGTGGAGTAGCTGAAGGTAGTCAACATTATAAAGGTCAAGGTAGTCAACATTGTAAAGGTTTTCTGGCATTTTCGCTTTATAAACAGTTTGAATTTTTTTGGGCTTAGTTCTTGAATATGGCTAGAAAGTTAATAATTGTAAAAGCATATACTTTGACTTCTAAATGAGTCCTAGTATGAGTCTATTGATTGATTGATTATTGATTGAGTCCTTATTTTCTAGAGCCCAGCCTCCAGTGGCAACTAGTTGCAGGGACAAAAATTTGGTTATTGTGTATATCACTGAATGCATCATTATGTACTCAATATCGCTAATGTCAAGTGCAAGTAACACTCGTTCTTACCAGTCTACTCCAAGTTCCGTGCTGGTCAGTCGTCTGTGGGAATAGTGGACAATACCGAGATGAACTCAGATTGGACGAAATAGCCAAGGGTCACAGTTACTCACGGATGCCCGATGATAATGTACAAATCCGACATAAGTCCTGTCATTCTGTATCTTTAGGTAGATACCTACCAGATACATACCGATCAGATGATCGGAACGCGCTGTTTCTTCTTCTCATTTGCACTGGGACATCCATTCATGTTGAGATCGAACAGACTACAAGTCAGTAACTATTTAAATACTTTTATATTAAGGGTTGTATTACTTTGTATGAAGATTATTAGACGTACATTGGTACATGTAAATGTTCGCCTTTAGTGTGATGAGTGCCATTTAATTCAGGCATGTCTTGGCAAATACAGGGTGTAAGGGCAGCGCCGCTAAGCCGGTAACCGCGTGTGTGGACGCGTTCCGAATGGTGTACCGAATGCGTGGCAATCGACTTAGCGTCGCTGTCCCTCACACCCTGTACAGGGAGACAGCCGAAAAAATTATATGTTGCTGTCAGGTTTAAAATAGTTACTTATTTATTAATACTTTTATACACTGTTGCTTAAAATACGTACACTAGATATTTTTATCACCTTCTTCTTCGTGTCGATAATTCCCTATTATTTCATCAAATTTGTTTCGACCAGAACTCGCCACATCGACGGCGTTTATTACCTAACACTGTACAAAACTAGTGCTCATACAAAACTACCATACTCGTAACAAAAAACACGTCTTGTTCGACTCTATCTGTTCCTGTTGTCTGGGTTTTATTCAACTTTCATAATTTCCACTCATAGTTCAGTACATTAAATAAACGTCTCTGCGTGGCAATGTCTTTATAGTGGTCACTGTTACTTATGCACATTTGGAGTATTTCACATGACAAGCGGCTTGTCAAGTCCGTTCGCCGCCACCGTGGGCGTCCGCTCGATGAAGGAGAGCGGCAGTCCGTTCTTGATGCTCTGCACGATACCGGACTTGGGGTCGACGATGGGGTGGCGCAGCGTGGTCGCTGCGGGCGTCACCGTGAAGCGCGACAGCACGGCCGCCAGCCCCGCCAGCGACTGCATCAGCCCCAGCCGCAGACCTGCAACCACAGAACGAGATAATTTAGTACTTGAACTATCTGATATTATACAAACTAACATGTCCTCCGAATAATACTTGAGAATGTTTAGCCCTATTACCAACCTTGCAGACTAGGAAATACTATTAAAATATAGGGTGACAGTTTGTATGCAAGATCGTTATTTTTGCCGATGACTAATCCTATCGGGCGCACGGCCTGTATCTACTTAAGAAATGAGAATTATTTACCTATGCAGGCGCGAGGCCCGTCGCCGAAGGGTAGGTACACGAACTTGGTCTTCTCATCCTGCTGGTCGGGCAGGAAGCGCTCCGGACGGAACTCGTGTGGCTCCGGGAAGTACTGCGGGTCGTTATGCAGCGCCTGCAACGGGATGATCACCCTCACGTCAGGGTCGATGGTGACGTCCACCTCGGGAATGGTGTAGGTCCGCGCGCACGTGCGGATCAGGAAGCCCAGCGAGGGGAACATGCGCATGCCCTCGTTGAACGCGCACTCCAGGTACGTCATATCCTTGACGGCGTCGTAGCTGAGCCGGCCGCCGTGCTTTGCCAGCACGCGGTCGATCTCTTGCTGCACCTTGCGCTGAACTTCCGGGTAGTAGGCGAGCTGGTGCAGCGTGAAGCTGGTGGCCGACGACGACGTCTCGAAGCCGGCCGCGAAGAACACGAACACCTGCGCTGCGATCAGCTCGTCCGTTAGCTCCAAGGTAGCGATTTCAGGAGTGCCATCTGATTTCTTGTTTTCCACCGATTCTACCATCATCTTTCCCTTTTTCTTACACTCGAGCAACAAGTCAATGAAGTCATTCCTGCCCGAAGGTTCATAATTCCTTTGTTTAAGTATAGCTGAGACTAGATCGGTAATTGGTTGTTCCACTCTTTCCAAATACTTTAAATGCTTACACCATTCTGTGAACATCTCTTTAAACATAACTATGAAAACCTCCTTGGGTCCAACTTTAAATATTGAGGCTCCTAACTTCCTGAAGGCGGAGTCTTCGTCGTTGAGCGAGTCGGCGTCGAGGCCAAAGCCGCAGGCGCCGATGAAGTCGGTGGTGTAGCGCGCCATGAGGTCGCGCGCGTCCAGCGGACGCCCGCTAGCAGCGGCGGCTAGCGCGCGCGTCTGCAGCTTCTCGGCGCGCTCCACGATGAGCGGGAACATTGCCTTCAGCTTGCCACTGGTGAAGGCAGGCGTGATGCGCTGCCGCAGCATCCGCCACAGATCGCCGTCCGCGAAAAACAGGTTGCGCATCATCGGCTCGATCACTGTCTTGTGCGGGTTCAGGCCGCGAGGGTAAAAGTATTGAAAATCTGTTAACAGGATGCGCTTCACGATCTCGGGGTCTCTGATCACGAGCTCCGGATTCGTGGATCGGTAGAATCCTACAATTTTCTCTTTCGGATACTTCCAGTACATTTCGGCCGCCTTCTGCGTGATGCTCTTCTGCATGAGGTAGACTTGCGAATTATTGCCAACCAGCACAATCGGCTTGTCATGTTTGACACCTTTCTTCTCCCAGTAGCTGAAGGTGCGCGTGCCGTACACGTATAGCGCCACGATGGCGACGAGCACGATGGCGGCGGTGATCATGTTGACGTGTTGCTGGTGACTGCTGCGACAGAGCGACGTGTGCGCCGGCCGGCTAGGGGCGAATTGTGCCGGGTACTGCGCACGCGCCGTGTATATAGGAGCGCGGCGCGACGCGTTATCTAGCGCGCGCTATCAATCTGTGCGATCTTTTTCAACTACCATTGAATTACTGTTGTGAAGGACAAATAATTATCATATTACACGCATTTTAAAACAGCTTTCCTGACCTGCCTATCCACGCCAGGATAAAAACCTCTTTTTCATGTATCCTTAAATGTTAATTAGTGTATAAATAACTTGTCAGTGACAGTGAAAAAATGGATATAAACTCGCAGTAAAGGGCACGATATCGCACGATATCGTGGCATCATTGCTACAATTTGAGCTGCGTCACTCATTTAGACAGGGCCTACACTACGCCTGCGCTCCTAGGAAGACCTGTGGTGCAACCAGACTCGCCGATAGAGTAGTACTTACCAACAGTTAAAACGTATAGGTATACGGTAAATCGTCTAGATGAGTAAAACTAACAGGTACATTAATATTAGAAGCAAACCCCAGCAGGAGTAATAAACGTGGTATTCAAGCCATTAACTATAATAAATAAATCTTTATTTGGAATCAGAAAAGGTAAAATAAAATATCAACGTTAAATTAACAAAGTAGGTAACTGATAAAGTTCTGTTGATGTTCATAGCGATAGGATTATATAAGAAGACAACTCAAGATGGTCCAAATATTCATCATAAATGCTCGAAATATGCAACAAAGTCGCAAAAAAGTGCAACATGAACATGCAAATTTAAATAAATAAGTATTTTTAGCTATTTTCATTTTTTATCTTGGTTATTTTAAAAATCTAGTAAGTACCTACCTACCTACCTACTCCTACATATCGTTTCAAATCCTCAGTACCTAGGTAGTGTTATTGCCTCTTTTATTGGTTAATTATTCTATGTAGTTTAAAAATAACCATAATTTATATGCAATTCAAGTTCATATAGCAATTGCATACCTATGTTATGTACTAGCTGTACCAGCGGCTTAGCTCACGTGACCGAGAATTCTTTTGACATTGTCAGAGAACATTACATGGCAACGCGAAGTCGTAGCATATTCCTAACATCCCTACAAATAATACAGGGTGCAGGGACACCGACGCGAAAACAGTTATCACGTACTCAGTACATCATTCTGAACCCCCCCCCCCACACACATGGAATTTTTCATCGGTGATTAAAACAAAATAGTACAAAACAGTAAAAAAAACCGTACGCTCGTCGGTGTCCCATCCACCCTGTATACTAATAAACTAAATTACTGTTAATTTAAACGAAAACCTGTTAGTACATCTTTGTTTTAAGTACGCTAGGAAGAAGTTTATGCACGAAAGCAAATAGATGAAATTCATGATCTATCATAGTTCCTGATGGTTAATATCCTTTAAAAATAAATCTTTCAACTCAGAGAGCTTATTAGCCGATGGAAAACAAAAGTGATATTATTAAAAAAACGCGTTACTGAAAAGTACTGTAAAATCGTGATTTTAAATTTTTAGTATAGTAATGTTTAGTATTAGATTCAGAAAGAGTATGCGCTTCGGTAATCTTCGTATTTTTTTTTCACTTTGGTCGCATTTCTTCATGTTACTCAAAAGTTTTGAAATGATTTTAAGTCTGTAATATTCCAACCATAGTGATACATAATAGGACTGTACTTTCATGGTTGTAGCAGCTCAATGCGAATACAGGGCTCCACTTACTGGAGTGTCCGAAGGGTCTCTACACCTATTTACGTTTTAGAGGACTTACTGTCAAAACCTACTACTAACACTACTGCCTCAATGATATTACTCAACGGCATGTAAAGCCAAGTCAAAGGTCCATGGAAGGCATAAAAACTCTGACACCAGGTTAGGCATAAACTCTCTCTCTCTCTCTAACCACGCGATAAAGCAAGAGGACTGTCAAAAAAGCTACTGAAACCACGATTATTCTAGCCGAGTAACGATACCAAAGAAGAAGAAGAACAGGGCATTAATATTAGATCTCGTATTTCCGGCTGTCATTTGTAGATCTTTGACAGTCTTTATAGGTAGGCAATGGCCCGAAAGTCTGCAGCCAGTCTGACCAAAGGGTATCGTATTACCCAGTACTAACTGGGTTGTAGAGTTCAGATAGGCAGTTGCTGAAAAGACCGGTATTCAGCTGCATCCGGTTAGACTGGGAGCCGACCCCAACATAGTTGGGAAAAGGCTAAGCAGATGACGATGATGTTGATTTCCGAAGATAGACCATGATTGCCGAAGCGTATGCTTTTCCAAGGACTGATAAACGGGCAAAAAAGGAGAATCGTAGACGCAAGTATCACGCAGATCGATGTAACAAATACTGTCGAAGCAAGCCTTTCGTTTATGTTGACTGTTATTAATATTTTGCTTCGAAGTTTTAGTGCAAGTGCAGTCACATTTATATCTCCACAATTGAAAATAAAGCCCGTCTAGTACCGAAGAAACGCCTGTTGACGGGGGGTTGGCCAAACTGTTTGCTTAGTGAAAAATATGTTTGAAATGCATGAAAAACATAAAACGAATGGGTTGCCTGATAAAATTAAGTCAAGAATATTTAAACTTGCGACAACCGTGAGACTTGTAGAGAACGTTAAACCATCGTGTTTGTATTAAAATTACCTATATATATGTCATTTTAATGGATATTTTAATAAGAAAACAGATTGTACATTGTAGCATTTAAGGAGTATGAAGAACAGGGGTGTAAAGTTCTTCATCCCCGATAGGAAAGGGAGGATGTTACGAGCAGACGGTTGTTATGTCTGGTGGGCTAGTGCCCGACAGTTACTGTCGGGTTTTTCTATATAGTTGCGGATAACTGCACAATTCAGAATTTTGATGTTAGTTTTTTATTTGTGTCATAGACGGCGCTGAAGTACTTTCTGGACTGTAGGCTGGCTGTAGTACTTTTAGTAGTGCAGCTACAGTATCAACTCATCAATGTATAGCCAACAGATTCCTGGACCTTATGCTTTGTACAATTTTGAATTCGTTTGGTATGGAAAAAACATGAGTTCCGTTAATTTTAATAAAATAGCCTTGACTTAATTTTATCAGGCTACCCATTCGCTAATTATATTTGTTCATGAAAGCATTAAGATTGCTATAAATATTGTTTTCATTCGGAAGTCAGACGAGTGAAGCTGGACCTTACAGGAGTGATGTTATGTTAGTTCAACATCCTGCTTGTACTTAATTCCCGAAGGGTGAAGCTGAGGAGTACTTAATATTACAACTACATCTCGCCAGTCATGTTCGAGTCTCAAAAAGTAGGGGGCGAGCTTATTGCCAATCCAGACTTCAAAGCTACTGCTGAGAATTTCCTGGTTAAAAAACTCAATAACAGTTTGCCCGACCCGGGAATCTAAGCCAGGACCTCATGCTTGCTTCCCACCACTATACCAATAACTATAAAAGCAATTTGCGGTACTTTAACATCTTGCAGCCGTACGGCGTTAAAAAAATTAAACTACATAAACTGGTCTTATTATAAACCAGGCTTTTTTGGTTTTAAGAAATTACTTATTTGTTAATAGCATACGACTTACAATCTAAATGCTTAAAAATTACAGCAAAAAAAAAAGTAATTAAAAAAACTAAAAACCCCGACTACGGCAAAAAACTACAGTTAAAAAAAAAACACTAAAAAGCTAAGAACAAGCACATTTTAAATTTAAAAAAGTTGGAAGCAGGTGGGAGCCATTCCATTTTTATATTTTCAAACTCAAATGGGTCCCGCCTGCTTCCAACTTTTTTAAATTTAAAAGGTGTTTGTTCTTAGCTTTTTAGTGTTTTTTTTAACTGTAGTTTTTTACCGCAGTCGGGGTTTTTAGTTTTTTTATCACTTTTTTTTCCAGCTTTTTAGTTTACAAATGTGAAAGATTTCGCAGACGATTAGCCAAACAAATTTTTACTGCCTTCATCGCTTGGAGGTACTCCCAGCTTATGTTGTGTTCTGATTAAAAATTCATACCCGGTGTCACTTTCACAATTAATATAATAGGAATCTAACGACATCTTTGAAGCTAAAATCCATCGAGCCGTTCAGGCTGCAGAGCGTACCAAACATTTGAATTTGGTGCCAAAAATCCGCCATTTTCTTTGTCTTTTTTATTTTGATTTACCCAGTGTCACTCTCACAGTAAATACAAATATACGACACCTCTCAAGCTAAAATCCATCGAGCCGTTCAGGCCGCAGAGCGTGCCAAACAATTATACATACTGTGCGGGGTTGATCCAGGTATAATTTCGGGAAGAGAGAAAAAATGCGTTGCTTGATCGAATGTGCAATTTTATTCCGACTAATCACTAATGTAGGTAGGCGGTCGAGAAGCATTAAAAATAAACCGACTGGCCATAATCCACGTAGCCTCAACATTATGATATACGAATTGCTGTAGGCGCTTGCGGGAACATACCCCCGGGCGTTGAAAGCCTGCCTTTCAACCACTAAGAATCCTCAGACTCCGGATCTATAGGCAACGGACAAATCTTGCTGAATGATCTACGTAACAGACCACTACAAGTCTTGACGTCTGCCACTCTGACTACGCCGTCTGTCCCTGGATACGTAGCAACGATCCGACCCATTTTCCACTTGAGTGGGGGGAGGTTGTCTTCCTTTAACAGGACCAAAGAATTCAGCTTCAAGGAGCCCTTGCATGCTCGCCATTTCGTGCGAAGTTGGAGTTCCGATATGTATTCCTTGCTCCATCTACTCCAAAAATGTTGTCGGAGAAGCTCAATACGCTCAAATCGATTCAGAGAATTGATGGACTGATCTCGATAATCAGGTGACGGCAGCGATGTCATAGGACGTCCAATCAAAAAGTGTCCGGGTGTGAGCGGCGTCAGATCCTCGGGGTTCGATGATAACGGCGTCAGTGGTCTGGAGTTCAAAATTGCTTCAACCTGAACCATCATGGTGTATAGCTCTTCGTAGGTAAGGTTACAAAGGCCCAGCACTCTAAGTGATGCTTGGTTGATTTAACACCAGCCTCCGCAAGGCCAGCGAAATGAGGGGAATATGCAGGAATAAAGTGAAATTTAATTCCTTCCTTAGCCATTTCCTCAGATAGCGGATCGCAACTCGCCTTAAGAAACCTAGAAAGGTCATTAGATGCACCAACAAATGAGGTGCCATTATCTGAGTAGATATTTTTCGGCTTTCCTCTACGTGAGATGAACCTCTCTAATGCCATAATGAAAGTATTGCTTGTTAAATCACCGACTAATTCAAGATGAATTGATTTTGTAGAAAAACAAACGAAAATAGCTATATAAACTTTTACTAATTTACAGCCACGACCTTGTCGAACAGCTGACTGAATAGGACCTGCATAGTCCAAGCCTATATTTTCAAAAGGAAAACCTGGTAGAAGTCGCTGCAGAGGTAAATCACCCATAATAGGACTTACAGTTTTACCTCTAAATCGGCAACAACGAACACATTGTTTACAGCTCATCCTAGCTAAATTGCGACCTCGTATGGGCCAGTAGGTATCTCGTATCGACGCCAACAATAACTGGGGTCCAGCGTGAAATAATCTTTTATGCTCATAATTAAAAAGTAACTTAGAAAAATGATGGCTAGATTGAATAAGAATCGGGTGCTTTTTATCATAAGGAAAATCTGAATGTTGTAATCTACCTCGAATTCGCATTATATTATTCTCGTCTAGAAAAACGTTAAACTTATTTAATTCACTTTTCTTGGGTAACGATTTATTATTAAGTAGTAATTTATAGTCTTTAAAAGATTGCCTTTGAGATAAACATATAATAAAGTTTAAAGCCCTTTCTAGTTCATGCACAGAAAGAGGACCGCGAATAGGTTGTTCTCTACATGCGTCAATAAAACGTAAAACATAGGCGACTGTTCGCTGAAGTCTTAAAAAGTTTGAAAACCGTGTAAAATTAATCAATTCATCAAATTTATTGTTATTGAATAAAACATGCAAGGTGACATCTAATTTCATTTCAGGCAAAATTTCATCATTAAAATTCATTAATTTGGAAGGCCAATAAGAAATTTCATTCATTAAAAAACTAGGACCGGACCACCAATCATCTAAACTAGGTAATAAATTAATGTCTACTCCACGAGACAAATGATCAGCAGGGTTTTGGTCAGTTGGAACATGTCTCCACTCACAGCCACCAGTCTTATCTAAAATCTCGGCAACCCTGTTACGAACGAACGGCTGTAATTTATTTGGTAACATTTTTAGCCACCCTAAAACAATAGTGGAGTCAGTCCAAAAGAAAGTGCGTCGCGCGCTGACTCGTAATGCTGCTACAACCTTTTCAAAGATGCGAACACCTACAAGAGCACCGCATAGCTCAAGTCTGGGTATGGTCGTGGGCTTGAGTGGCGCAACTCTGCTTTTGGCTAACAATAAACGCACTAAAACCTGTCCCTGCTTATCAACGCTTCTTACATACAGACAAGCGCCGTAGGCGCGTTCAGACGCATCAGTAAAAATGTGAAATTCTAAAAACTCATAACAATCAATTAAAACTCGACGTGGAATATGAATTTCTTTTAATTTAGGTAAATTAATAATCATTTCATTCCAAAGCTTACTAATGTCCGGTGATAGCTGTTCATCCCAAGATAATTTTTTTAACCATAACTTCTGAAGGTATATTTTCATAACAATTACACACGGAGCCAATAATCCAAGTGGATCAAAAACTTGTGAAACAATCGAAAGCATGTCACGTTTTGTGTTATTAAAATTAACTGACTGACTTATTGGAAAACAAAGGTAATCTGACAGTGGCTGCCAACCTAGGCCTAAGGTTTTGGTTGACTCAAATCCACCAACATTCAAATCCAGTGAAGACTGGGGAAAGTCAGAACCAATTACCAATTGTATGTCATTCGACTTCCACTTTCTTAGATTCATCTGCGCTGAAGCGAGAGTTGAAGTAACTTTATGACGCAACTCTTTGACCTTATTGATGTCATCTCCTCCGGTGAGCAAGTCATCCACGTAAAAGTCGTGGAGGATGACGTCACCAATCTCCTTATCAACACACTCTAGCCCTAACTGCCGAAGACACCGGGTTGCTAGGTAAGGAGCGCTGGCCGTGCCGTAGGTCACGGTATTAAGTTGATAAGCGTGTAATGGAGTTGACGGATTATCACGCCAAATAATTTGTTGAAGATACCTATCATTTGGATGAACAACTATCTGCCGGTACATTTTCTCAACATCAGCAGCTATGATGTACTTATGTTGTCTAAAACGCAACAGGATCGATAAAAGGTCATCCTGTACCACGGGTCCAATCATCTGGATATTATTAATAGAAATACCAGTGTTGGTTAAACTACTTGCATTAAAGACCACCCTTAACTTAGTGGTGGCGCTGCTTTCGCGCAGAACTCCGTGATGCGGAATGTAAAACGCTTGATCATCAATAGTTTTACATCTAGACATATGACCTAAAGTTTCATATTCCATAATGAACTCTTTGTACATATTGCAAAATTGAGTTTTAGATTTAAATCTACGTTCCAAAGAAGCAAAACAATGTTTGGCTCTTGACAAAGATTCGCCTAAATTGTCCGGGGAACATTTTAAAGGAATCCTAACACAAAATTGACCATTTTCCAAACGAGTAGTGTTTTTCATAAAATGCTCCTCGCATAGCTTCTCCTCTGAGGAATATGGAGACGAAGTACACACTTCTTCAAGTTGCCAAAACTTTGTGAGTTGTTGATCAACATTAAAATTTAATTCATCGTCACAGTCTGAACACACCTTTATAAAATTACATTTTAAAATTTTAGAAGAAATACAACTGTTAATTGGGTCGGAGACCAACCAACCCAATTTAGTCTCACAAAGAATTGGTTGCCCATCACCCAACTTAATTCGTTGAGATTCCAATAAATCCCAAAAGATGTCAGCACCCAGCAACATATCGACAGGCGCCGGTGAGTAAAAGTTGGGATCTGCGAGACAAACATCAGACGGAATTTTAATTTTTAACAAGTTAACTTGCTTACTTGGAATCTTATCGGTGATGGATGGGAGAACAAAACAATTAATATCCATGCTAAAATTGTTATTTAAAGATTTTATTGATAAAGCACACATTTTATTGATAAAAGATGACGAGTTGTTAACACCTATAATAGAATTGTTTACAGTCTTGGCAGTCAAACCTAGCTGGTGGTATAACCTCTCAGTCATGAGACATGACGTGCTGCCACTGTCAAGCACAGCACGAGCAACATACTGCTGACCATTAATACTCATGACCTTGACGAGTGCAGTGGACAATAACACGTCGCCGTGTTCTACACTCGCGGACAGCGACACACCGGTGCCTATACCTACAGTAGTGGGATGAGTGGAGACAGTCGCACTGCCATTTTTATCAATAACAACACTGCTAGCAGAAGCACCACTAGCGTCTGACTTCAAGGATTTATCAACGTGAACAATAGTGTTGTGTTTACGACGGCATATTTTACAACCTGGCTTTTTGCAATTGTTTGCATAATGTCCCAGATTAAAACAGTTGTAACAAACTTTGTATTTAGGTAATAACTCTAAACGAGCTTCATTGCTCAACGATAAAAACTGAGAACAACTACTTAACTTATGATCACCGTTACACATAACACAATTCTTAGGCTTATTCGAAACACCATCATCCTGTTTACTAGAACTTTCACCTGAATTATTTTTATTAGAATCCTGTACTAACATTGACCTAACCTTGTTTGAATTTTTAACTGTGTGTGAGTGTTTAGTATTCGTAGAAGTTTCCATTTCGAACGTTTCTAATATCTCAGCACGGTTTTTAATAAAAGTTATAAATAGTTCAAACGTAACTTTAGAATTCTTGTCCAGGCGGCCCTTATACTCACCCCATTCACGATATGTTTTGCTATCTAATTTATGTGTGACAATATGAATGAGTAAAGTATCCCAATGATTAACAGGTTCATTTAAGGATTCTAGGGCACGTATGTTTTTGTTAACAACATCAAGTAAACCCTTTAAATTAACTGAAGACTCCTTTTGAAGGGTGTCGATTTGAAATAATGCAGAAACATGATGTTGGATAAGCAGGTGTTTGTTATCAAACCGCTCGCAGAGAAGATTCCACGCTACCGAATAATTTGCAGAAGAAAACTGAATTGAGTTGATCACCACAGCAGCAGACCCTTCCAGGGATGACCTCAAATAGTGAAATTTATTTATTTCATCCATATCGTCGTTTGAGTGGATGAGACTAACAAATGTGTCGTGAAACTCTAACCAGTTAGTATAAGAACCACTGAATTTCGGCAACTGAATAGTCGGTAATTTAACAAACTTATGATTGCTAGAACGCGACATTACATCACAATTATCATTAGAATCTCCTTTCCTATTATCGTCCAACATTTGTTGAGCTTTAGATAGGGTTTTGTAATAAAGAGATTCAAACTCCTCGCGTTCCGACATCTGACCATCCAAGTCATCTGTGCTACACTCCAGCATTAATTGCACCCCATCATAATGCGTATACAACGCCTCGAGTCTAGTAAAACGTAATTGCAACTCGCTTACCTCAGTAGGGCTCAAGGAAGAAGGATTCAAAGAATTTAGATAGTTTGAGAACATTGTCACCTTTCCTTTGCAACTCGCTCGTTTCCTAACGAGATCTTTATTGTCCTTATTTAATTCCTTATCCTCTGGCATTGCGTAAGCTGGTGCAATCAACCTGGAATGTATATAAATAAAGTTATAGCAACGTTTAAATTAATGAAGCAGCCTGAAATACGTACATGATTAAAATTAACTAATTAACACTAACTTTAGAGTGAATTTACATAAATAATAATTTAGAATTTATAATAAACCATGCGTCTTGACGGTTATATTGTACTAAACTTTAATAATAACACTGCAATTGCAATGATTTCTATTGTCTACCTGTGCTAACTAATATGATTACATAACTGTCTCAATAACCGTAAAATTATTACACCGTAAAGCAAATTAATGCAGTTGCTATAAAGAACTACTCTTTAACAATGTGTAAATAACAAAACTGAACAATAATTACTGATCAGTTAATAATTGTATTACAATTTGTAACCACTCACAGAACAAAGAAAAATGACAATAGGTATTTCGTACTAACCTGGCTATTAACGGCTGACTTACACTAATTATACCTGTTAAATAGAGTGTTGGGTACACAAATTTAATAATAAATACGCCTTTTCTCAGCTATTAAGTATCCAGACCACGTAAATTCCAATAATCCTCTGAATGACGTAGCAGAATTCACCGGCCACGCCGGGCGTCGACTATAATTTTTGATGTACACCAATTCTTCAATCCCTTTATAACAATTCGCTGATCGGAGTAAATATTCTTCAAATCTCCACATCCAGGCGTCGAAGGACCATGTGCGGGGTTGATCCAGGTATAATTTCGGGAAGAGAGAAAAAATGCGTTGCTTGATCGAATGTGCAATTTTATTCCGACTAATCACTAATGTAGGTAGGCGGTCGAGAAGCATTAAAAATAAACCGACTGGCCATAATCCACGTAGCCTCAACATTATGATATACGAATTGCTGTAGGCGCTTGCGGGAACACATACATACATTCTCTCGAAAAACATAACCCTCCTTCTGGCACAGTCGGATAAAAACCAAATTTCAAAATAAATTCAGGAACATGACGTATTTAATTCCAACCTGCCTATCGATTATTAATAATTTGCAAGCAGATAAGGAAAACGACTTCTAGAACAGCAAGAACTTG
The DNA here is from genome assembly GCA_964057025.1 of Standfussiana lucernea. NCBI lineage: Eukaryota > Metazoa > Arthropoda > Insecta > Lepidoptera > Noctuidae > Standfussiana > Standfussiana lucernea. The sequence continues at coordinate 121,358 of OZ059802.1, read as the reverse complement.
TGGACTTATCAGATTTTTGTTCGCAGTACTACATTTTGGAGAAATCATCATCATCATCATTCTCTTGCCCTTGTCCCAATTTATTTGTGGTCGGCGCAGCACTATTTGAAGACATTTTTGAAGAAAAAAAAATGAGAAAAAATGAAAATTTAACAGCGTCAAAAATATATTCAATGAAACCACAAAAAATGAAAATAATTTAGTGGGGTTCGAAACCGCTAGGCTGTTTACCTCGTTAACATATTATGTTTTAAATAGCCGTTCTCATGCATGACATGACTGAAACGTCAAACAATTGAAGCATACTGACATAATGCAATATTGCTCATCCCCTGCAAGAAGCGTGATAATACATATATAGCCTAACATTCGAAGAAGCCTATAAGGAATATTTGTGCAAAATTTGAACGAATCTATGCACTAGTTTTTGCGCCATTTCGGAACATCGATTTGATTTTTACCATTTTATTATAATTATGTATAGATAGATGTTGTATAGATTTACAATGTAAGAGTTGCATCATCAAGAGGAACCCAAACGGTTATCACAAAAGTAGGTACTTCACGAGATTAGCAAATTATTATCATGTGATAACAACACACAATGATAACATTTTATAATTAAACACAAATACCTGTTAAAGATCAAAGTCCATATTTATAAACAGACAAAATACGAATGACTCGGTTTATTTTTATGAGCTAAACAAATAAGTAAGTATATTACGACTTGTACTTTGTACTACTTAATCTAAATAAATGTTCTGCATCACGATGACGAGCGGTGTTCAGCGGGAGCTACACGAGTGCTGCTGACCCACCCACGTGGGCTGACAGGGCGCGCCGCTCAGACATCAGCTCACTGGATCGTGGACGGCGCGCTCGCCTTTACCACTTGTACGGAACACATAACTATATTTTAATATAAAGCAGATACTAGGCGAATTGTAGCCAAGTCCCTGAGCTTCCTACTTGAAGTTTATTTTAACTCACTCGGTACAAATGCCAGCACTAACCGGGACCACTGCTGCTGGGTAGGTATAGTCTTCCATCTCTTCTGCCATCCCTACCAACTTCTTAATTCCGTGTTCCACGCCCAGGTGCTTTCCGCGACATCCACAATATCGCTGGCCCAACGGCCCTGAGTTTGTTGAAATGAATTTTAACTTAAAACATAATACAGCAATGGCACGTTGGTGTGAGTGCAGTACAGTAACATAGTACTGTTGAACAGGCGCTGCACATAGTCATTGTCTGCTATTTACTAAACTCAGTCAGCCTCGACTGTGGGAGAATGATGTTCCACCAGGTGACCAGGTATTCATATGTGTGACTCACTGACTCACCACAATACCACATGCTTTGATAACGGAATTTGTCCAATTAAATACACTTTTCATCATGCGTATTTAATTGGACTTTGACTCACAAGTCATAATAATAATTATATTAGACGTGTATTTTATACACAGGTAATTATCAATTTGATTTAGGAACTTACTAATCAAGATAACATTGATAAACATAATTTTCAACGTCGTTCCGTATACGCTCGTTTTTAGGACTTTTTTTATTAGCCCTTTGTGTCCCTTCCCTAAGGCCTCCCTTTCCCTACTCGTACTACTTATCCCTAAAATCCAATCCTTATGAATAGAGTCGTCCTCATATCCAAAACTTCTATGTTGCGCTTGGTGCTGTTGGTAATCGCCTTATTCTTCGCCATATTCATCGCAAGCCCGACCTCGAGGCTGTCACTACTTTGTTGGTCGAGCATTAGGCCTAACTCGGCTGCCGTGTAGGAGAAACAAACAATATTGTCGGCGAAGCGGAGATTTGTTAATCTTCTCTCGGTCACAACGATACGATAGTCCCTCCATTCACTATTTAGTTTTTTAAAGACTTCTTCTAGCATGGCTTGGAAGAGCTTTGGAGAAAGAGGGTCGCCCTGTGGTGTTTATTTTTATGGTTTCTGTACTATTTTGGTATATTTTTATTTTTAGTAAGTTAATGTAAATGTTAAGAGCCTATACAACCTCAGCTCAAATTCTAATTTGGCCCCCACTTCCCCGCGCCACCTCACTCTTTTATCGCGCTCGCACACTACTGCTCGCGTTGACGCGGGCACACGAAGTCGAAGCGATTTTGTTAGAGTAAACTACACTATTATCGGACGATTACTAAGTACTTAATAAAATTATCAATCATAATTTAATATTAACTTGTCATTATATGAACATAAAATTGTACATCGCAAATTTAGTTTCAATGTACCTACTAACGTCACAATGGAATCACTTACCATGTGTTAGTACAAGTATTTTACTATATTTGTCTTTAAAATCATGAAAAACAACAAATCGTAAAATATTTCTTGCTCTTACTATGTTATTTTTGTTTTCAAATATCACAGCGACTGTACTATTTTTGCAACAAATACATTGCCCCTTAACCACTACCTAAGTTTGCCGCTAAGTGACTAGACAAGCAATGTAAACATCACAAAACGATACTTTATTAAGTGGATGCATCGCGGCCGTGGCGTCTTGTGGCAAGTTAGTGATGTGCTTGTGCAGATCGACTAACGTAGGCTATCGATCGATCGATAGGATTAGATCTCTTTGATAATATTAAGTTTTACCAATTTGAGCAGTTCCCATTGAATAATGATGACATAAATTATTTCTTCTCAAATCTGTCATGGAAAAATATATGAATTTAAGAGTACACTATTTGATAAAAAGTGCCACCCCAGTAATATCAAAGCGGCAAGTGCTGCACAAATACTTCCACTTTACAGGTCAGTGAGTAAACACCATAGCAGGGTTCAACAATACCTACTGTTTCAATTTCAATACGCTATGACAGCTTAAACCAACGTAACCGGATTTTTGATTATTTTAATTTACTTAATAATATTTTTTTTTAACTACATATTGTTCATTTTTATTATAATATTTTCTGGACATGCAGTTTATTATTTATTTTATTTTGAGGACCCCAATTTTTTTTGTACAATAATAAATGTAAGATTCGATAACTTTCCGATTTAGTCAATCACTAGCGTATATGTAAAATAAATTGCTTTTGCACAGCACAACGATAGCAACCGACGTTTTTGTGTGGGTAAGTTGTACGGTGCATGGTATATACACGCTGTGATTGATGGGATAAGGTTTATAATTGATCGTGTAGTACGTTCTGTTTTAAGAAATGCGGATGTGTGCTACTACATATGAAGCTATACTTTTCCAGTATAAGCTGACCTCTCATTGTACGGAATGCCTATACAATGTGAGATCAGCTTATATTGGAAATGTATAGTTTGATAATTATGTAGCCGTGGGTACGAATAACAGATCAGTTACATTTTTAGGTAGGTAGAAGATACTGACGAATTTACCGGAACTTCATCTTTATCACCATCGTTTTCAGTACTGTGTAATCGACGTCTTCTAGAAAGATACATTATAATTATTTAGCTAAACTACCAAGGTACGTCAGTAAGTTCATACATTTTATGTATGTGGTAGGTAGCACTACAGTCGGATAAGTAAGTTACAGTTTTGTTTCTTGTAGTTAGATAGGTAGGTACTTACCGAACATACCTATATTTTTTATTAGGTATTTCTAAGCGCTTGGCTGCTGCACTGCGGGTCGCGGGTTCGATTCCCGCACGGAACAAAATATATTTTATAGCCTAACGATAGTTGTGAAGATTTGTGTTTGTAATCGCACCGTCTCCGATTCAAGAGAAATCCTGGAGTGGGACAACATTATAAAAACAATTACTAAGTACTTACTGTAGATACCTATATTTTGTTGTAATATATATTGTCAAAACAAAAACAAAACTATATAGGTAATTTTTATCTTTTTATTTTTTATAAAAGTTGCCCCACACTGGATTTCTCCTGAATCGTGGACGATGCATTTGTGATTGTAAACTTACAAACACAAATCGTCACATGCAGAAACACCTGTTGACACATGGAGCGATTTGACTGGCACATTACGATTGGTCTGATGACGTTGACCTTTGTTATCTAAAAATTCCAAAGACCGAAATCTTTGCTCAAGGAAAGATTGGAACTGATTCATTGTAGGCCAGTCATCTGAACAATCACTAATTTTCCATTGTTTACGAGACTCAGTGTCTAGTTTTAAACTCAATACATAAAGAACCATAATATCCCAATGCTCAACCATTAGGCCTAAATTTTTTCAAGGCATGTAAACATTCGTTAGAAGTATCCAATAATTCCTTAACTGCACTGGAGGATTCGGTTACAATATTTTTTTCACTCATAAAACGTTTCATTATACAATTCGCTAAATATTTTTTATTATTATACCGATTCTCTAATTTAGTCCAACAGGTTGCATAGTTACTACTAGTAATAGGAATATGCCGTAAAAGACCCTCAGCCAGATTTCAAATAATGCAGTTTCTGAACATCGTCTAGTTGTGTATTATTATGGCTTTTATACGATGCACACTGTTTATCTGTTTTCTTTTAACTTTTTTTTTTGTGAATTTGTGGACGATGTTGTGGGTTACATGTGTAGTAACATAAATATGTAATAGATTGTATATAAATGTATTTTTAAGTATTGTGCTAATTTAAGGATCTCTAGTTAAGCTTGGCATGTAACTGTTTTTTGTCCCTAACAAATAAAATAAAATAAAATAAAATGAAATGAAATGAAATGAAATGAAATGAAATGAAATGAAATGAAATGAAATGAAATGAAATGAAATGAAATGAAATGATGTATTAAGGATATAAATAAATCTCTAAAACTAATCCACTCAGAATAACTTCCGGTAAACATGCAAATTGCAACTCAATGTTTGGCAATTTTACAGAACATATTTCTTTAGAACCTTTCGCAGAAGATTCAGCCACTTTACCTAAACTATCCGAACTTTCTTCAATGCTTCCTTTAACTCTGCTTTATAATCAGTGAATAATTCTTCCGTGGTCTCATACGTATTTTTTATATAATAATCCGATTTTTCGAATTCAATAGACTTAACTGATGATACAATTTTTATATGGGTTTCAGAAAATGTTGACCAGTTTGCTTCTAAATTTTCTAATCTAGTTTCTATGTATGAACTAGTTACTCGCTCCTTTGGTGATTTCTTAAAGTTGGACCTTGCTTTACTGATAGTAGAATGTAGATTGAACTGTGAATTACTCAAAGCTTCCATGTTGAATTTATAGATAAAATCTTTTAAATAAACTTTTCTGGAACGCTATGCTAAGTTCACGTAAAAATCACAAGTCTTTGAACTTTATACTCTTCGCTGCAAAATCGGGCACACGTTAAAGTTTCTAAGTCCAAATTGTTAATTGAAATTTTCTAAGTTAATAAGGTCTATATTTGCTTGTAATGATTAAATCTCAATGCTGTTGTAGCTGCAAGTCAAGTCATACATCCGTCCGCTGCCGCCGCCAACCGTGTACTGGAGACCCGCGTTTTTTGTTTTTTTTTGAATGGCATCTCGCAGTTCAACCTAGGAGGTTGTCGTCTGCTCAGCCGGTCTATCCTGTGGATGCCTTGAATTTAAGGCCTCCAGCCAGGGTAAAAAAACTTACAAACTAAGCGACTACACGCTAAGGGCACCCCCTGTGGGGCTCGGACCTCGGCTTAGGGCGTCGCTGGGGGAGGGCAGCAAGGGGACAGGCTGGATCTGAATGGTATTATTTATGGGCTGGTTTAAAACTACTGGCACAGCATCGCGGGCTGGCTCGAGCAAGGGTCGGGGAGGGCAGTTACCGGGACGTCGCGACGGACCTCGACGGCGAGGGCGAAAAGACGGCGGTTTGAACCGGGGTTTACGCTTGATGAGCGTACTAGTTTCTCTACGGCTCTCCTGGAGGAGAGTGATAGCGTCGTCGGGAGTTACAAGTATGTGCCTTGGACGGCGAACCTGACTGATACGCGAGGGGTCGTATCGTGCGGACGATGCGATCAGGGGATTACGATGTTTTATTGCACGATCGAAGAAACGCTTGGTGAGGCGTTTCATGAACTGCAATAAGGTGGGCATCCTAAGGTCTACGTGGAGACGTTCGTTAAGTACGTAAAAGGGGGCACCCGTGACCCTACGTAAGTATCGGTTTTGGAGCGTCTGCATCCTGTGAATATAGCTAGACTTGGTATGTGCGAAGACAACACAAGCGTATGACATGATGGGACGGATCACTGCGGTATAGAGACGCAACTTGCACTTGAGTAACTACTTGCTCTTAGCCGCTACCATGAAATGAAGCCTACTCATAGCGAAGCCAGCTCGGTCGCGAGCTGCTTTGGTATGTGCCCCGAAGGACAGGTGTTGGTCAAGTATGACTCCTAAGTATTTGGCTTGCTTCTCCCAAGGGATAGGCTTGCCGTACATAGTGATCGGACGGGGGCTGGGGGGATTGATACGCGGTTTAGAGAAGAGAACCGCCTGACTCTTATCGGGGTTAACCTCGATCCTCCACTTCCTGAACCAAGCGCCGAGGACGTTAGCTGAGGTTTGGAGCGTTTTGGCGATAACGTTCTGACAACGACCAGTATAATAAATGGCCGTGTCGTCCGCGAACAGGGCTAACTGAGCCTTTTTACTCTTAGGGATATCGCTGGTGAACAACGTAAAAATGAGAGGGGAGATGACCGAGCCCTGAGGGACTCCGGCACGAATCGGGTGAGGGGAGGAGAGAGCTCCTCCTCCTCGCAAGATGAGCACGAGACGGTCCGGCACTCCCAGTTGGTACAGCTTGTATATTAAGCCGTTGTGCCAGACTTTGTCGAACGCTTTCGCTATGTCGAAGAACAACACGCCCGTTATCGAACCACGCTGGAAACCAGCGCTCACGTGCTCGACGATACGGTGGACCTGTTGTACGCACGAGTGTTCGGTCCTAAACCCGAATTGTTCGTTCGGAATGAGGCTCTTGGCCTCGACATAATCTTTGAGACGCTTATAAATAAACCTCTCGTAGATTTTGCCGAGGGCACTCAGGAGACTGATGGGTCGGTAGCTCGAAGGCTCCGCCTTGGGTTTGCCAGGTTTGGCGATACCGATGACGGTGGCCTCCTTCCATACCTGAGGGAAGATGTTGTTCGAAAGGGCGCCATTGAAGATGGCTGCCATTAACGCGATTAGCTGAGCGGGTAAGACTTTAAATACCCTATTGGTGAATCCGTCGGAGCCAGGTGCTTTCCGTGGCTGAAGCCCTTTGATGATGTCGTGCACTTCTTCAGGTGTGATAGAAGGCAGAGGAGCATCAGGGTCTTCAACAGGGGGTAGGGCGGCTCTACGTTCGACCTCGGCGTCCACCTCATCGAGGTGTCGTTGGTCTACTGGTTGTAAACTGGAAGAGCACTGAGATTCCAGGCTGTCGGCTAGGCATTCTGCCTTTTCAGAGTCATCGAAAGCGACGCTCTTATCAGGACGAACGAGAGGAGGCATCGAAGCCTCTTCGGTTTTGCGCATCTTTCTCTGCAGTTGCCAGAAAGCTTGGTGAGTGGGCTCGAGTTCGCTCAGCGTCTTGTCCCATTGACTGGAACGGTGCTCACTGACGCGGTTCTTTACAGCGAGCTGTAAATTACGCATGTGAGCCTTGTTCGCGTCGCAAGGAAAGTTGCTGTAGGCACGGATGGCCGCGTTCTTCTCGGTTCATCATTTATCAGTTCATTTATCAGTTCACGTACGTCAGCGGGTAGTCTCCAGCGATGATCGCTCATTGCTGGGACTTCCCGTGAACAATCCTTCAGTACGGATTGAACGTGTTCTGTAAACGAGTTGATGGCGGCTGTCGTGTCTGCGACCGAGATAATGTGTTCGGGAATTTTATCCAGGTGAGGTGACGTGGTGGATTTCAGCTTTTCGCTGACTTTCCTCCAGTCGGTAATCACTTGGGAAGGCGGGGGCTTGCTGGGGTCTGAAGGACCTGAGCGGGGAACTAACTGCACGAGCACTGGACGGTGGTCGGAATCAAGCTCGTGTATCGTCTCAATGAGATGCAGCTTTAAGCTGACATTCTTGAGCAGCGCTATATCGAGCACGTCAGAACGGTGATCGGGATCATGCAGGTAGTGCGTGTGCTCCATAGGAGCGATGGGGTCGAAGTTAAGGGAGGCCCCTAGGTCGAACACGAGACGTCCTCTGGCAGAGGTCGTCGTGCTGTTCCAGGCGGGGTGTTTGGCGTTGAGGTCGCCCGCTATAATAACGGAGTCGCTCAAGCCGAAGAGGACTGTGAGGTCCTTGGTGAGTGAAATATTCTCAGCGGACGAACCGCCGGGAGGGATGTACGCAGAGATTATGCTGATCGGTTGATGACCGGTCATGCCGAGCCGACAGATGGATACCTCGAGGAGAGACTCTAACGGGGGGGGATCTATCGGGATGCAGTGCAGCTCCTTTTTATAATAAATGAGTGTACCTCCCTTGTGACAGCGTGTCCGATCGTTGCGAACTATACGATAATTGGCAACTCTCGGATCACGGTGGCTAGGCTTTAGAAAGGTCTCCTGAATGAGGAGGATATCCAGTTGATGGTCGCGGAGGAATGTGGCGATCTCATCACGCTGGCCGTTAATGCCGTTGGCATTAAAGTAGCCTAGTTTTAGGGATCGGGGCTTGGTACACGTTACTAATTTGTTCCTATCCATAATAAATTAGTTGTGGTTAAGGGCGCGGATGGCTTTTTCGATGGTGGGGTACCGTTTGAAAATCTTGCCATATTCGATGGCAGATTTCTTGGCAGCCCTGATTTCGTTTGCCATTCGGTCCGCTTCCGGGGTACAGAATACCTGGAAGGCACCGAGGATGACGTCGAAATTAGTTTCCTCCTCAGCGGCCACGGGGCCAGGAGGCGCGGGTGCGGTAACGGGGACGACTTTTGGGGCGGGCGCGGGCGCGGGTGCGGGGGTTATGGGGAGCCCGGGAGTGGGATTGGCTTGAGCCTTAGCGAGGGCTGGGAAAGCTTTTTGGTGATTCTCGGAGGTCCAGGGAGTGGGCCTCTGAGGACTAAGACGCTCGGGCATCTGAGAAGAGGGAATCTTAACAGAGGGACTCTCTCTCTGTTGGCGGGCGAGGGCACGTTTAGCCAGTTTCGTAGATGAAGCTTTGGGAGCTTTGGGGCAGCCACGGTAGTTGGCCGGGTGCCCGGACTGTCCACAGAGAACACAGCTAGGTGGCTCCGTGCACTTGGAGATGTCCTTTGGACGGGGACAGTCGGCCGTGCTGTGGCCACCTAGGCACTTTACGCACCTATGTGGCGCAAAGCAGTTAGCCTGACTGTGCCCGTACAATTGGCATCTGTGGCACTGTCCTACTACGTTTGAGCGGTATGGCTTCTCAATGGAGATGCCTGACAGGGAGCAGACCGATTTAATTTTGAAGATTGGATGATGCCCATCGACTGGATCGCAGACGACCAGTACCATGTCGTACTCGTCGCCTCCTCTTGTCTTATGAAGGCGGTGAACGGTGATGACCGGGACACCCTGACCTTTGAGGTCCTCAAGGATGTCCTCGGTGGGGATTTCTTTTGGGATCCGCCTGATCACCACACGGGTGGGCTTCTCCTCAGCAAAGGAGTATGTGTGGAATGAGACATTCCGAGCACGAAGATGACGGGAGAGTTCCCTATAGTCGTTGGTCGTAGGGACCGTGACTTTGATGCCCTGCTGGGTGCTACGGGCGGATGTGTATTGGATCTTGCGATCCATGCACATCTTCGAGACTTCAGTCCACTTGGACTTGTCTTGGATGAAGAGCGGAGGAGGGGGCTTGAGCTTCTTAGAAGAAGCAGGGACGGATTGAGTAGCCCTAGGGCTAGAAGGCCTACTGGTCTGGGCATCGGCGGGGGAGGGGGCGCGGGAGGACGCGGCGACCGGTTTTTTGGCCGAACTGGCCTGGGAGTTCTTCCCCTTCTTCCTCTTGCCCTTTCCGACGACTTGGTAGTCGTCTTCGGAGGACGAGGAGGCGGAGGAGGAATCCGACATGGATTCCGAGTCAGAATGGGGCACTGACGTATCCATTTTCTCGGAATCGGGTTGAGACGCGGATTGAGCCATTGAGTCGGCAACAACGGCGGCTAAGGACTCCGGCATTTTCGGAATGCCTTTGTCCGCGGGCTGGGACGACAGCGGGCTGTCGAGGACATCGCTGAAATCCGCGATAGGGTTTCGCTGGATCGCAGCGAGCTTGGCGCCGTACTTCTTCTTGAAGTACTCGTCCTCAAATAAAACTTGCCGGACAAACTCCAAAAGGAGTTGGTCAGACATGCTTTTGACCTAAATTGTCAGCTAAAAAGAAACTGACATTGAGAGTGAAGCTCTCAAACCTACGCCTAACAACCTAACAACCTAGCTCCCCGGGTGGATGGGCCCGGGGGTGTGTACCCTCTCTGCCGGGGGTAGGCAGAGAGGTGAGTACCTAAGGTGTGCCCTAAGCTGTGTGATCCCGCTGTCAGTCTTATTGTACAGCGGGTCCCTATTGGTCTTGCGACCAAACCGGGCCGAAGGGGTAGACACTCCCAACCGTCCCGGGTGCAGGCTGAAAGAGAACGGGGTTAAGCGTCTGGTCGCGACTAGGAGATCCCCCAAGGCCGCGGCTCCAGAGCCCTTCCGATTGATGCCTAGCCCTGAAGGGGTTCGGCGGGTGAGTCGGGTCAACACCCTCTTGGTTTCGTTGGCACCGTGAGGTTTCCACCAAGAACCACGAAACTGTGGCTTTTCCCTGAAGGGGCAAAGACGTTTTTGACGAAAGTTCTGATAAGGAGTTGAACAAGAGATGTCTTGAAAAAGACACCAAATGTTCGGGGGTGTAGTCGGCGACTACGATGACGTCACGAGGGCGCGACGAACCGATGACAGCAGGCAGTGGGTGGGGGTGCGAGCAGGGAGAGCGGGCACGTCCGTACGCAGCGGCGGTCAGGCGGCGAATGCTTGTTTTTGATTTGAGCCCCGCGCACAGAGAGGGGATATTTATACTCGGCGCAGTATAAAGCGCGCTAGGACAGCGACCTACAACTGCGACCCGCGCGCCACCACACTTATTATTTAGGAACTACATTTTGTAAATATATCATAAGCAATCCACTACTTGTATTACGCTATAAGACCTGTACATATTTCTGTTAAAGTAAGCTTCCCGGTGCTGACGGTATAACCAACGCAGTGCTGCGCCAACTGCCGTACCGTATGGTAGCGGCGTTGGCGCGCCTGTACACGGCGATACTGCGCACCGGGACCTTTCCCGCCTCGTGGAAGGAAGGGCGCGTCATTATGCTGCCCAAGGCGGGGAAAAATATCCTGAAGCCGGAGAGCTATCGGCCCATTACATTGTTGGCAGCTATCTCCAAGGTGTTTGAAAAACTCCTGTTGCGGCATCTCCAGCCATCCATCACTCCACGGCCTGAACAATTTGGGTTTAGGTCGGAACACAGTACGACGCTTCAGTTGTCGAGGGTACTGCACCACATGGCCAACGCCATGAACAAGAAGGAGTACTCGGTTGCAGTATTCCTCGACATGGAGAAGGCCTTCGACCGTGTATGGCACGACGGCCTTATATACAAGTTGGCCACGTCCAACGCGCCTCGCCGCGTAGTAAAGGTGGTCCAGTCCTTCCTTACAGATAGGAGCTTCCGCGTGGTGGTCGAGGGAGCGCTCTCCAGCGCCCGTCCGGTGCTGGCCGGCGTCCCGCAGGGCAGCTGCGTGTCGCCAGCGTGTTACTCGCGTTACACCAACGACATCCCCATGACGCCAGAGGCGATGCTCGCGCTGTACGCTAATGACGCCGCGTACATTACCACCTCGCTCAACGCGAAGTACGCGGCGGTCAAGATGTAGCGCGCGCTAGACCTGCTGCCTGACTGGCTGTCGAAGTGGCGGCTGTCGGTCAACGTGGGTAAGACGCAGGCGATGATCACCGGCCTAGCGCCCCTCCCACCACCCTTGACGTTGCATGGTGCCGACGTCGCGTGGTCGCCCCGGGTGAAATACCTGGGTGTCACCATCGACCGTCGGCTCACCATGGGTCATCACGTCCGCCAGGTCGCGGCACGGACAAGGGTTACCCGCAACCAGCTCCGTCCAGTGCTCTCGTCCCGTCTCCCGGTGCGCGTCAAGTTGGGCGTATATAAAACCTACGTACGCTCGACATTGACGTACGCCGCCCCCGCCTGGTTCGCCCTCACTAGCGAGGTGAACAAGACGCTCCTCCGCGCGCAGCAGAACCTAGCGCTGCGGACCATAGTTGGTGCTCCTCGCTACGTGAGGAACAACGTCATCCAGCGGGACCTCGGGATTGAGAGCCTGGATGACTTCATCCGGCGCCTCACGTCCAACATGTTCGCGCGTGCCGACGCATCTGCTTGGCCCCATGTCAAGCATATTGCGCCCTGGCACGCGCGCCCCCCTGACGCGAGGCCCATAATATAGGAATGTCGCGTAACTAATTCACACATGCATCTCTCTACACTCGAGTAGACTCACGCGTGTTGCCGCGACGCGGGTACGCGACTCACGCACTGGGTGGTGTTACACAACTCAATACCACCCACACACACACGACGGCTTCTTAGTCCGAATCGTAACCGGCTAGCTCTGGAAGCGGGGCGGACGGGAGCCACACATACATCCCTGTAGGAGCGTCGTAGTCGACACCTCTGTCGCTGGTCGTCACTTGCTGGGCCTCCCTCAGGCAACTGAGGGTCTCACTCGGCAGGGACTGACCGCCGAGGTGTCGTGAAGAAAGCAGCGCTGTATGACAGCGCTGTGGCGCGCCTACAGCTTAACTACATGCAACTACACACAAAGCGCGCGTTGCAGACGCGTGCTTCCAGACCTCAGCCTATCAGGCAACTCAATGACGGGCCCGTTTTTACGGGCCATGGTATAGCTTCCGCGGGAAGGGGGCGACGCCCCGTGACCGCCAGCCGCGCCCCCTGACGGGGGCGCAGCGACATCCTCCAGTGTGTTAAAGTAAGCTATCCTAGTCTTGATTATACCTCTTTTCGTAACCACATCTGGAGTATCATTCTACACTACCTAAGCGCTACACTGTATTAATAAAGTACTCACAGATTATCCTGGTTAGTATCACAATCACTTCACTGTCACTCACTTTAGCGTTGCTTGTCAAAAGTACCCCGCGTATAATCGCGAGATTATAGTACTTTGGTGAGTATTTTTTTTACAAATGACATTATTTTATAGTGACAACACATTATGTTTCAGATGGATTGGGAAATAAGACGAAGCCATTTTCAGGAAAGAAAAAAAAGCAAAAATTTTAAAAATATGGCTAAAACAAGAGCTAAAAGGTTGGTATGTTTATGTTATACGGGGTGGAAGGGACACCGAATTTTTCAATTTGGATAAGTAGTTTCGGAGATTATTACCTCCTACATCCAGACGAACTTTAAGTCTTAAAATATAAGTGTATATATGTGGTGAAGCGTCAATTGCCTTTTTGATATTTATTATGAATAAAATAGCAAATAAAATAAGATAGGATTTTTCATTACGATTTGTTATGTATTTAGCTTATCCTTTGCAAAAAAAGGTTACATAATTGACTGTCTATCTGATGAATCCATACGCCAATATCAATACCGCAGAAGCCAGTACCGAATGTCTTCGCAAAAGGGCGTTTCGGGGCATAAAAATAGTTTCGTCTCCCCGCCATCGCGCGCTACACGTTGTGAGCGCAACCCCGCCTTTGAAAATTCTTTTTCTGATGAAAACCTGAAGATTCTCGTAAAATAAATGGACCTGTATCTGTGAAACATTGTGAACTTATAGTGCAGTGTTGATTTTTGAAGATTCAACCATTCTACCGGTGGATTAATCGAGATTTTCTCGTCGACCGGCAACGATACCTGCAGCCTCACGGAGTCACCCTTCAAATCTCCCTGCAACTGAGTTGTGGTCTCAGGAATAGACAAGGTACGTGGGCTTTTTGCTGCAATCGTTGTATTTGTATTGGTGTCTCATGGATTTCATCGATAGAGATTTAATTTTCATTTTTTTTGTACCGCCATCTTTAGTTGTTCTTAAAAACAACGCAAAATAAGGTGTAGGCTATTTACACGCCACACCAATATGTATATATATCTTTATATCTTTTGTTGTTGAATCTTTGTGTTCTTACAGTACCTGTTACTAGCAATGTTTAGATGCTGCAGACTGTTTCAGTATGTTGTTTTGAACCGCACCGCGCAAGGGCCGTGTGGCACGTGTTCCGTAACGTCACTGACGTGTTCGCCGTCACAATGCACACCGGACGTATTCGCAACCATTTTCAAGAGGCAATGGTATAGCGCCTTAACTATAAATGTATGTAGCGATACTTACATATTTGTTTAATTAGCTTACTGTCCTACTGCTGGGCAAATTCCTCCCCATTCCTTTCCAGCTCTCCCGGTGTGTTTAGCCTTCTCCGGCCAATTAGTCAGGAACGAGTCCAAATCGTCACGCCAGCGTTTCTTGGGCCTGCCTCGGTGACGACCTGCACACACACACACACACACACACACACACACACACACACACACACACACACATGTGACGATTCTGGCCCATCTGTCCTGACCCAACCTGGAAATGTGACCCGCCCAGTCCCATTTTAGACGTATCGCCATCGGCGATGCCTGTCTTGGAGCGTAATCAGGTGTTGCGCATTCAACTTCGGTGACTTTGATGTTTAAAACGCTAGGCTCCATCGCTCTTTGGCAAAACTTGAGTTTGGATTTCTGAGGTTCCGGCAAAGGCTAAGTCTGGGCGCCATAGGTTAGGATAGGCAGGATTACACGGGGTGCTTGGTCAGAAGTCCTCGTGTGCCTGATGGCTGCCGGTCCCTCTCGATTCGTCTGGAGGGAATAGCAGCTGCTGGGCCGGTGCACCCTGGGCGCGGGCAGTGATCTTTCCCGAGGAATGGGAAGAGATTCTTATTCTTTGGGGAATGTTACTGTCCGTGGCGAATTTTCTGAAAAAAGGAGGGGGTCCAACCTGGACCAAAAGGGCCTTGTTCCGCGTGACCCTCTGAAAAGCAGAGGGCACAGCGGAGAAGCATGGGCGGGCTTGGTGTGCACTCACCCTGCCTCCGAGCAGACCGATCAGAGTCGATCTCGTAATCCCATCGTCAAGGTGTCGTGGACATGTCTCGCGGCTTCGATCGGGACCGAGGGTCTTGGCTTAACCGCCGGACCGCGAGGTAGAAAACCTCGTATGGCTGACGGGTATGTTCCTATGGGAAAATCAGTCGTTAGTGCGTTCTCCGCCAGGGTACCAGCCAACCCTCTGGCGGGTTATAAATAACAATGGCTTATCCGGGTACGGGGGGCACTACCCGGCTGGACGTTTTATATCCCCCACACTCGTGGAAATCAAAATGAATAAATTAAATAAAAATAATAAAGTTGTGGAGAAGGCGGACGCGGTGTCAGACTCTGGCACTGCGTCACTGAGGACGAAAGCAGGGGCTCCAGCGGAACCACGCGTGGTTCTGGAGAGGTTGAGTGTGTCCGAGACCAACGACACAAAAAGTCCAAAACAGCAAAGGCCAAAGCACCACCTGCGCCAAAAAAGCCCACACACGCGCCTAAAAAGCCCACGGAGGAAGCCAAAAAGCCTCAGCCTCAGACGGGGGCAAAAAAGCCCACGCAGGGCAACGACCAGCCTCCTAAAGAGGCTGAGTGGGGTCTCACAGGTGTTGAGCCGCATACGACGCCTGGGCCTGGCCCTCAACAAGTCGGAGGCCATTGCTTTTCATGGCCCCCGATTGGCGCCGCCGTCGGGATCATACATTGTGGTCGGGGGGCCGCCGTTGGGACTTCGGCCCCCACTATCAGCGGCTGGTGCCGAAGTTGATGGGCGCGGCGGCCGCGCTGTCAACGCTTCTTCCCAATCTGGCGGGCCCGAGCACCGCCTATAGGCGGTTATATGTAGAGATCGTGCGATCGATGGCCCTTTACGGGGCCCCGGTATGGGCGACCGACCTGATGGCCAGCACTATCGCAGTTCTGCGCAGACCGTAGAGAGCGATGGCCGTCAGGGTCATACAGGGATATCGCACGATTTCCTACGAGGCTGCTTGCGTACTGGCCGGATCCCCGCCGTGGGACCTGGAGGCGAAGACCCTCGCGACACTACATCAGTGGCGCAAGGAGGCCAAGGATCGGGGCGAGAGGCTGGCACAGCGACAGATAACGCTGCGCCGGTCTTAGCTCCAGCAGGTCATTGTGGCGGAGTGGCGGAGGAGGCTAGAGCTCCCTACCGCCGGCCTCGATACAATCGAGGCGATCCGGCCAGTACTCGACGACTGGCTCGGGAGGAAGCACGGCCCCCTGACGTTTCGGGTGATGCAGGTGCTCTCGGGGCACGGCTGCTTCGGGAAGTACCTGTGTCGCATAAGCAGGGAGCCACACGCTCAGTGCCATCACTGTGTCCACTGTCTGGAGGACACGGCGTGGCATACGCTGGCAGAATATGCCGCATGGGAGAAGCCGCAACGTGCCCTCGTTACAGATGTCGGTGCAAACCTGTCGCTGGCGGCCCTCGCTCGTTCGATGGTCGGGAGCGCAGAGCCGGGGGATGCGGTGATTTCCTTCTGTGAAACCGCAGTGGTAATTTTTCAATGCCCTTCTTGTAGAAGACAGGTGTACGGACCCAAAAACTCTGTAAAGGCCTCTCGGGTATTGATTTTTTTCCCTGCCAAAAGGTTGTCCAAATTTTGGAAAAAGTAGAAGTCTGTCGGCGCAAGGTCTGGTGATTATGGTGGATGACGCAGAACTTCCAACCCTAGCTCTTGTAGCTTAGAGACCGTCTGTTGTGCCGTATGAGGTCGAGCGTTGTCGTGTAGGAGCAGCGGGGACGAACGATTAACCAAGGCTGGCCGGAGATTTCCGAGCTTCTCCATCATTGTGTTCAGCTTCTCACAGTACACATCCGCAGTAATGCTACTGGCATTTGGTAAGGAGCTGTGATGAATTGTACCGCCACTAGACCACTAAACAGTGACCATGACTTTATTGGGGTAAGTTTTCGTTTGGGGCATTGCCTAGGTGCTGAACCAGGGTCTAACCAACATGATGACCGCTTATGATTATCAAAAAGAATTCATTTTTCATCGCAAGTGACAATGCGGTTAAAAATCCCTTCGTTTCTGTGTCTGTTAAGCAACGCAAGGCATACCTCAACGCGTTCGTAAGCGCTGGCGATCGTCTAGTTCGTGCGGTACCGATTTATCGACATCTTTTTTTTTTTACCTTGCCAATTCGACGCAAATGGACCAATATTGTTTTGATGCTAACGTTGAAAGTTGCTGCTAACTCAGCCATAGATTGAGTATCGTAAGCTTCCACTATCGCCTTTAATTCGTCGTTGTTGACTTTAGTTTTCGGGGACCACAGGATTAATTTTTTAGATAAAAATTTCCATGTCGGAAGCGTTCAAACCAATAACGAGTCGTGCGTTCGTTTGTAGTGTTCACTCCCTACACATAATTAATGTTACGAGCCGTTTGTGCGGCATTGCTACCGCGACGGAACTCGTATTCCATAATTACTCGTACATTTATCGTGTCCATATTGATGGAAAAGATACAAATGTAGTGAAAACAAAACACTAATCAATAAACAAATGACTGAATTTGAAAATAGAATTCCATATGTTTTAAAGAAAATTCATTTGAATTGAGAATTTATTGCCAGCCATACATACATTACGTTTCAAATAGCTAGTATTGTAAAACGGCAACTTCATAGGTAAAGACCTATTATTTTTTAACATTTCTATATAAGTTTCCTCTACGTATATCTTTATATAATGTCAAAAGCCTTTGTGTAGTTCACGAAAGCCAGTTATAGGGGTTTAAGAAATTCTGAATATTTTTCTAGTAACTGATTTTTCTTCTTTTTGTGTGAAGGTGGTCTGTAGTAGAAAAACTTAGACGGAACCCGGCCTGTTCCGGTGGTTAGTGCGAGTCTAATTTGGCAGCTATGCGATTGTGGATGACATTGATAAACGCCATATAAATATGAGAAACTAAAGTCTCGTATCGCCTTTATTATTCACCTAAGATTGCATAAGATTTGAATAAGTTAGTTAAGTGCGGGAGCAGCGTGGCAGATCCTAATTTTAGGGATTCGGTGGTAACGCCATCTTCGCCATCTTCGCGCTATCATAGTGCATATTCTTGAGCACTCTGTCTACGTCGTTTCTGATTCCAATTGAGTAGAATTATCTGAACAAAGAGAGGTTTAGAATTCTGTGCATTTATCCATGATTTTTTCTCTGTTGTGATATAATATTAAGGAATTAAAATTTCTTAATTTATAAATGTACATAAGTATATCTAAGTAAAAAACGCCCTCAACTCTCCATAATATTATGTATTTACATTATTTACAAAATTCAAAATAGAATGTGTTTAGAATGTAGAGGAGCCGAGCTTCACCGCCTCGCCAGCAGCGCGGGCGCGAGCAGTGCGGCGAGGGTGATGAGAGCAGAGCGCGCGCGGTGCGCGGTGCCCGCCGCCTGGTCGCGCTGCATCGCCTCCGCGCGATCCTCTGCAACCAACACCAGCGCACTGAGCATACAGCACGACACGATCATATCTAACTCACTCGCTCACCAACTACTCAACACCAAGACATTTTCACTTTGTTAAGGTGCATCAAAACGGGGAATATTTTTACTGCAATGTACAGTTGCAATACAGTTGCCGACAACATTAACATCAATTACTACACTATACAATATAAAACAATAATTTAAATATAGCCCGTCTATACGGGGTGGAAGGGACACCATAGCGAAAACGGAAACCACATACTCAGTACATCATTCTGAAACCCCCCACACAAACATTTTTCGTCGGTTATTAAAAAAATATCTGCTGTTTCCTACAAAAGTGCAATACCTACACGGTCAAAATGTATGGAACAGGTTTCGCGTCGGTGTCCCTTGCACCCCGTATAACCACATAATTATTTACCTATGTATTTTTGGTAAAGCAAAGCCGATATCAAAAGTTACTGGATGATCAAATGTTAGGTAATCGAAAATACGGCGATTTTGCTCAGCCAGTTATATTGCTGTTTCGTTAAGTGGCATAGGTACATTCCTTTCTTATAAGCTTTTCTTTGCCATACAAGATCAGACATATTGGTTGGGATATAATTTTTATAGACATAATCGTCATCAAAAGTTTCTGTGATAGCCGGACTATAGTTGACAATATTGTAGCTACATATTCGATTAAAAATAATGCCCGTTTAGGAGTCCTTTTACACCTACTTCAGAAAAGGAGGCGGTTTTATTTAGCACAGTGATTCTTCGTCATAACATGAAAGTTTAAAAGCATTTAAATAAAATTAAAAATGTGCTAATGTACCCATTCGTATGACAACTTACTCGAGATAGTTACCCCAGTACCCCACCACAATCATAATAAAAATATTTCTTAAATTACTGGCAGTGTAAGTGATCAGCATTATTTATACGTTTTATACCTATTCCTTTCAAGTTGACAGCATTAGTACAGTGTGTAATGTCCTGAATTAAGCAACTGTTACAAACAGACAGACGGTCAAGTAGACACTCAGACAGAGAACTTCGTATTTGCGTATTACGAAGTTACACATTTTGTTATGGAATCCTCAACAACGCAAAAACAATTTTTTGCAAAAAAAAATATCGGCTTCCAAAAACAACACAAAAAAGTAGAAAATAACTTTACTTTTGCAAGTCGGTGGTAAAAAAGTCAATGAAACAAACAATAGACACCGACTTCTTTATTAACCGAGTTCAAAAAGGAGGAGGTTCTCAATTCGTCGGAAACTTTTTTTTTTAATTTTGTTTGTATGTTCCCCGATTATTCGAAGATGGCTGGACCGATTTGTTTTTTTTTTTTTTTGTTTGAAAGGGTATACTTCCCAGGTGGTCCCATGATCTTCAAGTCAGGATCTGATGATGGGATTCTAGAGAAATAGAGAGAACTCTTCAAATTTTATAGGCACACTTGAAGCGAATTGGGTAGTTTTTGAAAGAGTACCTTTTCGGAGTGGTTCCATTTCAATTTGGTGAAGATCTGATGAAGAACTTCGGAGATAGGCAAACGGAACTCCTCAATAAATGATAGCAAATGGATTGGGATTGCTGAAATCTCATGTCTGTCTATTGTTTACACCAGTTCATAACATAACATCGCGCCTGTATGCTCTGAGGGGGTACGCAGATGTGTACAGTACACCCAAATTTCGACAGGTATGATGCAAAGTTCCATTGTAATGGGGATAAGCCTTGCCTATTACCTGCCATGACATGTATTGTTATCAATGTAAAATAAATTCATAGCAAGTATTTGTAAGGGATATTACAACTAAAAATGGAAAAATAAAAAAATCTTTTTTGCAAAAAATAAAACCGACTTCAAAAACACAAAAAAGTGAAAAATAACTTTAGCTTCAGAACCCGCTGGCAAAAACCGTATCAATAAAACAAAAGTCACTAACTTCTGAAGCTAAAGTTATTTTTCACTTTTTTGTGTTTTTGAAGTCGGTTTTATTTTTTGCAAAAAAGTTTTTTTTTTACCCTTTTAAGTTATCGTATCACAAACATATCCTTGTCAAGTCTCAATTTTGCAATTTCTTTTACTTTATTTTTTTTTCCATCTTTTTTGATTTAAAAACCAAACTACAAAACCAATTTTGATGAAATTTCTATGGAACCAATCGAAAAGTATTTCCTTTCAGATAAAAGGATATTTTTTTAAATCGGTTCATAAATTACGAAGATATGAGGTAAGTTACCAACAGTGTCGGATATGATGGTATCTCTACTAAAATAATAATTAAAGCAGTGAATGAGGACATATGCCATCACCTCAGTAATCCGCCACGCTGTTTTAGTTTTATTATGAGACGTTATTATTTTATAGTTATTTTGAGCACGTTTTGTTAACTTTATAATTTTTTTTAATAACTGACAATAATTTAAGTACTTTAATTTGTTATCTTTTGTTGAGTTTAGTCTGAATTTCCATAGCAAATCCTTTTTCTTTCGGCTGCAAATTTTTACACTACGTGATACCCACTTTGGTTTATGATTGACTTTTTTCAAAAATTGGGTTTGTGGAAAACAAAGGTCGTAAAAAAGTTTAAAATCAGCTATAAAGTGTTGATAAGCCGTGTTTGGGTCATCAGTGAGGTAAATATCTGAGAAAGATAAGCTCTTAATACACAATTTAAATTTATCAATATTTTCTGTGCTATAATTGCGTCTTTTTGTACGCCAATAATGTAATGTCAGATTTTTTTTAACAGGAACTTTGATTTATTGGGTGGTATGGTCCGAAAGACCTAATTCCAAAACTTCAGATTTACATCCCTTTTTAAAGTTATGTGCAAAATTATCAATACAAGTTTGGCTGGCGAATCTGCTCGGTTCATGTAAAGCCAATTTTAAATTATAATTCAACAGTAAACATTCAAAATCTAATGTTACATTATTGCGTTTCAGTACATCTATGTATATTAAAATCACCAGTAATTATAGTATTTTTACAATTCAATTTGTCAATATAAGTCAGAAGTTTTTCCAGTTTATGGAAGAACGTATATAAGTTATTTTGTTTAGGTACTATATATACACAAACAATAATAATTTTATAGTCAAGAAGTTCAACTGCGCAACCTTCTAATATACAGTCAAAACAAAATTTGCGGATTTCTGGAATTTCCCTGAATTTATGTTCTTTTTAAGTAAGATATATGTTCCTCCTCTTTTACTATTTGTTCTACCGTAAAATGAAGCCAAATTATAATTTGGTAGGTATAAATTTGACTCAAATCCTGCCTTCACAAAGTGCTCGGTAATACATATGGCGTCCACCGTTTTGTTACTGTCTGAGAGTTCTTCTAAATTTACACATAATGCATCAGATTTGTTAATTAAACCTGCAATATTCTGGTGTAAGATATTCATATATTTCTCAGAGAAAAAATTGGCTGTCGGTATGTAAGGTTAAGTATGTATTCTACTATTATTGGGTATTTTGTCAAACTGACCAGATGAGCACAAATCAATTACGATTCTATTCATAATGCCGTCGTATATACGTTTCATTCCTTGTATTTTGATTTTTCCTGTTGTGTTGGAGAACATGTCTAGTGATAGCCCACTATTGCTGTCAAATAGGTAGGCGTAGTCATTAATTTGTAGATCAAAGTAAAGCAGATTATTGAACATCTCCACTTTAAAATTGTAAATAGGTGCTCCTGTTATATAGGTCGGTAAACAGATAATCTTATTGGTGTGGGCCACCTTCTGTAACGATTCTCTTATCATATTTATCATGTATGTATATGTAATTTCTCTCAGCTTTTATGCCATTTTCTCCTATGAAAATGATACAGTAATCATTATTGGTAAAGTCTTTCAATTAACAGATAATCTTATTGGTGTGGGCCACCTTCTGTAACGATTCTCTCATAATATTTATCATGTATGTATATGTAATTTCTCTCAGCTTTTATGCCATTTTCTCCTCTGAAAATGATACAGTAATCATTATTGGTAAAGTCTTTCAATTTATTTTCTATGTTGTATAAGAGTTCCTTTATAGTTCCATTTGGTATAAAATAATAGCAAAAATCGAAGTAGTTGGAGAAGACGTCTTCAATCAAAGATAAGTGCCCTGCAGGTTTGGTGCCACTGCTTAGAATACATAATTTATTCTTTTGTTTAGTTCTTGCGATGATATCTGCCAGCTCTTTTTTACTATGTTGAGGTTTATTTCCATTGACGGATATAGATGAGTGTACCTCTTTTAAATTGTTTGCTGACTGCGCATTGGCGCGGCAAGAAATTTGAGTCTCTTTATCAAGCATGATCGTCGGGATCTGGGGAATGTAATCAATAGATGGTTTAGCGGGATCATTATTTAGATTATCGTTTGGAGAACTCGTCTCAGTTTTGGTTTTTCGAACTGATTTCGGTGTCCTTCTTTTCCTCTCAGGATCACCTGAGAGGAAAAGAAGGACACCGAAATCAGTTGCTTATCAAAGCACACTTGTTTATATGTATTGATAGTTTTTAACGATTGTTGAAGATCCGACTTGAGACGAAAGTTTTCGCTATTTAGGTTCTCTATTTCTAGATGAGCGCTTTGCAGCTGTGCCTTAAGTAATTCAACTTGTTCACTCAAATCAAAGTGGAGAGACTTCATAAGTACACAATGTTTGCACTACAATACGTTGAAAAACCAAACATAGAAGCTTTGCATTTGTGGGGGTCACACTGCAGCGCGACGTACGTATCAACTCGGAAACATGAAGACGACTTAAGCGCATACTCTTTCTGGTTCTATGTTAGGAATATACTATGACATCAGGTTCTCATGTAGTGTACCCTGGCAATGCTAAAAGAATACGCGTTCACGTGAGCGAACCGCGGGCACAGCTAGTATTATAATATGGATGCTATATACCAGAACCACCGCCACCACCGCCGGGCATCTCGGCAACCTGCGTAGTCGACGCGACTTTTGATGGTGACTTGATTTAGTAACTGGTTACTCTTGAGTAGTTCGATAGCGTCCTGGACGATGGGCTTTATGAATATAAAATGAATCCGACAGTCATCTGGACAATACTCTGCCGTCAGTCTATAATATTACTCTTAAAATTTCCTAGAATCGTTTTAATTGAGGTCGAATAAAATTTTTTAATGATCCGTGGCACAGTTGGACATAATGTGAAGCAGATGTGTGTAAGCGTCGCAAAGCAATGGTCGAGAAGTGAGTGGGTGACTCACCGTCGTCGTCAAGAGTGAGCGTGAGCGCGGCGGCGTGGCCGGCGGCGCTGCACGAGTAGGCGCCGGCATCGCGCGCGCTCAGCTCCGCCAGCGTCAGGCGTGACTCCACGCGCGCCGCCCAGCGCGCCGTGTCCAGCGCCACGCCCCCGCGCGAGCCCTGCAACACACGGCGAGGTCACACGCTGCACTTCAGCTGCACCGGCCACACCAGCCGCATCGTGCGGACACTACCTGCAGGCTGATGGGCTGCTCGCCCTTCTGCCACCGGATGTCGAGCGGCGGCAGCGGCAGGTCGCGCGGCGGTGGCTCGTAGCGTGCCTCACACGCCAGCGTGGCGGCGCCCCCCACGCGCCCGCGCACACCCGCCTCCCCTAGCACTGACACCACCACCTCCGGCATCGGCTCGTCTGCAACGACCACGACATTGTAAGAGTAATGCACATTAGCTGTTTATTATATTTTTTCCTCGAGTGTACCTAACTGACGAATCGAAGAAAATGGCAAATTATGGAAACTGTCGAGTTAAGGGCAACGGTCGAATTCACACAACTATCTAATCGGCAAAAATGACGAATCAACTGAACTGTCGAATTAAATAAACTGACGAGCGAGGGAAACTGTCCAGCACTACGCGGACTCTTTAAAATAAGAGTTTTTATGTAACACGACTTTTAGCGTGGTAGCACCACGGCGCAAGCAGCTCACTCACAGACGCACGACCCGTTATTGGTCTGAACGCTTCCGATCTGGAAATTTTTACCTGAAAAACGAACCCCGTGTTCGCACGAAAACTAAAGTCAATAACAACGAATTAAAGGCGATAGAGGAAGCTAACAATACTCAATATATGGCTGAGATAGCAGCAGTTTTCAACGTTAGTATTAAAACTATATGGTCCGTTTGCGTGAAGTTGGCAAGGTGAGGACGCTTGATTAATGGCTGCTACACGAACTGAACTATCGCCAGCGCCACGAACGCGTTGTGGTGTACCTTGCGTTGCTTAACAAAACACAGGAACGAAGGAATTTTAAACCACGTTGTCACTTGTGATGAAAATTGGATTCTTTTGGACAATCGTAAGCACACATCATGTTGGTTAGACCCTGATTCAGCACATAGACAATGCCCCGAACGAAAACTTACCCCTAGAAAAGTGATTGTCACTGTTTGGTGGTATAGTGCCGGTGTAATTCATGACAGTTTATTGCGAAATAGCACGAGCATTACTGCGGTAGCGTACTGTGTCGGACTGCACACAATGATGGCGAAGCTCACACGCACGACAACGCTCGACCTCACACTGCACAATAGACGGTCTCCAAGCTACAAAAGCTAGAGTTAGAACTTCTGCGTTTTCGGTCATATTCGCCAGACCTTGCATTGACAGACTTCTACTTTTTTCAGAATTTGGACAACTGCAACAAACTTCTTGGTTTGAAAAAACATTTAATACCCAAGAGGCAGTACAAATTGCCTTTGAAGAGTTTGTTGTCTCCCGTCTACTTGACTTCTTCAAGAAGGGTATTGAAAATTTACCAACGCGCTGGCAGCTGTGCATCGATAGCAGTGGTGCATACTTTAATTAATAGAAATAATTTTAAAAAAAGTTTTACTTTTTGTATGTTGGAGCCTTCCAAGGCCGAAAACGCTCATTGCGCGAATTGCATTCAGGTTAGATGCGGAGACTCAGATGCCGATTTTAAAACAAATCAGTTTAGAAGCGAAGAAAAAGAAAATGGCAAATCTGGCGGCAAAATTATGTTTAGGTTGGGAAACTCAGATGGGGACGTTTTTGTTAAACATTTGAGAAATTGCTGCGTTGTTGAAAATTTTCACTTCCGCCATCTTGGATTTTCATTTCGACCTCACTCAAACTCAAACTCAAACTCAAAGCATTTATTTCAATTAGACCATTACAGGCACTTTTGAATGTCAAAACACAAAAAATAAACTAAGCTACAGTCCCAGTCACATGGCATAATAACTTGTGAAAGTACTGTAGTTGCCCATTCGAAAGCGTAGATCTCTATGGAGAAGAATGGGCAAGAAACTCCATGGACACTCTTTTAAATCATTGTTGTTACAAAGTCTCGGTTACATCATTCATGTCGAGATTAAACATACATGTGAGAACGATGTAGAAAGACGTGCGAGTAAGAGCGTCCAGAATAAAAAAGATAAATTAACAATTCAAAAATACAATAATCCATGGCAGCTGCGAGATGACCAGTCCCTACTGACAGCGCCCGTTCACGAACATGACGCATGGATCAGCCATCATTCAACTCAACCATTTTGGAGGGAACTAAACGACCCGACACACGCGCCTCCATCAGCGAGACATTTGAGTGAGCATGACATTCTCTCAACCGCCAGGGCAAATTCGAGTCAGTAAAAGATGTAAATGGTAGCTTTATCGTACATAGAACTCACACATGTGCTATGCAATTATATACACTGCAGGCCAAAAGTTTAAGACCGCACTTAAACAGTATAATTATCTATCAATTGTAATAAAGTCCCATAAGATAAATAAAAGAAATGCACACCTGCATATTCTATTGTTAATGTAGAATATTTAAAGAAGTCATTCTTTTGTTTACTTTCAAGTTATTGGACAATAAACATCTATTGTTTTCAATCACCGACAAACGCTGCGCTAGAGCCAGGTGGTAGAGTCCTAATAATATGTTTATTGTGTGCTCATTACTTATTACTTTGCTCCTGTTTGGCATTGGTCAATATTAAGGATTATTTAGCTTCTGAAAACACGTAGTTTCAATTTATTCTTACGTGAGTTTACTTGGGTTGTTCACAAACAATCTCAGTTAGTCTAAACTTATGGTTTCTACAGTGAAGACGTCTTAAAATGGGAAAAGCACGCGAAATTAGCAGTGAAGTGCGTTCTGCCATCGTTGTTTTGCTTAATTAATGAAGGCAAATCCGAACGTGAGATTGCTTCACAACTGAAGTTATCGAAGACTTGTGTTCATAGCACATTATAGTCGTCGAATAGTCGGTAGAAGCATTACGTTGTTATTTTTACTCCTCAGTTTTTAAATGAGTAAGGTGGTAAAAAGTGGATATAATAATAAAAATATACTGTTCACGTGAAGCTACTGAAGTGACCTATCAAACTGTGTAATTTTTATGATGATTCCGTTGCGTAACACAAAGTTATATCAATATTGAACTGTGGTGATAATAAAACGTTAATTTGAAAAGTGAATAACGAACTCGGACCCTGACCTAGGGCAACCCGCAGAGCGCTCGATACCTCCCGCGCGTACCGCCGCGGTCCCCGCCGTCGTCTGCTTGGTCTGCGTTTGATTCATCGGACAGTGCATAGTTCCACATACTTCAAGAAAACATAATTTGGAGCAGCTATAGCGGAGTTGTTTGCGCAGCGGTATTTATTTGTTCGGCGTGGTCGCTTGCGAGTCATGGCTGGAAAAGCCGCACAGTGGGGTTGCTGCTCTAATAATACAGACGTAGATGGGACACATCTATTAAGTGCCTTACCTGTGGAAAGTTTTTCCACTGCGGCTGTTTGCTCATTAAAGATCCGCCTAATGATGTAAGCGCTTGGGAATGTTCGACATGTCTCACGCCGAAAGCATGCCGGGACGACTCAACTCCAGCACGTAATATCTCCACAGGTAGAGGTTCCAAAAGACAAGCTGTTGGTTCTCCCTCTCTATCTCCTCCCACCATGTTAAATGAGGTAGACGAGCTCCGCTGTGTTATTAAACAAGTAATTAAAGAAGAATTTAGGGAGATGTTAGCTGTGTTCAATAACAATATCGTCAGCACTGTTAACCAAGAATTGGGGCCAGTAAAGAAGGAAATGCACGGAGTCGATCTCCTTTATGAACAAGACATTTGAAGACATGAGGAAGGAACAACAATTGTCAGGAGATACAATAAAGAAACTGGAAATCAAGAACGCAGAGCTAATGACCACTGTCAATGACCTTAGCGAAAGACTTTCCAACCTAGAGCAGCAGACCCGTTCCAATAATATTGAAGTGCAATGTGTGCCGGAGAGTAAAAATGAAAAAGTCAGCACTGTTTCTCAATTAGGACGCGTCGTAAAATGTGAGATAAACGAAATTACGAATATTAAAGTGCTCGCGTATCGCTAAGGCTAACCCGTCGAATAATCGCCCTCGATCCATTGTTGTACAATTAGCTTCTCCTAGAATTCGGGATCCTAGCGGCAACAATAAAGTACAACAACCTCAACCCTCAGGAAAAGCTAAACAGTACTCACCTTGGGTACGGTGGACCGAAATCTGCTGTGTATGTTACTGAACATCTGTCCCCAACGAACCGAGCCCTTCATGCAGCTACAAGGATTAAAGCCAGGGAGAACGGCTACAAATATGTCTGGGTCAGAAGTGGTAGAATATTTGTGCGAAAAAACGAGGGCGAAGAGTCTATTCAAATCAGAAGCAAGAATTCCCTCAGTAAAATTGTTTAGCAAGTAAGGTTTATTTATAGTTAGTTTAATTCAATGCATGTTATTTGTACTACAATTTATAAAATTCAAGGAAATTCTAATTTATTATCAAAATTGCAGGGGCTTAAGAACTAAAACCAATATGTTTTATTGTAATTTATGTAGTGTAGAATGAATTACGATGTTGTAATATTAACCGAAACCTGGTTAAACAGCAATATCCTGAGCAGTGAGCTTTTTGATGATCGATATGAGGTCTACAGACGTGATAGAGAATCGACTAGGTTTCACTGCAGTAAAGATGGGGGTGGAGTGTTGATTGCTGTCAAGAGAACTTTCAATTCGGTGCGTATCGACCGCTGGTGTAGCAGCTGTGAGGACCTCTGGGTCACAATGAATATAGGTACTTCTAGTCAAATTGCTCTCTGTGCTGTCTACTTGCCTCCGCCGGTAACCCTTCTAACGCTTGATCTTTTTATTGAACACTGCAACAACGTGATAGATTCTGTAGATATGCCTATCTGTATTGTGGGGGACTTTAACTTGGGTAAAATTAACTGGGACTCATTAGCATTAAACAATTCTCTTCCTAAAACTTGCCAAAACCTGTTGGATTTCTTAAATGTCAATCAGCTGGTGCAATATAATCTTGTAAAAAATTGCTCAGGCCGTATATTGGACTTAGTAATGTCTACAATGCCTACATGTTCAGTGAGTGAGTCTATCTGTTCTCTTATCGGTATTGATATACTGCATCCTCCCCTTGAAATAACTTTTTCACTGGCTCGGGGTTGTAACTTGCCTTACAACACGAACAGCAGACCCAATTTTTATAAAGCAAATTATGCAGAAATTAACAAATACCTAAATGAACTGAACTGGAACGAGCTTTTTCAGGATACACATGATGTAAATGAATTGGTTACAATATTCTATAGACATATACGTGACGTTATTACCAAATTCGTACCTAACCGTAAGCCAAGGAATGGCCGATATCCAGCGTGGTTTGATAGTCGTTTAATTAAATGTCTAAAAGAAAAGAATAAGTTGAGGATACGCTTTAAAAAGTATAAAAATCCTATGGATGAAATTGAGCTTAAATTGATTTCCAAGCGTTGTGAAAGTTTTGCCACACAATTGTATAACGATTATATAAGGAAACTGGAAAACGACATTAAAGCTGACCCCAAGCGTTTATGGAGTTATATTAAAGCCAAACGCGGAGGGTCTAGTGCCTACCCACTCACTATGACTGACGGTCTGGTCGAGACTTCAGATGCCTCTGCAATATGTGATCTTTTCGCTAACCACTTTTCAAGCGTGTACATATCTGACTTTAATACAGAAAATAATTATCATTCTGATTCTCTTCAGGCAATTCATAATAATAGTCAGGGCTTGACTTCCTTAACAATAGAACGCGAATGTCTACTTAACAAGCTGAAATCAGTTGACACTAGAAAAGGAGCTGGTCCCGATGGCATTCCTCCGGTATTTATTCATAATTGTGCATCAGTTCTGGTGTCCCCTTTATTAATCATCTACAACACGTCCCTGCCCACAGGATCATTTCCGACAGAATGGAAAAAGGCCAAGGTAGTTCCAGTATATAAGTCGGATAAGAAAGACTCCGTTAACAACTACAGGCCCATTTCAATCCTTTCTACATTCGCTAAGATCTTTGAATCCATTATTTGCCCTCACATCCAGCAACATTTTAAAATGTACGCGAGCAACTGTCAGCATGGGTTCGTAGCTTCAAGATCTACAGCTACGAACTTATTAGTATTTACTGAGTACCTAATTCAGACTATTGACGAAGGCAAACAACTAGATGTTGTTTACACTGACTTCAGTAAAGCTTTTGACAAAATGCCCCATTCCATTCTTATAAAAAAGCTTGAAGCATACGGTATAGCTGGACCTTTATTAATGTGGTTTAAGTCATATCTTTTTGAGCGCGAGTTCTATGTAGTTGTTAACGGATATCAATCTACGACACGAATTATCACCTCTGGCGCCCCACAGGGATCACATTTGGCCCCAACACTTTTTATTATATTTATCAACGACCTCCCCCTGTGTCTGCAATTTTCTGAGCCTTTTATGTACGCAGATGATTTAAAATTGGCGCGTAAAATTGAAACAGCAAATGATAGTGAACTCCTGCAACACGACGTTAATCAAGTTATTGAATGGTGTCGCATTAATAAAATGCAACTGAACTCAAAAAAATGTTATCATATCAAATTCACGCGGAACATTAACTGTATCGAAACCGAGTATTTTATAAACCAAGACAAGGTCCAGCAAGTGGAAGTCATAAAGGACTTAGGAGTGCTCTTCGACAGAAAAGTAAGCTTTGTACCCCACATTGAAAGTATAATCAAGAGAGCTACCAAAATGGTGGGATTCATAATTCGGAATACCAAAGGTTTTCGCAAGTCTGGCACCAAGATAATGTTATACGGCAGTCTCGTGCGTAGTATTCTGGAGTACTGCAGCGTTGTGTGGAGGCCTCACTTTGCCACCCATATTCTGAGAATTGAGCGTGTACAAAAGCGCTTTTTGTGGCATCTAGCTTTCTGCGAAAGAAAACACAAGTCGTTGCCCTCGTACAATTCCCGTCTGCAACATTTCAGAGTGCAAAACCTATCTGCGCGCAGAGAAGTCGCGGATCTTTTATTTCTATTTAAACTGTTGCGAGACAGGATTGACTGTCCCGATTTGCTAAACCTAATTAGGTTCCGGGCGCCCTTCTAGGTATCCTAGGAATAGCATAACGCCTCTGTGCCCGCCATATCGAAGGTCTGTACTTGGTGCAAACTCTCCTATTCCTAGGTTATGCAAGATCCTCAACAGCTGTAGTGACTTACTGGATATACACCACGCCAGTGTGAGTGCAGTTCATAGGGTAATTTTATCAAACAGTCATATAACACACTTGTAGGGATATTGCTGTTTACATTTTGACATTTTGTTATAATCTTCTTATATCGATACCTAAACCTCATTGTTGTTCCAGTTTAATTTTAATATTATAACACAAAAAAAAAAAAAAAAATGTCAAATCAAATAATTATGTCTCTTGTTTCGTTATGGAATCTGCTTTAATAGTTTTTTTTTTTTTTTTTTTTTTCTCTTCACCTATCACAGCCAGTATTTTGATTGTTGTTGTTTTGATTTCTTTTGTGTATTGTCAATGTAACTTACTTTATTCAATTGTATTTTTATTTTTTTATTTTTATGAATCTGTTGTAACTTAATAATTAATGGCTTTACCACTGTTTTTTGTGCTAGCGGTGTTAACCTATAATTAATTGTTGCATCCGCAATTGTATCCTATTATAATAATAAGTTGCTAATGTGTTGGTGTAGACAGTTGTTGGTTAACCTGAATAAATAAATAAATAAATAGCACAATAACTCGATACAGGGAGACAGGCAGTTTTCAAGATCGTCCACGCTCGGGAAGGCCGAGAGCTACCACGTCTAGTGAAGATAATTTCATTGTTGTTACCAGCAAGCGAAATAGACGCTTAACAGCACCAGAAATCCGCGTTGAAGTAAACAAAACCCGAGTTAAACCTTTATCATTGACTACAGTAAAACGGCGACTGAGAGATGCAAAGTTGTATGGTCGCGTCGCCGTCCGAAAACCTCTGCTAAGGCCACAAAACAAGAAAAAGCGGATGCAGTGGGCTCTTGCCCATCGAGATTGGACTGAAGAAGATTTAAAAAAAGTTCTTTGGACCGATGAATCCAAGTTTGAACTATTCGGTTCAAAACGAAGAATTTACGTGAGACGCAATGCTCAAGAAAAGATGGTGCCGGACTGTGTAGTCCCAACAGTCAAGCATGGCGGTGGCTCAATTATGGTCTGGGGTTGCTTCTCTAGCAAAGGAACTGGCGATTTGGTCAAAATTGAAGGAATTATGAAAAA
Source organism: Standfussiana lucernea (assembly GCA_964057025.1). Lineage (NCBI taxonomy): Eukaryota > Metazoa > Arthropoda > Insecta > Lepidoptera > Noctuidae > Standfussiana > Standfussiana lucernea. Next base: position 89,124 of record OZ059802.1, on the reverse strand, counting down.
GGAACAGTACAAAAACATTTTAGAACAAAATGCCGTTCCTTCCGGGTTGCGATTAATTGGAGACGCATTCATATTCCCATTTAAAACTAAATTATTCGCGGTAAACCAATTATGGACTTGCAGTAGGGCGCTATTTACGTCGTCAAGAATTGTGGCACGTCTGTTTATCTTAAATATCAAAGAAGTATCGTCGGCAAACAACACCATTTGTGGTTGGTTTTTAAATAAATGGGGTAGATCATTAATATAGACTAGAAAGAGGAAAGGACCCAATATAGAGCCTTGTGGTACACCCATCCTTACTTTTAAACCCATTGAATTGACACCATTTATTTGTACTTGCTGATGTCTATCGTTTAAATACGATTTCACTAAACTGAGTGCAAGTTTCAAGCACTATCGGCATCAGCGCTCCCGAAAATCACGAAATCGACACCCATGACGAAAAATTTTAGAAATTTCAGTTCGGCCAACTTGGATTTTCATTTCGACATTACTATCGGCATCAGCGCCACCGAAAACTATGAAAACGAGTCATATATGTTTATAATTTGAACATTTTCGCAGCCATTTTCATTTAGGCATTACCTTATTCATCCTCATCGGCAAGTTGCATACTAATGTATTACATCGGGTTGTGGCTGTTTAAAAAAAGCTGTGACGCTTTGTGGTCGAAAATCAAAACAGCCAAAACCCGAATTTCGCTTCGTGGTCGTTTTGTTTGCCACATCGCGGTGTGGCCGTTTTTAAAACAGCCACGACGCGAATTTCGCTTAGTGGTCGTTTTGAATTTGCCACTTCGGGATGTGGTCGGTTTTTTCGCTCAATGAGCGTTTTCGGCCTTTGAGCCTAACATATACAAAATGGCAATTTCATAGGTAAAGACCTAATATTATAACGAGATAAAGTTTGTAAGTTTGGATAGAGTGGGTAATCTTCGGAACTACTGATTCGTCATAGACTATCTAAAACGTTTCCGTGGGATAATTTCCGATCATAACGCAAGCGGGCGGCGGGCACAGCCGCGGGCAAGATTTGTTTTAGAAAGATTGAGAATATGGGGAGTCGGTCTTACAGGTACTTACCCACAACGGTGAGGTTGAAGAAGAGGCTCATCTTGGGCTCGGTGTTGACCTGGCACTCGTAGCGGCCGGCGTCGCTGGTGCGCAGTCGCTCGATGCGCAGCGTGTGTCGGCTGGCAGCGCCCGAGGATCCGGCGGGCGCGCCCGAGCCGGCCGACACGCGCGCGTCCGCCGTGAACACGGCGCCCGCGTGCGATAGGATCTGCAGGTCGCGGGAGCGCACCCACGACACCTGCACACAACAACGTGCACTCGTTACCTCTCCTTCTTATAACTGCATCCAGAGAACGTGGAATTCTAACACATTGAATAACATTATATAAAATCACTAGCTGTCCCGGCGAACTTCGTACCGCCTAACAGTCAATGAATCCTACCCCGCCTACCCTACCTGCCCCATCTACCCTACCTACTCTACCCACCCTACCTACCCTGTCTACCCCACCTACCCTACCTACTCTATCTACCTACTTCCTAGTACCTGCCTACCTATCCTACTCTCCTAGTACCTATCTACCTATCCTACTCTCGTAGTACCTACCTACTTATCCTACTCTCCTAGTACCTACCTACCTATCCTACCCTCCTAGTACCTATCTACATATCCTATTCTCCTAGTACCTACCTATCCTACCCTCCTAGTACCTACCTACCTATCCTACCCTCCTAGTACCTATCTACATATCCTATTCTCCTAGTACCTACCTACCTATCCTACCCTCCTAGTACCTACCTACCTATCCTACCCTCCTAGTACCTATCTACATATCCTACCCTCCTAGTACCTACCTACATATCCTATTCTCCTAGTACCTGCCTACCTATCCTACTCTCCTAGTACCTACCTACTACTCTCGTAGTACCTTTTTACCTACCCTACTACCTACCTATCCTACCCTCCTAGTACCTATCTACATATCCTATTCTCCTAGTACCTACCTACCTATCCTACCCTCCTAGTACCTACCTACCTATCCTACCCTCCTAGTACCTATCTACATATCCTACCCTCCTAGTACCTACCTACATATCTTATTCTCCTATTACCTGCCTACCTATTGTACGCTCCTAGTACCTATTGTAACATACCCGGGGTGTGTGTGGGATCAAGTGTAAGATCCTATGTAAGAAATCATACAAGAGCGAAAAAGAATGTGTGTGTGTGTTCTCCTATTAAAAATAAAAAAAAGATGTATGTGTAACAATAAAAGAATTTCGGGCGCCTTGGAGACGCACACTACATTTAAAGAATACTTCCCAGATAGAACAATTCGTAGAGTCGAACTTTTAATCTGCTGGGGGTGACTAAACTAGGATAATAGAAACAATGGAAATACCTTTGTTAATACCTTATTTATTACGTCAGTAGCTTCCTTTTTACTTTAAATATTAAATTACTAATTTGAGGTTATTATTATTATTTCATCTTTATGTGAAGAAAGTAAATTAAGTTTGGGCCAGATGTCTGGCTAAAAAAGGGTTAAATTAGACCTCAAGATTTCGGCGTCGAAGATGAGAGAATCCAGAATCCATGAAATGGAAAATTATAATCATACGAAAGAAAAAGAAAAACGCCACAGCAGGGCTGTAACAAAATTTTAAAGGGTTAATACACAAGTCTATTAGAATTTCAACACGTGGGGAGCATGGCGTCCCAAGAAGGAACTTACCGTTTTTCCGTTAATAAATGACTTTTCCCGTGTGCACCGATAAATCCAAAGTAGGTGACAATCACACTAGAGCATCGTCCAATATTGAAATCCTGAAACATCAATTCGACTTAAAACACGAACCAACCTAAAATGATGACCACATATTGGTCTGGTAGAAACAAATCTTACCGAAGAAATTAAGGATCCCTCCCTCCTTCTGAACACCTCGTCCTGGGTGTTTAAGGCAGCGATTATGGCATCATTTGGCCTAAAAATATCCGTGATTATACCGGATTTGTAAAATTCAATTGGCGAGATAAATGCCGCGATGACGAAATCAGGTCTTAAAGTGAAACGTCAAAAAATGACAGTTGCCGAACTGAACCAACGCCAATAAATAAAAAAATAAAATAAAATAAGCCTTTATTGCTGTTAACTTATTTGACCAAACATTACATAAAAAAGTTATAACAATAGAGGTAAGAAAACTATAAATTAACTTAAACTAAAACATACTCTCGGCAGTCGACTTTTCTCCCCTCTTAACAGCTTGTCTTTCGACAAAGGCCTCCTCTAAGGATTTCCACTTATTTCTGTCCTTTGCTGTACGTAGCCATTCTGGCCCAGCTACTTGCTTCAAATCGTCTTCCCATCTCTTTTGCTGTCTTCGTCTACTTCTTCTGCTTTCTCTAGGGTACCATTCCGTTATTAATCTGATCCATTTTTCTTTCTTTTCTCTCAATATATGTCCTGTCCAACGCCATTTCAATTTTCTGCATACTGATTGAACTTTCCCAAATTTAGTCTTTCTTTTGATCTTTTTTAATTGTATTTTATCCCTTCTTCTTACTCCCACTACGCTTCTCTCTATCCCATTCTGACATATAATTAATTTATTTTGTTGTTGTTCAGTTAAGGCCCAAGTTTGGCATCCGTATGTAAGACATGGCAGTATGCAAGCATTGAAAACTTTTCGTTTCTCCGCAATAGGCATTTCTTTATTTTTCATTATTTCGCTCAACGACCAGAATCTCTTCCAAGTGTTTGCTATTCTTCTTTCAATTTCTTTCTGCATACTCTCTGTCGGTGATACTAATTGCCCTAAATAAATGTATTCGCTTACATATTCTAACTGCTGGTTATTAATTTTAATAGCAAATTTTTGTGAGGCTCGAAATAAAAGAATTGCTCATTACTTTTGTCTTTGTTATATTCATTGTGAGCCCTGCATTTGCACTTTCGTCTGATAATTGCTGAAGCATTTTTTCCAAGGTTGTCGGGCATTCGGAGAAAAGTATTAAATCATCAGCGAATCTCAAATGACTCAATTTTTCTCCGTTCACGTTAAGTCCTAAATTATCCCAACCCAGTCTCCTAAAGATCAACTCCAACACGGCTGAGAATATCTTCGGCGACATAGGGTCACCTTGACGAACGCCTCTTTCCATCGGGAACTCTTCACCCGACCTTTCGAGTTTTATTTGTGCTGTGCTTTTCCCATAAATGATTTTTAGTATGCGTATGTACTTTTCATGGACCCCTTGTTGTTCTAATGATTCCCATATGTAGTGGTGTTCCAGGGAATCAAACGCTTTGTTGAAGTCTACGAAACCCAAATAGTATATTTTGTTGTATTCTCTGTATTTCTGAAGTATCTGGCGTAGGACGTGTATGTGGTCAATGGTCGCGAAGTTGCTCCTAAATCCAGCTTACTCCTTCGGCTGGTTTTCATCAAGGGTGTTAGTTAGTCTAAACAATAGTATTTTAGAAAATACCTTATACGAGTATATATTGGACATTAAGCTTATTGGCCTATAATTGTTAATATCTCCTTTGTCTCCTTTTTTGTGCAACAAAACTATCATTGATTTCGTCCAATCTTCTGGGATAACTTCTGCTTTTATTATTTCGTTGAACAAATTGGTTAATTTAGGGACAATTACCGGCATGGATATCTTAAGAACTTCATGAGTGATTTGATCGGGACCGGGCGCTTTTCCTAATTTCTGCGTAATAATAGCTCTTTCTGTTTCTTCTTTCAGAATAGATGGTATAGGTTCAGTATCTTGCGTGTCGTCTGTCATAGTCGTAGCAAGTTTATTACTTTTGCTTTTATACAGCTCCTTATAATATTCCGTAGCAATCTATATATATAAAACAAAGTCGGGTTTGTTACAACACTTATAACTTGAGATCTGCTGGACCGATTTTAATGATCGTTGTTTTGTTGGATTCGTCTCCGTTCCGAATAGCAGAATAACCATTAACATATCAGAAAATTTCACGGGAAACAAAAAAGAATAGAACGATTTTTTTAATTAACTTCGATTTGACATCTTCCGCAATTGACAGCTCACGTCACGCACGCTTTTGTTTTATGGATATGTAGGCAGTTACTAGGAGAGTAGGATATGTAGATAGGTACTAGGAGAGTAGGATATGTAGGCAGGTACTAGGAGGGTAGGATAGGTAGGCAGGTAATAGGAGAGTAGGATATGTAGGCAGGTAATAGGAGAGTAGGATATGTAGGCAGGTACTAGGAGGGTAGGATAGGTAGGCAGGTAATAGGAGAGTAGGATATGTAGGCAGGTAATAGGAGAGTAGGATATGTAGGCAGGTAATAGGAGAGTAGGATATGTAGGCAGGTACTAGGAGGGTAGGATAGGTAGGCAGGTAATAGGAGAGTAGGATAGGTAGGCAGGTAATAGGAGAGTAGGATATGTAGGCAGGTAATAGGAGAGTAGGATATGTAGGCAGGTACTAGGAGAGTAGGATATGTAGATAGGTACTAGGAGAGTAGGATATGTAGATAGGTACTAGGAGAGTAGGATATGTAGGCAGGTACTAGGAGGGTAGGATAGGTAGGCAGGTAATAGGAGAGTAGGATATGTAGGCAGGTAATAGGAGGGTAGGATAGGTAGGCAGGTAATAGGAGAGTAGGATATGTAGGCAGGTACTAGGAGGGTAGGATAGGTAGGCAGGTAATAGGAGAGTAGGATATGTAGGCAGGTACTAGGAGGGTAGGATAGGTAGGCAGGTAATAGGAGAGTAGGATATGTAGGCAGGTACTAGGAGGGTAGGATAGGTAGGCAGGTAATAGGAGAGTAGGATATGTAGGCAGGTACTAGAAGGGTAGGATAGGTAGGCAGGTAATAGGAGAGTAGGATATGTAGGCAGGTACTAGGAGGGTAGGATAGGTAGGCAGGTAGGTAGGGTAGGTAGGTAGGGTGGGTAGAGTAGGTAGGGTAGTTGGGGTAGATAGGGTTGGTAGGGTGGGTAAAGTAGGTAGGGTAGGTGGGGTAGAATTCATTGACTGTTAGGCGGTACGAAGTTCGCCGGGACAGCTAGTATTTAATATATCTGATCTTTTTGTAGTACATCTTCCTTGTTTATCCTTCATGTTCGGCATCCAATTCTTCTTCGATTCTAATTCTTTGAACGCTTTCTTTACTCCGCCTGTTTTCTTAATATGATATTGGAAAGTGTTTGCCCTTTTTAGGGTTCCGTACCTCAAAAGGAAAAAACGGAACCCTTATAAGATCACTTTGTTGTCCGTCCGTCCGTCCGTCCGTCCGTCCGTCCGTCCGTCCGTCCGTCTGTCAAGACCGTTTTTCTCAGGAACGCGTGGAGGTATCAAACTGAAATTTCTATATGATACTTGGTTCTACTGTCCCTGGAAGCTGTAGAAAAATCAACCTTCTAAGTCAACGCAATCAAAAGATACAGCCACTTAGGCCGCAAATTTCCGCAAATTTTCGAAACTCGCACGGGAATCAAAACCTACAGGGTACTTCCCGTGAACTTAGAATCTTGAAATTTTGTACGAAGTCACGTCTTATAGTACAGATATAGGAAAAATTACGAAAACCGTAAATTTTTAGTTTCGTCATATAAAAAAAGTTATATACCTACAGGTTTGTACGGAACCCTCGGTGCGCGAGTCCAACTCGCACTTGACCGGTTTTTTTGCTTTCTGTCTTTCCTTATATTTTTGTTGATATTTTTACTTATTTCTGCAATCTCTCTTCGTGTTTCTTTGTTTTTCTTGCCTTGTAAAAGCAATTTTCTTTCTTTAAGTAATTGAATTGTTCCGGTGGATAATGTGGCTTTATTATTTGTAGACACTTTTTGTAAATACTCTCAAAACTGAAGCCCAACGCCAATAAAAGACAGTATAAAAATCGTTCCGAAATCGACTAAAATGTGAAAAGCATGTAACGGTTTAAAAAACACGTTACACTATCTACATATCCTATTCTCCTAGTACCTGCCTACCTATCCTACTCTCCTAGTACCTACCTACCCTACTCTCCTAGTACCTACCTACCTATCCTACTCTCCTAGTACCTGCCTACCTATTCTACCCTCCTAGTACCTACCTACTACATATCCTATTACCTTCCTACCTATCCTACTCTCCTAGTACCTACCTACCTATACTACCCTCCTAGTACCTACCTACATATCCTATTCTCCTATTACCTGCCTACCTATTCTACCCTCCTAGTACCTATCTACATATCCTATTCTCCTAGTACCTGCCTACCTATCCTACTCTCCTAGTACCTACCTACCCTACTCTCCTAGTACCTACCTACCTATCCTACTCTCCTAGTACCTACCTACCTATCCTACCCTCCTAGTACCTATCTACATATCCTATCCTCAATTTTGTCGCGTTCACGATTCACTTTTGTTGAGTTTCCGAACGCGACATTAGATCCTCCAACGCCCTCGCGAATTTTAAATTTATGCAGCGGTAATAAATTACAAATTGACTCTCCACTTTATTTAGAAAACTTTTGTATGGGAAATATAAAAGTGCTGTTTTGTTGCTGGCTTGCATGTCTTGTGCGGCGGCCGATGTTCGCACGTCGTCCTCTAGGCATTTTGGACTATGGACAGAGTGGTGAATTTAACCTCAAATGCACGATCCACATAATTTACACAGTTCAACTTACCACCTTAAAGACAAATGCCTGCTGTAGAAATTGAATAAAAATTTGCACAATACACGTGATTGATTTGATGGTTTCCAATTTTTTTTTACTTTTTTTTCACAATTTCACAGTGAACACAATACCGGTTTGTCACATGAAATTAACTGAGCAGAGAACAATGAGTAGCTGTCAAACAATGTATCACGCACCGGCGCCATCTACTTAAAATATTGGTTTGTAGTACATGCTATGTATCAGAGATGGCGCTGTATGTAAAAAAAGATTTTCCGGCTTTTCTATTGAAATTTTTCCTGAATTTTCCTGAATTTTCTTTGCTATAAACCTCACGGAGCCCGAGACCTTTCCAACGAATGCAAAACCGTGGAAATCGGTTCGTGCGTTCTGGAGTTATAGCTTCAGGAAGGAAAACAGGACTTATTTTTATATAGTAGAATAAATCGGTTTACCGACAAAATAAATTCAAGAGTATCGTCTGTTGGGTGAGGTATGCAGCGACTAGAATAGCTACAGACAACCAAAATAGATAGATACAATGTGCACGCCATTGAAAAATAGATTATCTGCAGGTTTATTTCTGTATCCTCGACATTGACCACGGATTCCGTATTTTTTATAACCACAAACAACTAAACTGGTTTCGCCACGAAGAAATAATAAGCGAATACTTTAGTATTCACTTGGAGCTGGGGATTTCACTTCATCTCCATTCCTGCTACGCATTAAGGCTTGTACTCGTACATAATATTTATTTTAGGCGATATCATTTCACCTTTAATTGCTCTCAATTTGTTCAACCAATCAACTAAGCATATGTCAGTCCCCTGCTGGACGGAATTTTCTTTTTAAACTCTTCCCTAGTCGCTGGACAGATGGCGCTAACTAACTAACTAGCTAACTTGGTAAGTTACTGCAAGGAACGGACCGTCACATAATTTCACTTGGACGTAATTTTGAGATCGTAAAACGAAACGTACAAACTTAACGAAAACAACGAACAAAACAAAACTGAATTTTAACAAAGCGCGAGAAAGCTTATGCAAACGAAAGTGTCAGTCAACAAGCGTATGTGACGTGACGCAATGTTTTTTTTTCCAAGCGTTTTGGCTTTGGCACCTAGTAACGTAGTAGTCAGTTCAACGCCATCTACAAGAGTTCTTGGAAACTATGTTTTTTTTTTATACTTAAAAAGAAAAGCTCTCATTCCTGCACATTTTTATCAAAGAAAAAAAGAAAAAGTATTTATTATTCTCGCACTGGACAAAACAAAATGGTAACTTGACTATAAAACAAGATTTAAAAAAAAGTAAACATAACAAATTAAAATATGACTAACTAAACTGGTCCTGTACGAGGCCAAAAGGCCACTATCTCAGCATGGTGCTGTAACATTAAAAAAAGTCACAGCGCTGGTATTCTGATAGGGCCCAAAGTACTGCAAAGTGATGCAGTGTCAAATAAGTAGTATTAACAAAAAAAAACCTTTGATTTCAGCCAAAGGAGTCTGAATCGCGAACGTAGTACATTTGTAGAGGATCGAATAGGTACACTTGGCCAGTTTCCATTCAAAATAAAAAACAATCGTAACCCGATCAAATGCGGCTCACACACAGCATCAGTGGGCGGTGATGAGTAAATACAAAAATGTAATTACGTCTCGATGCAAACATTTCGCGAAAGTTATAGCGTAGTGTTGGCAGTGGGAGCTTCCGGGAGCGTGCGCTGTGGGCGCGCGGCGCGTGCCGCTAGTTATATGTGGCGAGCTGCGGGGGAGAGCTGCGGAGGGGGGGAGGGGGTCGAGTCGTTGACCAGCATTTTTCAAATCGCTCACGATCAGTGTTTTTAGCGGCGCGATGGTGACGTCGCACGAGGATCTCGAGGACTTGAGCCGTGTACCAAGCGCGCGTCGTGCTCGCGTGCCCGCGACCGGACGCCCGCAATTCTCACATCGTTTATTCTAATCGTCTAATGCGTTTCACCTTACACACTCTTCGCCGATTCCGCGATTCATTCCATAGATATTTCTGGATCACGATAGAATTGTTTACGATAACCACTCATTTCGGGGCTTTGGCTTTATAGCTCATTTCAATTTAGATTTGAGTGATTCATCCGTCATTTTACGATTACAGTATGTCGGATCCGGTCAATGTACAGACACTGAATGAATCCAGGAGCAACAAGTGGTGGTGGAAGCGACATATTACAAATCTACCCACACCTTTAGCGAGCCTCTACAGAGTCGGTGATGTTTCGAGCTCGCAGCGGAGTCAAGACGTCCCGAAACTGTACCCGATTCATTGTGCCCAGTGTTGTTGCATTAAGTTGTGATTCCAAGTAATTGGTTTGAGTTTAATAAACGCATTGTATCGCATCCAGTGTGATTTTTTTGCACGAAACCCATCTGCTGCCCACATAATGCTCGAGTCTAACAGAATAAATCCTGACAATCAGACAAATATACTATTATATTGAAGAAGTCAGAAGTGCAGTGATAGTCTAGTGGTGTGACCGTTGGACTGCAGAGTCATAGGTCTCGAGTTCGAACCCAAGACACGCACCTCTGATTTTTCGGAATTATGTGCGTATTGTACCTATAAATTATCACTTGCTTCGGTAATGGAAAACATCGTGAGGAAACCAGCATGCCTGAGAAATATTTCTCGACGGCATGTAAAAGCCAAGCCAAGTCAGAGGCCCTTGGGCGGCATAAAAACTCTGACACCAGGTTAGGCACTAACCACACAATAAAGAAGAAGATATTGAAGAAGTGTTATATGTGTATCTACGCGCAGCTGTGGGGCTGAGCACTCTGCTTTAGCGCCACATGTGCTCGGCACTTCAATATTTGTGCACATACCGCTAAGAGCCAGTCCGCTAAGTTCGTGTTGTAACAAGTTCCAAATCTGTGTTTACTTACAGTCTTACTTCTTAGTGTTAACTTTCTTTCTTGTTACGTACAGGGACCTACTCAACATCTCACACAATCAAACCATTTACTTTTTTATAACGGCCGTTTTGTTTTGTAAACCACCACATTCATATCTAAAAAGCTTCCTCACAACGTGGTTTAACTAATGTAGAAAACTATGTTGGGGTCGGCTTCTAGTCTTACCAGTTACAGCTGATACCAGTAAGTATTTTATGTGGAGGAACTGCCTATTTGACCTATGTAATGGATCCAAGACTTGGTCTTTGACAAACATTCGAAAGTCCTAACTCAAGGTCTGCCAACGTGCAAAGGAGAGTGATAGATTATTTTCAAACTGATTCCAATTTTGGCGAATATTTTGACATATTTCAGCTTAACAAAACATCCAATCGATACAATGACAATTATGTTTGCTTATTTTTGTAAACTATTTAGTAACAGGAACTTAAAATCCGATTAGATAAAAAGGTATTATGATTCATTATATTTTGTTGTGAAATTCTATGAACAACCACAAAAAAAGCAATGATGTATGTTACTATTATTTAGATACATTATACTGTTTAATTATTTTTCTTTCAAAAATTAAAGTGTTTAAACATTTATTTAGTACAGTTGTATGACGTCACCTGATCACCCCACCTTGTTTACGAGAACCGATGCTTTAAAAGGAGTGACCGTCCAGTGTGGTGGCACTTCCATTGCTTGGCACGTTTTACGCAGTGGGTGTGCAGCTACAGGTCGCTGGCGAGGATCTCGCCATCTACGCCGGCTACAAAGCGCCCTCCGCCCAACTAGACCACACGGAGCTGAGGGCCCTACTTGAGGCCCACGGCGCCGATCCTTGCCGGCAACCGTAACTGCAAGCACCCGGCGTGGAACTCAGCCGTGACGAACGGGAGGGACACGGTTCGATGCGGACGCGGAAGCCTTCGGCTACACAGTGTCCGGCTCAGAGACGCCCACACACTACCCGGAGAATCCCAAACACATGCCGGACGTGCTGGACATCGTGGCCTACCGAGGTCGAAGGCTACGCTGCCAGATCGCACAGCGAGTGTAAGACGACGAGTTGCAGTCAGAACATCATCGTGTACTCGTCGTCCTATCGGGGATGCCGAACCGATAGATGCCCGCAGCGCCACATCGAAGAATCGACTGGGACGCCTTCACAGAAAGGTTTGAGGCCACCACTCCAACTCGGCCCACGAGTACCTCCGCGGACGTGAACCAGATGGCGGTAGACATCACTGCTTGCATAAAAAGCGCCTTGGAAGCGGCGACAACGCCTGTATCGCAGGAGAGAATCGTCGTGCAACAGCCGCTCCTACTTGCGTACTTGCGAAAGATGATCGCCGACATTAGGCGCCTTCGCAAGCAGTGGCAACAGCTAAGATGCCCCACACTAAAGACCAAGTTGAATCGTCTCGCGGAGAAGATCAAGGCCGAGTTGCAAAGCCTAGAAGCCGAGAGCTGGGAGGAAAGAATATAGGCGACGGCCGGCAGTTGGCCGTCCGTTCACAGACTCTGGTCTGGACACTACCCCAGCTCCGGTGCGCCCGCTATTGGACAGCGGATTGGCGCTTAAGTACATAGCGGGGGACCGGGCGGAGGTCTTTGCCCAGCACCTGGAGCGTCAGTTCCAACCGAGCCCGACGAGCGACGCGGAATATGTCGCAACAGTCGAGAAACACCTTGGGGACTACTTCGCCACGTGGATAGCTCCCTAGGAGGACGCCATCTTTTTCTCGCCTGGGGCAGTCAGACGCGCCATCCAGAGAACTAGGAAGGCCCCCGGTGCAGACAGTATCACCAACGCAGCGCTGCGCCGGCTGCCGTACCGTATGGTAGCGGCGCTGGCGCGCCTATACACGGCGATACTGCGCACTGGGATCTTCCCGCCTCGTGGAAAGAAGGGCGCGTCATTATGCTGAACAAACCAGAGAGCTATCGGCTTATCACGCTGCTGCCGACCATCTCCAAGGTGTTCGAGTCACTCCTGTTGTGGCACCTCCTGCCGCACATCACACCGAGGCCGGAACAGTTCGGGTTTCGGTCGGAACATACCTAGCATGACGCTTCAGCTGTCGAGGGTACTGCACCACTTGTCAGCTGCTCTCAATAAGAAAGAATACTCGATCGCAGTACTCCTCGACATGGAGAAGGCCTTCGACCGTGTACGGCATGACGGTCTTGGATACAAGCTGGACACCTCCGAAGAGCCCCGTCGCGTGGTAAAGGTGATCCAATCCTTTTGGTCCCACAGGAGTTTTCGTGTGGTGGTCGTGGGAGCGCTCTCTAGCGCCCACCCGGTGAGAGCCGGCGTTCCGCAGGGCAGCTGCGTGTCGCCAGCGTGTTACTCACGTTACACCGACGACATTCCCACGACGACAGAGGCGATAATCGCGCTGTATGCTGATGACGCCGCGTAATGTACCACCTCGCTCAACGCGAAGTACGCGGCGGTTAAGATGCAGCGCTCGCTAAACCTGCTGCCTGACTGGCTGTCGAAGTGGCGACTGCCGGTTAACGTGGGTAAGACGCAGGCGCTGATCACCGGGTTAGCGCCACTCCCACCCCTCCCCCCTGACTGACTGGCTACAAGGTGCCGACGTCCACGATCGACCGTGGGCTCTCGATGGGTCATCATGTCCGCCAGGTCGCTGCACTGACTAGGGCTGCCCGCGGCCAACTCTGTTCAGTGCTCTCGTCCCGCGTCCCGGTGCGCGTCAAGTTGAGCGTATATAAAACTTATATACGCTCAATACTGACGTACGCTGCACCCGCTTGGTTCGCCTTCACTGGCGAGGCGAGCAAAAAAAAGGGTTTTCTTGCGCGAGCAACAAGGTTTAGCGCTGCGGACCATTTTTGGTGCCCTTCGCTATGTGAGGAACGACGTCATCCAGCGGGACCTCGGGATTGAGAGCCTGGACGCCTTCATCCGGCGCCTCGTGACTGGTATGTTCGCGCGTGTCGACGCATCTGCTTGGCCGCAAGTCAAGCACATCGCGCCCTGGCATGCGCGCCCTCCTGACGTGAGGCCCCTCCCCCGCGACCTGGTTGCGGACGATGACTCCATCCCCCCGGATTTAACTCTCGAGTAAGCTGTACCAGTCTACACCCAGCTTACCTGCACAATATGACTCCACACAATACACGCATCCTGCTGCGTGACGTGTTCTAAGTTAATATAGGCACCTGGCGCAGCTAAATCACACAATCATCCCTCTACACTCGTTAAGACTCATGCACGGAGGCGCGACGCGGGCTCGTGACCCCTGCAGACACTGGGCGGTGTTACACAAAACAATACCGCTCACACACTCATGACGGCTCCTCAGTCCGAATCGTAACCGGCTAGCTCTGGAAGCGGGGCGGACGGGAGCCACACATCCACTGTAGGTGCGTCGTAGTCGACACCTCTGTCGCTGGTCGTCACTTGCTGGGCCTCCCGCAGTCAACTGGGGGACTGACCGCCGAGGTGTCGTGAAGAAAGCAGCGCTGTGGCACGCCTACAATAACACCACAGCAACTACACACAGGGGTGCACGATGCAATATGTGTGCCCCAAGGCCTTACCCTATATTGGCCACCCAACGACGGGCCCGTTTTTACGGGCTTTTATTTTGTGATTTCTGACTTTTTTAGCACAACTTAAGGGACCAACCTTGGTTGATCCCTTAAGTTTCCACCCTGTATAAATGACCGTCGGCGATTCAAAAGTATACACATCATAGACACTGTGTTGGCTAATGACGATAGTACTGTTTTCAACTCCGGTTAATGGGCGTGCCGTCCCATAAGCTGGACCTTTAAATTGCGTTCCGTTTGTGCTGATCCTAAACTTTGATGCACCCAGACTGTGCAACGGCACCAGGCTTCGTATCACAGAGCTGGGCAGTACTTAATATTATAAAACCCACCATTATTACAGGATCTGCTAAAGGAGAGAGCGTTTTAATTCCCCTCATACCCATTATTCCAAATAACTTGCCATTTCAATTTGAGAGATTGCAATTTCCCTTAAAATTGGATTTTACAATGACGATCAGCAAATCCCAGGGACAAACCTTAAAAATGGCAGGTATTCATTCGGGCACTTCTCACATGGTCAATTATAATGCTGGTTGTTTATGTGTTTCAAATGCCCAAAACTTGCACATGCTGACGGAAATAATCAGTCATTTAAATGTTGTATAAAGAACGGTATTGGAAGAAATAAATAAATGGCGCCCAACAAGGCATTTGATTGTTCACTTTGAAAAAAAAGTTGTATAGCGCCATAATGTCCCAGTTTTTTAATCTTATCGTCTCCTCAACGCCATTTAATTTTGTTGGACTTTTTGTTTGGCCGAGTTCGTTTTCGAGGAATCTCACATATACACATCAAAGTTTCCACGCGAACGAAGTCGCGGGCAACAGCTAGTGTTGTATAAATATGTAATATGCAGTGTTTGTGAATGATGTAGTGTAGTACTGACCGACTTGTCGCGAAGGCGCAGCACACGGCAGTCCAGCGTGGCGGCGTGCCCCGCCGGCGCCAGCACGCCAGTGTGCTGGCGCGCCGCGAACGCCGGCCCTGCGCCCGCGTCACCCTCCGCCACGGATACCACCTCGCCCTCTGCGCACCAGCCCGCGCGGCCTGGACAACAAACACACCTGCTTTTTTACATTTATTCCTAAATTATTATTTATTATAAGCCACAATAAGAAAAATAATGATTGTTGATTAACTAAATCAACAATCATTATTATTCTAACCCCCCTACATGCAAAAAAACAGCTGTTCCATACATTCTGACAGTGCAGTTATTGCACTTTTGTAGTAATGAAATCATTTATTTCTTTGCAAACATGGGTAATTGGTACATAGATGTTTTCTTATATAATATAGTCCTCCATATTCTACCGCGTCGCATGGGCATGCAAATAATATTAAATTTCAAAATTAATGAGCAATTGTATAGAATTGTATTGATGCCGAATAAATATAAATGTCAAATCATAAGGATTACAAAAACAACACCTACATATCAGATTAATAATGTACTGAGTTTGAGGTTTCCGTTTTCGCGTCGGTGTCCCTTCCACCCCGTGTAACTATTGAATTCAGGACTTTGTCGCCTTGCATACCAATGGATTTAGTAATAATAATACGGATTAAAGTATGAAATTGCCGTTTTATAGTATTAGATACTTTGAATTGACATCAAAAACAGATAACCTCCGCTAGATTCCGCAAAGAAGGCAACTAATGCGCACCGCATATTTGTGACATAGCACTAATATAACTCGATGCGCGTATCTAAATCTAGCTTTTCAGTGTCGACCAGAAGTTAGACCCATGATGACGCTAGCAATTTAGAGAATTCATTAAGTATGAAAGTTTTATTGTTACGGTTTACTTGAAAAAAAAAGACTACCAATGCTGTTCAATGGTGAGGAAAATTATCCAGGACCTTGAGTTTTAAAAAAGATGGGATAATATTCAAATTTTAAGTAAAATTTATAAAACCAACCATTTTAGAAAGAGCTCAACTTATAGTGGCTGAGGTAGTGAGTCTCGTTGATGTCTTTTCCTTTCACTCATTAGGTACTATTGTATTGCTGTCTTTTACCCACCAAAATAATAGTGTCATGAGCAATACGTTCTGGCTTATCGATAAATAAAATATCGATGCTATCGATATTTTGTTGTTTATTTGGGCAAAACAGTTCAATTTACGGTTCATTCTAACAAAAAAAAAAACAGTATAATAAAATAATCAGGTTTTGTGCGAATTCAACCGTCAATTAAACCAATAGCATGTACAAATGTTAAAGTTAAAACCTTGTTCATTAGGAATATTCGGTAATCTATTACATATTTAAATGAAGTAGGACCTTTACAAAATAAAAAGGGAACTTTAATACATACAATACATTTAATGTCATTGTCCCATCACTACGGCCGGTGACGTCACCTTCAAATAGCCAATCGGATTGCACTTGTCACTCCCCGCGCACCGCGTGCCTACTGCTACATTTGGTGAATTCGATTTCAAACAAATGTTTATAATACGGAATCTAGTGGAGGTTAGAGACATTAAACCTTCATGGTGTGAGATATTCGAGTGAAACTTTAACAATAAACCTATGAGATTTCTCTTTTAAAAAATGTGCAACATTCAATTTTCGAATTTCAATTGTTTTTTTATTCAGCTTAGAAGGAAAAGATGGATACTTCGAAAATCCGAGTAATTTTTGAATACGAGTTCCGACGCGGAATTAACGCTGCAGAAACGGCTCGCAATATTAATGCTGCGTTTGAAGAGGAGACTGCTAATGAACGCGCCGTGCCTTTTTGGTTTAAACACTTTCGTAATGGAAACTTCGACTTTAAACGACGAACCACGTGGAAGACCGCCCACACAGGTGAATAACGCTGAATTGAAGGAGTTGGTCGAAGCCGATCCAAGTCAAACTACCCAAGAATTAGCAGCATGGTTTAACGTTACCTTACCTACAAAATTGATTCATTTGCATCAAATCAATAAGATAAAAAAATATGAAAAATGGGTGCCTCATGATTTGACTGATCTGCAGAAAGAAACGCGTGTTGAAACTTACGCTGCCTTGTTGAACCGGTACAGAAATGAAGGAATATTGGATCGAATTGTAACATGTGACGAAAAGTGGATTCTTTACGATAACTGTAAGCGGAAAATGCAATTATTGACCCCAGGTCAGACGCCGCAATAGTGCCGTGCAGTGGTAATGGTAACTGTTTGGTGGTATCTTCATGGTGTTATTCACTATAGCTTTCTCAGGTCTGGTCAAGCAATATCAGCAGATGTTTACTGTGCCGAACTTCGAACAATGATGGCGAAACTGGCAATGAAACAGCCCCGACTCGTGAGTCGATCTTCGCCATTATTGCTCCACAATAAACACACTGCACGGGACATCGTTGTAACTCTACAGGAGCTGCAGTTAGAAACCATACGTCATCCTCCGTACTCGCCAGACCTTGCTCCAACTGACTACCATTTTTTTCGTATTTTTCCCAGGAGGCAGTACAAAATGCTTTCACACAGTTTGTCGAATCTAGATCCCCAGTATTCTATCGCAAAGGCATAAATGAACTTCCGATTAGATGGCAGCAATGTATCATCTTAGAAAAAACGAGTTTTAATTTTGCAGAATAAATCGGCATACTTTAACCCCTAATATGTATGTATTTCACCAATGAAAGCGGTTTATGTATAAGTTTTTTTTATTACAGTTCTTGTGGTCTATGCTTTTCTTGGTTTTGAATCGGTACTTGCAAGTTGCAAGGGAGTAAAAAAAAATATTTTTGTTATAGAGAAATACTGTTAGTCTTTGGGTGGTGGTGAGATTCAGCCTCTAGTAACCACTCTCAGCGACCGTTTTATGGTGGATGAATATGAAACGAATGGTTTAATACCAACAAAATGTTTTGCAAAAAAACAAGCGCCTCCATGGCAAAGGATTGCATCACCGAAAGCCAACTAAAAAAAACATTTTTGACGCAAAGGCATAAAGAGGAACGATCACATTTTGCTCGTGACAAGTTAGATTTTAACTGGGAAACTACAATATGTTCTGATGAAAATATTTTCAACTAGTGATAATAAAATTCAACACTAGTACCATTATTTTCAGATTTTTTTCAAATGGTACTAGTGATTACAAAAATCCTCGGTAGTTCCATCATGGTACTGTTAATGGTACTAGTGGCAACGAACCGTTTTTTTATGGCGTAAAGACAATACAGGTTGGTCTGACAACAATATTTTTCCTAACACGGAATCAGGAAGAATAAACGTACACATATGTGGGTGGATTAGTGCCCAAAGGCCGGGTGAGATGGAATTTATACCGACGCGTATCAACATCACCAATTACGTCAAAGTCTAAGTCAAAGTGTAAATTATTTATTTGCGTTAAGTGTGGTACAAAAGATAGTAAATATAACATGTAGTGCAGTGACACATTTCGCCATAAAAATAGCATGCAAATATTAATAAACACTCACATTAAATTAGGTAGGTAACCAAATAAATACAGTCATTAAATTAGGTACCTGGGTAACCAAATAAAAACACATTAAATTAGGTAGGTAACCAAATAAATACAAACATTAAATTAGGTACCTGGGTAACCTGGTATTGAACGATATAATGCTGCCTACTGTTTTATAATTTACCGACAAAAACTCAAACAATAGCTAAAGTATGTTTTACTCCTTATTTACATTTTAATAACTGGTATGGCCTCCTCGGACTCTGAGGATAGCTTCTAGCCGGTTTGGCATACTAAGTCGAGGTTTCAGAGGCGATTTTGTTAAAGGATAACAAACAAAAAACCCATTTCTTCCATTTTAAGGATTTTTGTCTGTTTGTCTGCAGTCTGTGAGTCTACGGCTATGTTTGTTTGTTGAAGCATCACGTGAAAATTATAAAACCAGTGCGGTAACCTTTAATGCACAAATATTGTACGTAAATTAGAAAAGGTTTTAGTTTTTGTTTCATAGCTATCCGTGCTCTCTATCAAAAGATATATGAATTTTTTTTAAATCACAAGATAACTTTTAAATCGAATGACCGCGTTTTTCAAAAGTTATGATAGCAAATGGTACTTTAGATAGCGCTACTTTGTATATCTACATAGCCTATAGTGAGTGTTTGTTCGATCGCTACCCATGCATTGTATTTTAGTAGTTTCACTCCGAGCTCGATAGATGGTGTTGTTCATTTGAAGCCATTTTCTGAATCGTGGTGTTAAGATTTTCCGTGAAAGGATGACGCTCGCTGGTATTAACCTTTTCGAGTCATTCTTTTTGTTTCGGTATCTGGTATTCTGGTCACAAATATTGAACGATATATATATCTCTTTAACATACTAATATCTGTACAATAACCTGTCTAGCGTTTTCCCAACTAAGTAGGGGTCAGTCGGCTTCCAGTCTTAGCCGATGCAGCCGAATATCAGTATTTTACATGGAGCGACTGCCTATCTGACCTCCACAAGCAAGTAAGTACTGGGTAATACGATACCCCTTCGTAAAACTGGTTGTCAGACTTACGGGCCACTGACTATCTGTAAGGACTGTCAGAGATCTACAAATGGCATCCGGGACCAACGGCTTAACGTGCTTAGGCACGGAGGAAACTCGGTATGTATTGGGTGGTTACCCATGCGTGGTTCAACCTAGGCAAGTGTGACTGCCTGTCACGTATTCCTAATTATTGGGCAAATATCTTAGTCCATATTTATTTCAACATCATCGCACGATATCGGGACACTTACAAACACGTTAAACCTCTATTTTATGGCTTGCCGGCCTGACAAGTTACCGTAATTAATAAAAAAAAACGTTCCATCCCTTCTTAGAAATGTAAAATAATATTAACCCACTTGTAAATGCATTAATTCTCTATTTAATGGGAAGCGAACTAGGGATAAAAGCCGGCTGACAGGCTGAAACTAATATTTCAATGAATTCTTGGGAAACGATATAGGTATTCGATTTTTAAGAGCATTCCACAATGCTGGCGCTTCATCTGGCTGCCGCATGTTGGATTTAAACACGCACAAAAACTGCAATAAAAAGGAACACGGTGAAAGTGTAGGAGGACGCTTGGCTCGTGGTATTTTTTATAAAGTTTAGGGATAAAGAAAGGGAACTCGGGGCAGTCGGTCTTACACCGCTATAAGGTTCGGAGGAAATAAGATAATGAAGTTAAGTTAGGAGACTCGGTGGATAGCGAGAGGCTATGTCCAAATGGGTTATCGCAATAGTGCGATAGTGATTGAATAAGTTAAACATAGTTGGGTTAAAACCCTTGTGTACAAATCTAGTATGTGTGTGTGTTTGTTGGTGAGCGGCTGGGTGAGTCCTTTATTACACCAATTATTCAAATTCATTTATTTCAGGTCAGGTCACCACATAACCCATATTAGAAAACATCTTAAATTATTCAATAATAAATGAAAAATCACACACAAATAAATACAGCGGAATTAATCAAATTTAAATACACCAAACAATCAAATTAGATAAGTCAAAATTAAAATCATTTCAATTTCAATTATCACAATATTCATGTCCAATCAAAATCAATCCATATTTACAATTATCCTAGGCTGATGGTTTAATCAAAGTTCTTAAAACTGAACAGACAGACACGTGTTGCTGGGGAGTTTGTTGCACCACTTCTTCTCCCCAGCTCTAACACTAGGAAGTGATGAAGGGTGGGCGCTTGTGGGGCTGTCTATAGGGTTTCAATAGAGTTGATCTCCAACTCTATTGAAAAATGATTCTTGAGTTCTGATTATCAACTCTAATATCTGGTAATTCTTGACTTATGTATTCATTAGCTCTAACTAACAATCCAGCCATTGCTTTTTGAGTTTTGATTCTCAACCTTATTATGACCAACCATATAGCGATTCTAGAATAATCTATTCTGTATCTTTTACAAATGATTCGGTCAGGCTGATCTGAGCACATGCCTTGCATATGCGATATCTGTACGAAAAGTGCACTTTCCATGGGGAGGGATTGGAATGGTTTGATACCACATCTATTATATAACCAGTCTAAGGACTGTTAGGGACCACGCCTATTGATTAGCATGATGATTGACTTTCTGCCGCTGAAAAGCCGCCTTGTCACGTACACCAGTTCGAAAGAGCTGCTAGCGACAGTGTTCACTAGGAGCATGATGTCGACGCATTGCCGCTTAAAAGCCGCTTACGTCACTTATGGAAGTGTAACTTTGAATGCTCCAGGTGTAGATGCAAGGTATCGTGTGAGTCACGATTGACTTATTACCTATTACGTTAGCGTAAGGGTTACTTACGAGAACTATATTGGTTGCAATATGAATATACTTGGCTTCCCCAGTTAAGTTTTACCCTTTTGATATATCCTCTTTCAATATAATTATTTCAATAACTATGAATCCCCTAGTCTGATTTACTATATCTTTCAATCCTTTCCTCGTTCTTATTATGTTACGAGGCATTGGACTTCTTCATGTTAAGGGATTCATTTCTTATGTCGGTGGGAAAGAATCCAGTCTGGAACGAACCTCACAGGGGCGCGCGGTTGGCGGGGCGCGTCCCTTTCCCCATCAGGGAAACCGACGTTCATACTAATATTACCATGAATTAGGAAAAACGGAAATTTTATCAGCCTAGGGTAATTTAGGAACAGTCACACAAGCATGGCTTAACCTAAAGGTCGATCCGACCGGCTGTTATTATTTACCCACGAGCTACTAATACTAATCTGTATGTTTTATGTTGATTAAAATATGATACGCGACTCCCGGGACATACTCCCCGATTGGCCCCATTAAAAAATTTATCAAAATCTTCACAGTAGTTAGGTTTATAAATCAAAATCGGTGGAAAAAATGAACCATAACTAAATAGGGTATTTTTTTTTTCAAAAAAATAACTGGCAAAATACACTTAAAAGTGGAATAATAACTTTACTGTCGGAAGACGGTGACTATTTGTTTGTTTCATTGAAGTCGGTTTTGTTCCTCCCGTCCCGTTACATCAAGACATCGCGAGCGCGCGCCCACCGTGGGCCTAACAGTTGATTCGGTTGATCGTATGTAAAGAGTGAAGTCCATGTCTTTCTAATACACAGACGTTCAGTACACAGATGAAATGGTAATGTTATATCCTGGATATGACAGTGGAATAGCTGATGATGATGATCCTCATACGATCCTGTCTAGTCAGCTTATTACGACTAAGATAGAGAAGGCACGGATGTCTGTCGGCTCGGGAGCCAGTTCGGTGAGATACTCGGTAGGTACGGGTCGGTGATCCCAAACATTATTGTAATACTAGTTTTTTATAATTGTCACTTCTTTTAATACTCAATTAAAGTATTTCTTTCTAGTTTACTAAATAATTCTTTTTTTAAAAACTCTTCACGGACTTTCGTATAATAGTACGTACACTAGCGGTTTGTGGTGATAACGTGTGGTGGTAACGGCAGTGCGACGGTACGAGGAGAAATTCGGCATCAGAGTATCGTGGAACACAATGCATACCGCCACACAAAGATGTAGGGACTAGGGTCCCGGTGAATCTACAGCCTGCTGTGGTTAATTAAGTCATTACTTAATTAACCACAAACGAACAAAGTGAAACAAACAAAGTGAACAAAGTGTTAAACATCTCATTACATGTTTAACACTTTTCATTCACTTTGAACTTTAAGTATTTATGCCAACCGGCATAAGGTGCAACAAATCACATTGACTACATTTTATTCAAAGAAATTCAATGATTTTATCACTTACAGCTACATTTACGAATAAAGTACATAATAATATCTACCTACACTTGACCATTAGGACAGTCAAAAGCCTGGAAGTGTGATGGAAAATGTTATCACCACTTGATTACAAATTATTATCAATGAGCGCACCACGACGCTGGAGGCGCGGGCGGCGCGTGGTGAGCATGTTTTTGTACGGACAACCAGGTAACATAACAAGCTTATAACTTTGTCATTTTTCATGTTAAAGTTTTGAAACTTTATATATAGACTCTTTACATAAAATATACACGTGATTCGGGTTTAGAATATACTAAAACTAATATTGTATATGTATATATTTATTTATTATAACTTATTTCAACACTTTAAGATTCTTAAATACTGAATGAAAAATGTACCTATTAAAACAAATTATAATAATTTATAACATTAAAATGTCACAGTTTTTCCATCCACCGAACTCTGAAAACTTGTATCACGAAAGATCAAGATTGTTTAGTCGCCATACTCTCACTATCATGGTGCGAACGAGTGAACAGATATGAAAGAAAGTATCGGTTGCGAAGCTCGCCGCCCGCTCCTTGCGAAAAGTACCTAACTTAGCGTAACAATGAAATGTAAGCAGGCTCTTAATAAACAAAAAGTTCAAGCTGGTGGCCACTTTTACAACTCAGGAGGAAGGTAAACAACAACTTTTGTAAATAAATACTGTCCTATTTTATTATATTTATCAGCTTTAAATACCGTCAAAACCGCCGCATTCTGGATTCAAAAATAAGTTCACGAATTCATTATGATCGATCACAAGGACTTATAATTCGACAACGATTATAACAATAAATCATTCTTACTTTTCAAAATCAGCAGGAAGTTAAAAATACGATAGCTCCAGTTTTGATGAAGCGGGGTTCAAACAGCCGTATACTACGCAATACGTTCGTAGCATTTTTAAAAAGATCGCGGAGATAAACATAAACGTGACCACTCGTCTTGACGCGGCACTCAATACCATGCTGTGGTATCTTAGAACAAACGGCACGGTACGCTGTTAGCACTGCCATCTAGTGGCTGCTTCAAGAAACAAAATGCTGTTTGTAATAATTTTAACAAAAGATTGTTACTAGATGGCATTATGACGATGACACTATAGTGATGTTGACATTTGACTTGTTTGACATTGACATTGTTTTGAATTTTTCATAAGATTTTTTCGGTTGATGTGCATGCGCATAGCCTGTTAATTTTCTTGTATTTTCGTGATTTCTCGGTGTTATTTTCATTCAGTACGAAGTTTGAACGATACGAGTTTGAACAATTGGTGTAAAGACATGAATCAGTTAATATCTGGAAAAAACACGTTTTGGGATGAAAGTGATGAAATGAAAGTGGCAGCTCATAATTATTATGTAACTCATAAAACCCGAAATAAAAACTAATAACATAAAAGAATGTTTTTTTTTTCTCTTTAAAAAAATGTCATGCATTGTTTTCAAGATTTGTGTTACCCTGAAAACACAAATTTATGAAAATAATGCAATATAACAATAATATCTTTAAAAGCTGGGTACCAGTACAGATGCACTATACCTATGTATGTATTTATGTAGTGCAGTAGCTTTAGTTCATAAAGCAACCACTACACGGCAGCACTTTCGCGACCTCGAGCGAAGCCGAAGTTGCCTATCTATACCAGTATATTAATCTATGCTCAATACTGAGAGCACCGCGCCGGTCTTAAGTCTCGTCGTTGCGCATGTTTGTGTGAGTGTGTCTTTTCGAGCGCTTGTAGGTAGTTTCCATACTGTCCATATTTATATTGTGGCACTACACGCCATCGACAATGTAAGCTATGCAATTCTTGGAATTACTTTAAATAACCGCAACACTGGTGTTCACTTTAGCGACTGCTGTGATTCAACGTCACGGACATTGAACTAACTTTAACTAACTAACGAAACAGTAATTCAACATACAGGCAGACAAATTGTACATTGGTACGAACGTAGCAGGATTTTACCTGCCATCTATTAATGACAGGACGTCCGGTAGTCGGATCCATAAAAAAATCCTATGAATTCACATGTTCTAGGACATTCTGGAACAAGATGCATCGAAACGCACATCAACCTACGCAGCCACTGAGATTCACAGAGCTTCCTGTCTGCTGTAGGTATGTCACACATATTATATTATCACACGTCACACTACAGGGCAAAGCTCATGCCTTCGCTATAAAGCAAGAGCTTTGATCACCACGCTTACTCAGGGCTTCGTCTACTTCAGTTATTTTCACTTTCTTTCGGTGATTTTCTTCGCTCATCATCTGCCTAGTGTTTTCCATCTACATTAGTTGGGTTTGGCTTCCAGTCTCACCGGATGCAACTGAATACCAGTATTTTACAAGGAGCGACTGCCTATCTGACCTCCCCAAACCATGTGGTCCTCTGTGGCCGGACCACATAAATTGTTAAATAAAAAGATATCTCTTGGGGTACTAAAAATATATATAATTATATTCCGATGAAAGTAGACTTTAGGTAGGTATTATTTCGAACTATAGCATCTGAGTACTAAAATGTGGTCCGTCCACAGAGGACCACACCCCCAAACCATTTACTGGGTTATTTTATTTATTTAAGGGATAATAAACAGCTACAACATATTAAAACATATAAGATTAACAAAACATAGTAGTAATGTTGCAATCCACTACATTATTGTAGTGTGTAACATTAAGTGTATATGTTTTTAGTGAGCAGTCGCTTAATAAACGTCGTACAGAACAGACGCCTTTTTATTTAAATATAAACAACGTCACTCCACACTCTACATGGCGACCCTGCCAGAGGCACGGTGTTGGATTGCGTCGCGACGAAAGAATGTGTCGGTGTCAGCGTTTAACCGTGTGAACGCGGTGACATCGGCCACCGTGGATTAAGAGAGCGATTGTGAAATAAAAAGAACATCAGTTGAATACGCGGCTTGATCAGATACTTTTAAAAGAAGAATAATGGGAAAAGAGTGCAGTAAATGTGTATGTGAAAACAAGGAAACCATCATTACACAACACGGCAGTGAAAATAATAGCGGGGCTGATGTCTCTTCACATTTTCGTACGAGCAATATACTACTGGGGCTGATGGTTGCTGTTTGTGCTGGAGCTGTCTTATACGTAATGTACGCCCAATACAAGAGGTGCCACAGTGAGTGGGTGCGTACAGGAATACAAAACGGCATGCAGGCGGATTTTATTAGACGAATGCAAGAACGGATGTCGAGCCGAGGACGAAGCCGCTCTGCTGAGGAGGAAGCTTAGGATGTTTCTTACGAAGTGAAAGAGTACCAATGCGAGTGAGTACCTACGCCTAAAGTGAAAAAAAGTGAAGTGCATTTAGTGTCAAAATTGTAACATGAAATAAGAAAATAAACTAAGATAAACCCAAAAATAACTGCATCGTGTCAACAAAGAAATGAACATTTTAAGAACTCTAAGTAATAATTTTTAGATCATTATAGTACTAAATTGTGATTTATGGAAACACAGCTTAACAACATATATGAAGAGTTAGATTATATCAGAGTAAGTCTTAGGAAATTAGGTCCACAGAAAAGGTTACGAGAAGTAGGTCTAAGAAAAATTAAAAGAGCCAAAGAAATATATAACTCTTATAAAATATGTATTAACTTAACTACTGAATATTCAGGGCTATTGGTTGATAATTTGTGTAAATTTATAGAAGAAATTTATATAAAAATATTAAGTTACAGTAAGTCTAAATCATCTGACAAAATGGCAAGTTTCGATTTAAAAACGGCGAATTCACTTATCCCTGTGATGGATGGTAACGAGGAGACCACGGAAAAAATGATACAAGGTATGGAAATGTATGATTCTTGTTTAACTGCAGCAGCAGATAAGAAACTACTAATTACTTTTGTGCTTAAAACTCGACTAACTAAATTGGCAAAATTAAAGTTAAAGTCAGATTATGCCAGTGTGAATCTTTTAGTAACAGATATTAAATCATTCCTTTTAACAAAAAAGGCAGCAAACTCCTTACTTATGCAAATGAATAAACTATCACAGAATGACATGAGTATAGCAGAGTTCGGTAATAAGTTAGAAGAGCTTTTCATTAGTTTGACTATTTCTCAATCAAACGATAACGAAGCTACGAGTGACGTTTTACAACCAATAAATGAAAAATATGCAATAAAACGGTTTTCAGATGGCCTTCGCAATAGAAGACTCAGCACAATCATTGCGGCTCGCGATTACCAACAACTAAAGGACGCCATTCGTGCAGCCCAAGATGAGGAGCCAGACCAGTCGGCCCAGCAAGCGGTAATGCATTTAAGAGGTAAGCCAAGGAGCAGAGGAAGCTGGCAAATTAATCGCGGCCGTGGGTGCTACGATCGAAGCAACTACAGTCAAGGTAATCATTATTATTATAATAATTCTTCCTATCGTGGACGCACCAATACTCCAAACTACAGAGGACGCAGTAATAACTACTACGTTCCTCGTTCTCGAGGAAATTATACCCCACGATGTCAGTCACAGGCAGGTTACGGACGTGGACGCTTTAGAGGCCAAAATCGACAATTTCATGGTCGAGACAACCAACAACAAGCTGCATATGTTGCTGACCAACGAGTAAATCAGCAACAGCAAGAGAGTACGACAGAAAGCCGTGAGTTGGGTAACCCAAATACGTTTTTTCGAGCATAAAATATTAACATGTCAGGGACTAGACTGCGTTAAATTTAAAATAGGAAATAAGTTATGTTCATTCTTGGTAGATACAGGGGCAACATTATCAGTCATAGCTAAAAATAAAATCCCACATTATATCACATTACAAAGTAACGACACAATAATCAAAGGCTTAGGTGGTAAAATTTATTCCACTGAAATCGCTGACTTGACATTGCAATTTTATTGTACTCAAGCCCACATACACAGTCATATTCAAATTACAGAGAATCAGCGATGTTTACATTTAAGTTCCATGTATTAAATAACATGCCACTTAAGGCGGATGGAATTATCGGTATGGATTTTCTTAGAATGTATAATGCAAACATCGACTTATTAAACAATGTTTTAAAATTACAAAGTAATGATAAAGAGTTTTTAATACAAATGTCTCAGAATAGTGGTTCCAATAAAAATCTGTATTTGCCACGCAGAAGTGAATCAATTCACTTTGTAACAATTCAGTCAAATTCACAAAACGATTACGTAGTTATTCCAACGCAATTATCGGAAAACATATTTTTGGCAGGAAGTATAGTACAACCGAGAAATGGGAAGATTCCTACCGCTAGAGCGCCGCTGGCACAAAAATGTGCCACCAAACCCCGACCGAATTAAAACTCTATTTGTAGTAAAAATAAGTCTTAAAATCGTTTAAGACGAAGCTCTACGACGGGGCTCTAGAAGTTAAAATTTTAAACACATGTGAAGAAGATATTAGTTTACCATATTTTAAACCGGAGTTACAAAACTTGTCAGATTACATTATTTGTCAATATAGCAGCACAGAAATGGACGCACAGCGCGTAAAAAGACTTTTATCTACTTTAAATCTGAATTATTTACAAACTGATGAACAAAAAACTATTGAACAGATTTGTGCAAAGTATGCAGACGTTTTTCAATTAGAAGGTGATAAGTTGAGTACTACTAGTATAATGAACCAATCAATTAACTTGAAGCCAGGTGCTACGCCCATTTATACGAAGCCATACAGACTACCACAGTCTACGAAATCGGAAATTGATAAACAAATAAGGCAGATGTTAGATGATGAAATAATAGAACCGGTCAATAGTGAATGGAATAGTCCGATACTACTCGTTCCAAAGAAAAGCGACAGTAAAAATAAGAAGTGGAGATTAGTAGTCGACTATAGAAAAATAAATGAGAAAATACAAGATGACAAGTTCCCACTTCCAAACATTACAGAAATACTAGACTCTCTTTCCGGTTGCACTTATTTCAGTCATTTAGACTTATCACAAAGTTATTATCAAGTAGACCTTGAATTAAGTAGCAGGAACGTAACAGCCTTCACTACAAGCTCTGGGCAGTATCAGATGACACGTTTACCGATGGGATTAAAAATCAGCCCAGGTGCATTCTCACGTATCATGTCAATAGCAATGTCAGGACTAAATTTTGAAAAATGCATAACATATATGGATGATTTAATTATTATAGGTAGAAATCTAGAAATTCATAATCAAAATTTGATAAAAGTACTCGAAAGATTAAGAAAGGTCAATCTAAAAATAAATCCAAAAAAATGTAATTTCTGTAAAAAGGAACTATTGTATCTAGGTCACATAGTAACTGCTAAATGTGTTTTGCCGGATCCAGAGAAGTTAAAGGCTATTCAAAATTATACAACACCACAAAATGCAGACGATGTACGACGATTCGTTGCAATGTGTAATTATTATCGTAAGTTTATCCCACATTTTGCAGATATTACTATTCCATTAAATAAACTTTGTAGGAAAAACATTACATTTGATTGGACAGAAAATTGTGAAACTTCTTTTGAAATCCTGAAAGGAGCACTCACGACTCCACCTATTTTACAGTACCCAGATTTTTCGACAGAAAATGAAATTAAACTTCAAACAGATGCATCAGGTATATCAATAGGATCAGTTTTATGCAATAAAGACTTACGGCCAATCGCATATGCGAGCAGACCATTAAATAAAGCAGAATTAAACTACCCAACAATCCAAAAAGAACTCTTATCCCTAGTATGGAGCGTAAAGTATTTTAGACCATATTTATTTGGAAGAAAATTCACAATCATGACAGACCACAAGCCATTGATATATTTATTTAGTATAAAAGACCCTTCAAGTAGATTAATAAAGTTCAGGTTACAGCTAGAAGAATATGACTATAACATTGTTTATATAAAAGGAAAAGATAACGTAATAGCAGACGCACTAAGTAGAATAACTTTAACATCGGACGACTTGAAAAGAATGAATGGAAATATATTAGTGACAACACGAGCTCAGAGTAAGAAAATCAAAGAGGAAAACAGATTAAAAGAATTAAAAACGGAAGGAAGTTCGCTGGATTTTTCTAGTAAACCCATTGATTTGAGGTCTGATCAACCAAAAATCGTGGAGCTATTAAAAAAACCAGTTGACTCAGTGGAAATGAAAATAGATGGAAAAGAGTTAGATAGACTTCGAGAGAAAAAACAAATAAGTAGAGAAGAAAAGTGTTTAGCTTTCGTAGAAAAGCAATTAATTACATATTTACATTAATCTTAATTATATGTCGCAATTCACGCGAGACGTATTTGTGAGTATTAAGTGAGTTTTGTAAGAAAATTAATGTACAAGAAGTTTGTATAATCAAAGAAAGGAATAATGACAAATTCATAAAAGAATTATGTGAAGAAATAGATAGTAGAAATGAGTGGTCCGGACCACCTCGTATTCATGTTTTAAGAAATGTTAGGAGAATTTTCGATAGAGACGAAAAGACAGTCATACTAAATGATTATCATTTATTGCCTTCGAGCGGACACGCCGGCGTTCGACGAATGGTGAACAATATTAAAAGTAAGTACTACTGGCCAGGACTAGAAAGTGAAGTCAGAAATTACGTAAGTAAATGTAGTAAGTGTCAGGTGATGAAACACTCACCCAGTTACAAGGAGCCTATGGTGATAACAACTACGGCGAATTCAGCATTTGAAAAGATCTTCCTAGATCTTGTGGGACCCCTAGACAGAGATGATCAAGGTAACCAATACATACTAACCCTTCAGTGTGAGCATTCAAAATATGTGGAAGCTTACCCGCTACCAACAAAGGAATCTGCTGTCGTAGCGAGGTCTTTAGTAAGTAATTTTATTTTAAGGTATGGCGTACCGAGAGTAATCGCAACTGATCGTGGTACTGAGTTCATGTCTTCCACCATGACGGAAGTGTGCAAGTTATTAGAAATAGAAAAAATAAACTCCACTGCTTACCACCACCAAAGCATAGGAGCTTTAGAAAACACACATAAAAACTTGCGTAACTTTTTACGTATCCAATGTGAAGAAAATTCATACACTTGGAGCCATTGGCTTCCCTTTTGGTGTTTTTCTTATAATACTGCAATACACACTTCTACTAACTATACACCGTATGAACTCGTATTCGGTAAGCCATGTAATATTCCAAGTAGGTTAAAAGATGATTTAGAGCCATTGTATAATGCAGAAAATTATGCTTTAGAATTAAAACATAGACTACAGTTAGCACATAAGGATGCAAGAAAAAGGTTAATAGATAGTAAGATGAAAAGAAAGGTCGTTTATGATAGAAATAGTAATCCTATTAGTTATAAGAAAGACGATTTAATTTTACTAAGGAATGAAAACACTAATAAAATGGACAGGTTGTATAATGGACCGTATGTTGTGGTTGAAGAAGTTGGACCAAATGTTAAAATAATTAAAAACAGTAATGTAGAAACGGTACATAAAAACCGTACAAAACCATATAAAGTTTAAAAATAAAATAAAAAAATGTTAAAATAGGAAATAACAAAAAAAAAATGTATAAGGTATTTTTTTTTCTCTTTTAAGGAGGGTGATGTAGTGTGTAACATTAAGTGTATATGTTTTTAGTGAGCAGTCGCTTAATAAACGTCGTACAGAACAGACGCCTTTTTATTTAAATATAAACAACGTCACTCCACACTCTACATTATTCGCAGATAGACATGTTTAAAGATTAGTGGTTGCCACTAGACGAGCATTACCACAGAAAACAAATAATATTTATTATACATTTATGTCATTACCCAGTACTCCTTAAATTCTGGCTACTCGTTAAGTAGGAACGACTAGCGGCTGTCAAAGATCTACAAATGACAGCCAACGGCTTAACGTGCTTTCCGAGGCACGGAGGGAACTCGGTGTGTAATGCCACCGATCCACGGAACGACCCCGGCAAGCACTGCTTAATCTCGAAGGTCAAGACGTGCGGCTGTTATTATTAAGTCATGATGACTTTCTTCACTATGTTACTTATAGTACTTAATAGTTAATTTTCTTTGACCATGTTGTTCTTGAGATGTAGTTTAAAATAAACATAGCTAGTACTAACGCCACTGGTAAAGACATACAAGCTAGTGGTTGAGAAGCCTTAGCGATCAGGAAATTGCCGCAGTGAGGTAAAATGCGACGGATGCGGCCGATACCAAGTGACAGTAATACAAGGTGTAGTTTTGCATCCTCGTAAAATTCAAGGAGGTAAATATGCTAATGATTCTCGACCCGAATCAATAATAAAATGGGTAGCTATTTTATATATATTTTTTCTTAATATCGGAAATCGATAAGTGTACACCACCCGTAAAACGCGGCCCGTCTAATACTAGCCCTGGCCCTGTAACCGCGCTTTCACACACACAAACAAAAGCAGTCGTTTATTCGATAAACGGGTGATTCTCCTCTTTTGAGAAGGGCTTCATTCTGAAATGGTGTCAAATTAAAACAACTAAAAAAAGCAACGTTTATTTTTATTGACCAGGTACCGTAATTTATATTGATGATTTACACCTCCTATGACAATCTCCTGAATTTTGACGAGGATGCAAAACTACACCTTGTATAATGTATCGCTCAAAATATGGAGTGTGTGTAACGTAGGAGGTGTCGACGACGCCCGCGCCATGGAGCTTCCGGCCGCCGTCACCGCGAGATGAATCAGGCGGATGCGTAGTGCGTACCATGCGGGCCGGCACACGTGCGCCCGCCCGCGCCCTGCGGGGAGCGCGCACCTAACACTGCTTATTACGAGTCACTCGGATACACAGCACTTAAGCCATTAGGTAGACAGCTGACTGGAGCAATGATGTGCGCTGTGTCGCAGCGGGCGACGACGGATGCTGGCGGGCCCTGTGGCACGGGGCTGCCGGAGCGAGTGAGACTCACCGCTATAAATACTAAATACACTCGAGCCAAGGCCGCCATCACTCACTGGATCGGCAAAAACAAAATAAAAATGTTCATATCATTTGAGATAATGTAGGACTGAACTGAGAGTGATGATGTAGATAAGTGACGGTCTTCGTTCAGCAAACCCTTGTAACACTGACGCGTGACGCGTGACGTTACTCCTGGACGCGAACGCGTACGACGTTACGAGCTACGACTCTACGACTAATAAGTGGCGTCAAAATAGAAGCAATTAACCGCATTGTGACATTGCCGCTTCTGTTTGTGGAGCAATCGCCCGAAATAACGGCGCGAGCTACTGAATCACTAACATCACACGGCTCACAGCAGTCACACGCGCCCTGCCAACAAGCCATACAACTATTGGTCTGTTAAAATCTGTTATACGTTGATCTGTTATCTGAAGAAAAGCTCTATCACCAACGAGAACCTTTGATTCGATTCAATAAAAGTAGGTAGGTAGCTTTTCTTCTTTTATCTATGTACCTACATATTTGTATTATTAATATCCTTTATTTATTTTTCTAACTTATTTTTATATTTTTAAATATCCCTATACAAAATTAATAAAAAAACATTTAAAAATATATAAAATAGTAGCCCACCAACACCGGGAACAGGGTCCGAGCTACCGGTGGTCAGGGCTCTTGAGAGAGGAACCTCCTTACAATACGTGCCGTGTCCAGAAGTACTGCTTTCTGAATCAAGCCCTTGATCCAGCCGCCAAGCGAGAGCCTCTTCAGATGTTGGTCGAGGCTCTTGGCTATTAAACCATTGGCTGATACGACTATCGGCACAATGACTGCTGTATTCACGTCCCACATGTCGACAACCTCGCGAGCAAGATCTAGATACTTGAATTGCTTATCTTTCTCTGCTTTCACGAGGTTCTCGTCATGCGGGACCGTTATATCAACGATCATTGCGCGACGCTCCAATCGATCTATCACCACAATGTCAGGCTTATTAGCAACAATAGTCCTGTCAGTGACGATAGGTCGATCCCAATACAACGTGATATTACCATCATCGAGAACTGGGTCGGGCGCATACTTATAGTATGGCACTTCTGATTCCACAAGGTTGTACTTCAAAGCAAGTTGCTGGTGGATAATCCTAGCAACGAGGTTGTGTCTGTGCAAGTACTCTCCGTTAGCCAGACGAGAACACCCAGAAATAATGTGTCGGATCGATTCTCCCGGACGGTGGCATGCCCGACATATGTCAACCGTGCCATCCTTCACAATGTATTTCCGATAGTTATTCGTCATCATAACTTGCACAGACAAAACCTTCGGTTTCCCCGAAGAGGTCACCGAAACGCAGCCAGGATACGGACGCTAAGAAGTCTACATCGGGCCCATGTAGGGCCCGGTAAAAACGTCCGTGAAGCTCCTTGCTCTGCCATACCTCCCTGCGGTCATTAGTGTCTAATACTTTAGGTTTGCGCCACTTCTTGTTAGCCAGCGAGAGCGGGGTAAGGCCCTTGTCCACTGAGACCACATCTCGGTGCATCCCCACGTCGGTTTCTAGAAAGTATTCTCTGAGACTGCATACCTCACGGTTGTGCAGGGTCTTAGCATTTAAGAATATTATTATAATAATAAATAATAATATTATTATTTTTAGTTTCTATAAAAATGAAGTTTTGAAAATATAAAAAGTAGGTACCCAAAATGCTTCAAAATATATTCTAATCCAAAGCAAAATGTATTTTTTAAAGGGTAGATAATAAATGAATACATAGTGACGCGGCAAAGCTCACCGTTGTATCTATGTGTTAGCGTGCATTGACTTCCTGTGTACGTGTTGTCATTTAATAATATCAAATGTTCTAAAAAACACTGCTTTGACTTCCTGTTAACGTAACGTTTTAAATATCTGCGATAAATATTGAACTGCTGACTTCCGGTTGTCAGAATCGCACCTTAATAGGTAGAAATTGCCGCAGGAGCGCACTATCGGTTGGACCGTCGACTTGTGAGGTCGATGTTTATCGTCGTGTACATGTACAATTATAAAATATACGTATTTATTGGAGTTGATTGACTATTAAATTATTAAGTGTTAGTAAAGTGATTTGTGTTTTATTCAGTTATTTAAAATTATATTACGCCTAGAGGAAGTAAGAACACATACACACGTTCCCATATATGGTTGACGTTCCGTGGACCCGAACAAAAGCGCTATGCTTCCAATTTTCTGTGCGAACCACTACTCTGTGGAATCCTCTACCAGCTTAATGTTCCCTGGTCATTCTTTATTTATTTATAGTACCTACATGGAGGACTTACAGCACAGATTAGCTGTAAGTGCTAATAAAAACAAAAAAAGGACTAACAAAGAGGTGAGGATTTCTAATTGGCTTTCTGGTGATTATGGTCCTTTTTTGTAAACTTATCTTATTGAGCACAAAAACAAAAAACACACCATATATCTTGATCAGGGGTGTTACGGATATTCGCATCCGCATCCGCATATGCCGAACATCCGCATTAATTTAGACATCTGCATCCGCATCCGCATCAATTATTTACGGATGCGGATTCATATTTGCAACGAGTATGTTAACAACATGTAAAGCAAGCGGGCGAGGCCAGAGTGGCGCGTGCCTCGCGCGTATTTGCTAGTTGCTATCTTAGTTCGCTAACTGACCTATTGGTCAGTACCAAAAGTCCTTGTCCACCTTGTCACCAATGTGTGCCTTCCTATTGGAAGGCACACATTGGTGACAAGGTCCTACAGATTTTGTTACTTTTGTTTTATTTATCGACTTGATTCCCATTGTGAATTAATTAGTGTTGGTTTTCTGTGTTTATCAAAGTTTTTGGGGGGTTGATGAATATCTCAATGTAAATACTAAGTGAATTTAAATTCAAATTCATTTATTTGACCGAATATATTAGGTACATTAGTACAGGCATAAGATTTACAAGATAAAAACAATATTAGGTCAGTATTTAATTATTAAGTACGAATTAATATTACACTAGCTGACCCGCGCAACTTCGTCTGCGTTACATTTTTCATTAATGCTCCGCTCGTATTGGTCGCAGCGTGGTGCTATATAGCCTTCAATGAATGAATGTTTCAATTCGAACCAGTAGTTCCCGAGATTAGCGCGTTCAATCAACCAATTAAACAAACAAACTCTTCAGCTTTATAATATCAGTAGGTATAGATATGAAACCAAATACAACTTTTAAAACAACTATTTAACTTTTTTAGACCACAGTTTTAGACCAATATATATTATATATATATTATGTATTATTAGACCACTATATATACCAAATATGAAACCAAATACTTTTACAACACGAAACGAAAGACACCTCACAACCGACATCGATGTAGTTTACCCGGCGAGGGTCGTTCTTCGCGGAAAATCTTAACTCCGCGATTCAGAAATTGACGTCAAATGAACAAAGCCTTCTATCGAGCCCGGAGTTAAACTGCTAAAATTTAATGCATGGAAAGCGATCGAATAAACAATATAGGCTATGAAGATTTTAAAAACAGCACCATCTAAAGTACCTTTTGCTATCATAACTTTTTGAAAAACCCGATAAGTCGATTTAAAGTTATCTTGTGAGCACTTCATCTTTATTCATTAGTACCAGTTTGATTCAACAGATTTCGTTGCATGTATCATAAGTAATGATGATGATTGCTTCTTGAACACTTTAAATTCATATATCTTTTGATTAAGAGCACGGATTGCAATGAAACAAAAACTAATACCTTTTCTAAGTTACGCACAATACTCATGCATTAAAACTAACCACATTGGTTTTGTAATTTTCACGTAATACTTAAACAAACACACATAGCCGAAGACTCACAGACTGCAGAAAAACAGACAAAAATTCTAAAAATAGTAGAAATGGGTTCTGTTTGTTATCCTTTAACACCCCTACAATTTTTTTTTTCTAAATATTTTCAATGTACAGAAACGCCACGTCTACAGATTTATTATATGTATAATAAGAATAATAAAATTATATTAATAATTCCTCTCTCAAGAGCTCTGACCACCGGTAGCTCGGATATTGTTATTGGTATAGATTAGAACTATATAACCCATATAGTATACATATACTATATGGGTTATATAGTATACATATACTAAATGGGTTCCGTTGGCAAAATACTTAATTAACTAAAAATAAGTACTTAAAGATATTAGTGCAGTCACCAAAAATTGTAATGTTGATGTTTACTGTTTTCTGGCTCCATGGAATTCAATCTTGCTCGCATTATTATTTATATAAAACACATACATGTGGAGATATTGTTTAAAGTGTTGGATTTTATGAATTGTAAGCTGGAATTTAGGGTGACACCTGGGTACTTATAATTTGTTTTACAATGGTGTACCCCGAGGCCAGTGCACACTTGCACCGGGGCTGAACAATGCACCCGCGCCGTCACGCAGCGCGCGAGGAGTGTAAGGCGCGGGCGCGCGGGGCGTACCACCCGCCAGCAATATTGTACGCAGCTCGAAACAATCAGGGCACTAGCCCTACGAACGAAGCTTCTAAAAGAAAATCAGCTAATCGCTAATACACATAAAATACCTTTAGGTACTGTCATAGGACAGAGTTCTGCCTCGACCTACAAACGATTGGCACACGAATGAGAACAATATTGTTTCTTCGGGCAATATACGACGACGCGGTCAAGATGAAAGGGCTGGTTAAAATGTTTACATGTAGTCCGGCCGGCCGCGCGGCGCCTGCGCAGCCATTGGCCGCACTGGCGATGGCGGGTTTATACGGATAACGACACAATTCGATAGAAACGCGCTGCGATATGTGATGCCACTGCTGTCATGCAGGCGGCAGGCGGCGCGCGGCGCGGTGACGGCTCATCACGTGTGCGTTGCGCGCACTGTTTACTTTTCTTTATGACATGCTGCTAAATAAGCCAAACTAAATTAATTACTTTTAGCTGCTGCTGAATGAATGATGTTAGCTCTGAGTAATGTAAATCAGAAAAACATTGACCCCAGCTACTTTACTGACACGTTGCTTGTGGGTCAGAGGCCGCTGATCAGCTGGGCCACAGCGTGTGCAAGTAACGTGACGTCACAGCGAGCACGCGGCACGCTACGTGTGCGTGACTCAACTTCGCTGGAATTTTCAGTAAAATGCGCACATGCGTGCCGGAATACTCTCAGCCCATCCCACCGCTGCTAATGTCGTTCGTGTGACACACAACATGCCGAACAGTATCCAAATACTTCAAATGGATACTAATGTTGTTGCGGTGGAGCGCTGACCGGATGCTGAGTTGACGTTAAGATGTGAAGAAGTATGAATGCTTCAGTTGAAGTATTTCCATATTTTATCATTTTATCGGTAGGACCAACTTTACCTGAAATAAAAATCATAACTAATCTTATAGCACGTAACATTGCTTTGTATTTTGTAGCAGTAATTCACTGTGCAATGTAATGAATGACCATAATACACATTATACATACAATGTACTTGATAAAACTATTAAACGTAGATACTTACTTGTTTAAATTTTAAAATACTTTATGTTTTTCAAGATTTGCTGTAAATTTTATGGTGAGGCTGTTTCGAAAAAATTTCAGCCCCTGCAGCTAGGTTACGGCTCTAAAGGGGGCTGTGAGGCTGCCGTACACGCTTTATCAACTTACCTAAATTCTGGCAAAAGTAGGGTAATTCTTCAGAATTACCTTACTTTTCCTTCACCTTCAACCTTCAAGTTGACATAAAGAATGCCTTCAACTCAGTGAATAGGGACCCTTGTTAATAGAAACTAAAAAAGAATTACCCCAAATTTATAGTTTTCTTTGACAATGTTACAGACACCCATCCGAATTACTATATCGGGACAACCTTTTGGAATCTGCTGTTGGCTGTCAACAAGGTGACCCCCTCGGGCCAGTGATTTTTAGCTTAGCTATCCACCCAATTGTTCGACAGCTAAACTCTAAATTTAACGTTTGGTACCTTGATGATGGAACCTTGGGAGGCGATGTAGATACTGTTTTAAATGATCTCAATTTCTTAAGAAATGAACTTCATTCCCTCAACTTTTCTAAATGCGAAATTTATATAGCAGACAGTACGGACAGACAACTGACTCTTTCAAAATTTAACGCAATAGCAATAACATCGAATAACATCAAATATTGAAAAAAGCTCTCTTCTTCTCCTTGGGTCTCCAATCCATGAAATTTTTTTTCCAGATTTAATCGACGAAAAAATTTAAAAATTTTAATGATGTGCTCCAAATTAACATGCATTCGGCCATGACCATAATTCGCTACTGCTGTTTCGGCCCTAAATTAACATATTTCCTTCGTGCTTCCCCTTTATGAAAAGCACACACATCTATTGGGAAAAATGGATAAAATTATCAGAGACACTTTATCATCCATTTTAAATGTGGCTTTGGACGGCCGAGCTTGGGCACAAGCAAGTCTTCCTATTCGTATGGGAGGACTCGGCGTCCGCAAAATTTCTAGTATTAGTTTACCGGCTTTCATATCCTCGGTCCACGGTACTGAGAAATTAATCAGGATGGCAAAAGACCGGACGGCATGTCTTTGTTTCCTTGGAAAATGGGTAGGCCTTTAGTGTGGGACGCAACTTGTGTCGATACTCTTGCGCCATCACATCTTCCAAGCTCATCGTGCTGTGCTAGCGCTGCCGCTGCGGCTGCGGAGAACCTCAAGCGGCGTAAATATAGTAAACTTTGTGGAAACTATTTTTTCGAGCCGTTTGGGGTTGAAACTCTGGTGCCGTGGGGTCCGAGTGCTCACAGCCTTTTTAACGTTTCCAAACGCCTAGTTGACGCTTCCCGTGACCCAAGGGCTGGCTTTTACCTTGGCCTGAGGCTAAGTGTTGCCATACAACGTGGTAACGCCGCCAGTCTCTTGGGCACATTACCGGCTGACAGCGTTGAGGAGGAGTTTTTTGATGCTCTTTTATAGTTTGTAGTTAGTTAATTTTAGTCATTTTAATTATTATAATGTATATACCTAAATTAACAAATAAAAAGATACCTCTTTTATATGAATATTTATACATATATTTATTTATATATACGTTGCCTTTATTTTGGACTATTCCTGGCGTCAATCAATTCCACTAGTTTACATGGTTGCATGGTACGATAATCCCGTATCCCTTACAATCCCATAGTTTGTTTGTCGTCTATCGTCCAATCGTTCAACCTGTATCAGCCACAGCATTTCGAGTCCAGAAAAGAGATTCGTAGCAAAGTCAAACGAATGTGATGGATAGGGAACCGCTACATCGCCGCTGCTTAAGTCTTTATTAAAACCTTCGCCAGTGAGCGGGAGGACACACTTCATGAAGTTGAAGCCGTTTTCAGCCTTTAGCCTTAGCGGTACCAGAATGTGGTGATGTACGTCTGAAATCAATTGGATCCTTTGCTAGAACTTGCCACCGCTGTACGGAATTCTGTGGCGCTGTTCTAGCTTGTGGACACAGCATTCGTATCGGAGTAATTGAAGCAGCATCAAGTCCCCAACCAGAGATGATCACACATTTTCCATTCAAAGCTGTAACTAACTTTGTATAGACTGAACAACTCTACACGAGGCATGCGAATTTGCCTGAGCTGCTATAAAAGATAGCGCCAGCTCAGTAGTCTGCGACATTACGTTAAGCAAAGCACCACACTTAAGCACCACCATTCGTAGATGGGTGCCAGATTTTATAGGTCAAAATATAAGTTTCCGATTTCGAAGTTACGTCCGTAATAAGCGATACCAAATTTTCCTAATGTTTTTGTATGTATTAAAATCAAAATCAAAAGTCATTTCTTCAAATTAGGCTGATAATCAGCACTTTTCGAACGTCGAGTTTACAAGAGACAGTCCCCTAAAACGCTCGCCCTTCGCCACTTCCTAGTGTTTTAGCTGGGAAGAAGAAGTGGTGGAACAAACTCCCCAGCAACACATCGGTGTTAGGTTAGAAGAACTAGATTCTATACAATAGCGTGTATAATACAAACATAAGAATATACACAACAAACATAAGAAAATAAACACAATCAAACAAAGAATCAATTGCATTAAATAATTGTGACATGTCAGCTAGCACACACCAATAATAAATTAAAACATTAACATATTGTGACTGCCTGTCACATTACTCCTAATTATTAAGCAAATATCTTAGTCGGTAATGATTTCGAAATCATCACACGGTATCAGGACACTTAGAAACACATTAAACCATTATTTTATGGCTTGACAGGCAGACAAGTTACCGTAATTAATAAGAAAAAGGTCCCTTTCCTTCTTAGAATTGTAAAGAAATATTGGACCACTTGTGAACGCATATATTCTTGATTTTTGATGAAAACCGGCTGAAAGGTCAAAAACCCCAATAAAAAGAACCTCACAAAAGCGACAGTAAAAATAACCCGGCAAACGTATGGAAAGACGCTTGGCTCGTGGTATTTCTTAGAAGGTTTGGGGATAAGGGAAGGGGAGATAACTGAGGCAGTCTGGCTTACACCGCTATAGGGTTTAGACGAAATAAGCTAATGAAGTTAACTTAGGAGACTCAGTGGATAGCGAGAGGCTATGTCCAAGTGGATTTTAGATCACGGACAAAGTCAGACGTTGTGGCTAGTGGAGTTAAGTCAGGATGGTTGATTTTGGCCGGATACCCACCGTGGGACCTGGAGGCGAATATCCTCGCGACACTACATCAGTAGCGCTAGGAGGCGAAGGATCGGGGCGAGAGGCTGGTGCAGCGACAGATAACGCTGCGCCGGTCTCAGCTCCGGCAAGTCATGGTGGCGGAGTGGCGGGGGAGGCTAGAGATCCCTACCACCTCGACACAATCGAGGCGATCCGGCCAGTACTCGACGATTGGCTCGGGAGGAAACATGGCTCCCTGACGTTTCGGGCGACGCAGGTGCTCTCGGGGCACGGCTGCTTCGGGAAATACCTGTGTCGCATAAGCAGGGAACCGGACGCTGACGGTGCCATCACTGCGTCCACTGTCTGGAGGACACGGCGCGGCATACGCTGGCTGAATGTGCCGCGTGAGATGAGCCACGCCATGCCCTCGTTGCAGAGGTGAGAGGAGACCTGGCTAGGACGTCCTACGTTAGGCTAGTGAAATTAGCGTAGTTTTGGTATCAAGATGCACATGTCCCACTGTGCTGTAGTTAGAGAGCGATTAATATTTTATAAGTGGTAGTAATAAATCTAGTTAACATCAGTGTCGAGAAGTGGAACGAGTTAAGCTGTGGCGGAGGCGAAACTGGTAATGTGTGCAGTATTCTGTAAGTGAGTTGTGACTAGTTTCAATGAACACGTGGTAAGTGTTAACTGTAATTAATTAATAGCTCATAGTAGCAGTGTGGGGGTAGTGTAGAAGAACTGTTAATAATCATTCATTTCAGCTTGACGGAGCAGCTTCTATATTGTATCACAATGTATACTATTATCTCATGTATTATGTATCCACCTTGTAATCCGTACTTCGGCAAATATCCGTCATCTGCGTTTGGTTATAGGGAGACGGGGAAGGCCTACCGCTACTTTACACTCACATCACGCCTACGACCTGTACACTGTACAATAATACACCCGACTATTGACGATGAGACGTTTATCTGACGAAACACAAATGGGATGCAGAATCGAAATATTCGCAGTTCAATTAATACAAACTTTTGTTAGTCAGACTATATTACTGACTTGTAGTACAAAACAACCGAACGCTGCTGATGAATACTGCTTCCTATAAAGGTCTAGCTCAGAAACATTGCGTTGAGATTGTTGGTGCAGATTTCCGGGAGCAGGGGTAAGCATCACGAATTATTCCAAACTGATCTGATAACATCGTTCTAAAAAATACTAGGGACTAACTGTGTCTCGTTAAAATAAACCCTGGCATATGGTACGCCAATTACTGAATCGACACTCAACCACGACATGGGGAATAGTAAGGAAATGTGAAGTGACGAAAGATTAATTGTGAAGCCACCGTGAGAATACCAATCTCTTTAAAAAAATCTCTTAGGGAAACTCGAGCACCCAGCTGGTAAATTGCACAAACCGCTCGTTTCTGAAGAACAAATAAATTTTGGATATCTGCCGCTTTGCCCCACAGCAGAATACCGTAGGACATAACGCTGTGAAAATAACTAAAATAGACTAACCGTGCTGTATCAACGTCAGTGTGTTGTCTTACTTTTCTGACGGCGTATGTAGCCGAACTAAGCATTGTAATTTTGAATCTACCGTAACACCCACAAACACAGCTGAGTCAACAGTATCAAGCTCCTCATTGCCGAGAACAATATTGGGACCTAGATTTCTAACATTACATAACATAAGGCGAACTTAATACATTTAGTTTTCTTGGCATTAAGAACAAGGTTATTTGTTGTGAACCATTCCGTGACCATTGATAGCGTGCTGTTTACGTCACCAAATTGTGTCTATTCCTATCGACTTATCATGACAAGAGAGGTATCATCTGCAAATAGTACAACGTCACAAATATCCTTTAAATAATATGGTAGGTTATTAATATAAAGCAAAAATAAAAACGGACCCAGAATTGAGCCTTGAGGTACACCTAGCTGAACAAGTAGCCCAGAAGATTTCACGCCATTAACAT
Organism: Standfussiana lucernea; assembly: GCA_964057025.1. NCBI lineage: Eukaryota > Metazoa > Arthropoda > Insecta > Lepidoptera > Noctuidae > Standfussiana > Standfussiana lucernea. The sequence continues at coordinate 45,531 of OZ059802.1, read as the reverse complement.
CTACACATTGGAATTTATTGTTTAAATACGAATCTATTACATTTAGGGCTTCATTTTGAACACCGTAATGACGTAGTTTTCGTAGAAGCGTGTCGTGGTTAACGCAATCAAAAGCTTTGGAGAGGTCGCAGAAAACGCCGATTGCATTTTGCGCGTTTTCCCATGCGTTAAATATGTGTTTCAGTAAAGCCACACCCGCATCCATAGTCGAACGACATTTTGTAAAGCCATATTGATAATTGTGAAGAAGGCTGTTTAAATTAAAATGTCTTAGCAACTGTTTGAGTACTAACTTTTCAAAAATTTTGCTAAATGCAGGTAAAATAGAAATTGGTCTGAAGTTACCAATATCGTTTTTACTGCCTGATTTAAATAAAGGGATGACGTTACTGCTCTTCATAAGATCAGGAAAAGTACCTGAATCAACGCATTTATTAAAAGTAACAGCAAGACAGGGGGCAACAATGTCGATTATATTACTCAAAGGTTTAATGGAAATGCCCCAGTAATCTCCTGTTTGTTAGATTTAAGTGAATTAAAAACATTAACTACATCATGAGGTATTCAAAACTACCATGTTAAAAATTAAACACGTGACCACATTCAGGCACGCTACTATGCAAAAGGTTTTCAGCTTTAGACGCCGACGAATTTAGGGAGCGAGTCGTAGCTATAGGTATGCTGGCAAAATACTCATTAAAAATGCCTCAGCTACGTCGGCTGCTTTATTAATTAATTTGTCATCAACCATGATTTCAAGTTGATTTTCTTGTTTAGCAGATTTACCCGTTTTATTGTTTATAATTTTCCAAGTGGATTTTACTTTATTTTTAGAATTTTTAATTGTCTCGCTTAAAATTTTTGATTTTGTAATAAACAAATCTTTTTTATTGCTCTTGGACCTCTTGGTGTACCATTACTGGTATTCAGCTGCATGCTTAGACTGGAAGCCATCCCCGATATAGTTGGGAAAACCCAGACGATTGCTTTTGGTGTACCAATCTATAAATAAAGTTTAAGTTCATAGTACTTTATGAGCTTACTTGAACATTATCGGGAAGTATTTCTGTTTCACCATTCATCTGGTTTAATCAGGTAAATGTAAGAGTGTACGCTAAATGTGAATGAGTAGGTGTGGCGCTAACCCCACGCGCGTCACATGCACTGCGCGCACCTCCTCGCGTCAGCGGCACACCTGCACACCCCAGATCGAGCGAGTTACCATCTCTACAAGATAATGTTGTGAGCGCCTACTCGAACGTTTCAACCTATGGACCTATGGATGTTTCCCAATTCATAATGTTGTTGAGGTTGTGTTATTTTTGTATCGGGATCATCGAACCAGCGTGCAGCGCAACGGGTAACGCAACAGCGCCCTTACTAGCGCAACTTTAGCGCCTGCGCAACCATGTAACTGAACGAGCGCGTGCGTAGCTTTGCTTTATTACATTTGACGTCACACTTTTAATAATATTGGACCAAAGCTCTAAACTCACAGCTGTTCATCGTGATCGTATTGTAATACCAAGCACCATGGTTGAAATTCATGCGGCCAGGTGGTGTGCCGTGTGGCGAGTAGTGTAGTGACACAGAATAAATAATAGTACTTGGTAGTGTGGCGTGGGGCGTGTGGAGTGTAAACTGCAGTGTGGGGCGTGGGGCGTGTGGTGTGTAGTGTCCGGTGTGGCATGTGGCGTATGCAATTGAAGGTACCTGCGAGCGCGGGCAGCGCGGCCAGCAGCAGCAGCGTGGCGGCGGACATGTCGCCCCGCCCCCGCCCCGGCACCCCGCGCTCCTCCCTCACCAGCTCGGCTCCAGGCGCACACCTGCAACCAACGCAAGTACATAGTTACAGGTGAATTTACCAAGTGTGCTTGGATAGCCAAAGCCAGAGCAGTTCTAACTAAATACATATGATCAAAATGTATGCAACGCGTTTGTGAATAGCTATGCTGAATGCTTTCGCATCGATACTTGTTGCGATACAGTGTGCGATTTATCATATTAGATACTACTTACCTACGTGATATAAATAAAACGACACTTTCGGAAATGTCTGATTGACGCACCATAAATATTGGTCACCTTACTTCTAACTTGCATTATAGATTTAAGTGCTGTAGGTCGTGAAGTCCAAACATTAGGGCTTTATTCAAGCTGTCTAGATTTTCTTCGATATCGTATCAGTGGTTAGCAAAAAGAATGGGACCTCTATTAAGTTCCATTTAAGAGAACTGTGTGGCCGCGCGGTTGAAACGTTTCGACCGCGCGGCCATAGCATTTAAGTGCTGTAGGTCGTGAAGTCCAAACATTGGGGCTTTATTCATAATGTCTACATTTTCTTCGAAATCGTATCAGTGGTTAGCAAAAAGAATGGTACCTCTACTAAGCTCCGTGTAAGAGAACTGCGTGGCCGAGCGGTTCTCCACGTTTCGACCGCGCGGCCATGGTTAACCCTTTACAACTTTCTGAATATTGGATCTACGAATTAGCGACTTTCATTGTTAGTGTTTTACAAATTCCTTCGTAATGTTGACGTAGTCGTTTTTCTTCTACGACAATGTGACCGAGCAGTCGAAACGGACACAACTTTTCACCAGTAAGTAAACAGTAAGAAAATTATTTTTGATTTAATCAGATTATGAGCGAACGCAGAGGTCTCGTTAAAATGGTGGCTAGGTGAAAGAGCACACGTTTCATTTCCGCGTTGATGTCTTTTCTGGTTCTTCATTAGACAACTTTTATCCCTTTCTTTCCCTTTGTATGTTTATCGTAAAAATCTGTGCTGTCACCTTTAATATCCGAAGTTGATATCGACAATTATAAAATTTACTTAAATTAAGAAAAAAGTTATTGAATTCAAATACTGCAATAAAATACATATCTATTTTTAACCGACTTTGAAAAAATTAAGAGGCTATACGTTCGTCGGTTATTTTTATCTATTTATGTTGCCGGACTACTTAAAGATGGCTGGACCGATTTGAAAAAATATTTTTCTGTCACCGACCGATTTTAATTGAGTATTTTTCATAATGTTAAAATCCATCTGACCAATTGCAGGCGCGCGTTCTTCCTCGTCCCCCGGCCCGCGGTAGTGAGTAGTGTACTTAGAAGAAATCAGCCTATAAGCTCTATGATATACATATACTTAGTATAGAAATATATACCTAGAAAATAAACAAAACACCAATACAAAGGACAAACACAACAAACATCAATCTAAAGGAAATACTAGATAATTATAATATGTCTATTATCGCATGAGAGTCGAGATTGCGCAATCAAATACGATATAAATGTAATTGTAAGCTGTAACGCGACGCTACATGTGGTTACTATAACCCGCACTTGACGACCAGCACTGCAGCGTGCGACAGCGATAAGCACCGAGCACGCCACTCGCGATACTATCCACATCTCCTACTTGAAACATCCGACACTCAAGCGCATGTCGCCTATAATTGTACATCATCATAAACGCGTATCACTCTCAGCCGACTCTCAGTCAATAATTTCTTGTTTATCCGTATTGGTAAGTGCAGGGTTCAGCATGGCGGTGACTGCAGCGAGCGAGTTGAACTCTTCATTAATCAGCAGATGTGAGCTCTTACAGGCCACTGATGCTCATTTGTAAAGCGTACTGACAACGTAAACGCATCGGCTTCACTCTGCCTCGGAAGCAGCTACCGGGGTACGGGCTAGTAATCGAGACTTTGATTTTGATTAACGCTGAGCGCACTACAAACTGATTGTCACGTCATAGCCAACTGCAACACGCAACACGCACGACCGCAGCACAGTATAAATATGGTCAGTACGGAAACTATCTACAAACGCTTGAAACGGCACACTCACACAAACATGCGCAACGACGAGACTCATAGATGACCGGCGCGGTGCTCTCAGTATTGAGTGCCGCCTCAAGACGAGTGGACACGTTTAAGTTTATCTCCGCGATCTTTTTAAAAATGCTACGAAGTAGCGTAGTATACGACTATTTGAACTCGGCTTCATCAAAACCGGAGCCATCGTAATTCCTGCTGATTTTGAAAGTTAAGAATGATTTATTGTTACTGTTATAATCGTTATCGAATTATAAGTCCGTGTGATCGGTCATGATGAATTCGTGAACTTATTTGTAAATCCAGAATGCGGCGGTTTTGAGGGTATTTAAAGCTGATAAATATAATAAAATAGGACAGTATTTTTTATGCCATGAGATTACCTATTTAAATTATATTTGTAAGCTAGTTATTTAAATTCGATTGATTGATCACTACAGAACAAAAATGTAAAAAAATAAACAATATTAAAAACATAAAAAGTTACAACCCGATTGGAATGGAGCGTAGGTAATTATGTCCTCAACTAGACTTAGTTTCCGTACTGTCCATATTTCTACTGTGACCGCACGCTACCGATAAGCAAGCCGCGAGCGAGGACGCGGCGTGTTTGTTGACATACACGCCGCCGCCGCGCCCTTGTCTAGCTGAAGGGAGGGAGCGTCGCGTGCGCACCCCGCCCGCGCCCGCGGCATGCGCCTGCGATGCTCTGATAACCTCGACACAGCTGGATTGATGGCGCTACATTAGTTGTGATCGATGATCAATTGAAGTTGAAACCATAGTGCTGTTCAGACAGGATGAGTGAACAGCATCCGGCGGCTAGTAAGTGACTGTTAACGCCACACGACTTGTGTTGATTTTATTTTCAGACTGCCTCGTTGGTCTAGTGGTCGAAAGCACGATTGCTGAACATGAGGTCCCGGGTTTGATTCCCGGCGCAGAATACATAATCGTTCCCGGCACAGAGAACAAGTTCCCGGGTCGGGCAGAGCTATTGGGTTTTCCATCAGGAATTTCTTAGTAGCAGCCACGAAGTCTGGATTTGTACCCGGTTGATGGAATAGGCTCGCCCCTTATTACATAGGACTTAAACATAACTGGCGAAATGTGGGTGTACTATCAGGTACACCTCTGCCTAACCTTCAAGGATTACAGGCGTGATGTTATGATATTATGTTTATTTTCAGCGCAAAATAGTTCATATTCAGCGAAAATGTTATCTTTTGTAGGATTTGAAATGCTTACTCGCCGATAATCTAGAAATCGTTACGCTCAAATATGTATATAAGTAGGTATTTCGAATTGCCTTGTTTTTGCTTTTTTTTTGTCGCAAACTGCGAGGCGACGCGCGACGCGACCATCAAAGGAAATCAGGTGAGAGTGGGAAAATTTATGCTGCTAATTTGATTCTAGAGCATATGAATTGTATACGTGGTCGATACTGAGATGAGTATGTACCTACCATGTGATGCGGCTATAGCGTGCAGTGCCTAGCGGTGTACACTGGAAGTGCGTGCGACTGGCGGTGTGAGCGGCCGCGGCGGGGCAGGGGGGGGGGGGCAGTGGTACGCGTGCCGGCTATTTCGGCGACGCTATCGGAGGGCCTGCAAATAGCGCGCCCAGAATACCGCGCAAAGGTTAGCTAAATATCGCACACCGGCAGCGTGACCTCCCCCCGCGCCCTCCCCCTCCCCCGGCGCTGCCCTGCCACGGCACGCGCCCGCACCACATGCCGAGTGCCGCTGCGACTTGCTTCCGCTAACAACGACACCTACGCTCCTAGGCTCCCGTTTACGTTCGCTACAGTATTTACTACGACTCTGATGGACTACGCTCATGACTGCCGTTTACAAATATTGTTTCAGAGATGAACAATATCTCTACAATAAACTCTACAGTGTGCCTAATTAATAGCCATCCCTAATTTTAGATTTACCATTGTTTAAAAAGCCGAAAGTCAACATCAAGTTATTCGTAAAATTGTAGGTACCGACTTCGAGACCACTGCAGAATAGTAAATACTGAAGAGCAAAAGCAAGAGAGAGTGCATTTTATAAATTACTACCTGTTACCCGCCACTTCGTACGCGTTAGGTTCAAGTTTGTAGCACAAAAAATTAAGGACTTTCATACAAACTTGCGAGAGCCCTTAGACCTCCTTAATCTGGCCCTGTCGCTAAATTCATTTTAGCGGACGTCTACTAACTATAAACTACCTCCCTGCCAAATTTCATCTTTATACGTCAAGCGGTTTTCGATATTTCGTAATGAGTGAGTGAGTGACCTTTCGCTTTTATATATTTAGATTATATCAGTGGCTGAACTAAAAACGGACTACTAAACTTAATAATGGTATTTCGTGTATGTGCGAGCAATGACCGATAGTCAGATACACACTTTAGCGAAGTGTCTCTGATCAACCTAAAAATATCGCTACTGAATGCTCATTTTATCATAACCGAAGGGACTGAATGTTGCTGGGGAGGGATCCTCCATGCCCCAGGTTCACGAACAAGCGAGCGAAGGATCAGGCTGCAGGAACAGCTTCTGCCATGACCATGCATCCTATTAAAGTGACGGTTTCAGTAAGATATCTGAAATTCGATTTCAAAAATTACAAAAATCTCAAACCCCATTGACTTTTAGTAACAGAAACACCCAAAAACCGGAAGGACTCATAAAATAGTTTCATAACATCAACGAACACATGTGACCCTATTACCAGCAACCAACTCCATTGAAACACTAGCAATGCACGGGATCAGCATCGTCTTGGCTCGTGGAGTCGGCGTCCACCCGACTTAAGCACTAAGCCGTGTCGATGAGTGGATGCTGGCACTGCTGACGTTGCAGCGTTGGTTTGACCACACGAGCCTCGCTCCGCCGAAAACTCGACTTTGTTAAACTACTAGATGATCCCTATCCGTGAACCGAGCTGCAGATACGATGCATAGGTTTATGTAGTGCGTAGCAATATGAAGTTTCGTAGAAAGAATATAGGAACGAACGGCTAGGGTTAAAACCCATGCAGTGATTCTAACTGTGCGACCTTAAGTATGAACTTAATGTTTTGACATTTATCTGACCGACGCGACGCTCGCAGAAATACCACGACAGATTTCGTTGAATTGTCAAAATCTGAGATGAGAATTTTTTGTCAAAATGACAACGGATTGTCTTCAGTGACGTTCCGTCAGGAAACAGATAAGTTCGCCCGTAAATATTTGAATGTCTTTGAGATAAGTGTTACGAAATGTGGGGTCAGTTGTCTTTCAAAAGGAATAGCGATGACTGCAGATGAAGTAGGCGAAGCAGAGAAACGTCGTCATCTTACCCTCTGACGTGCACTGAGAAGAGTGCCGCGACCCCTTGCCTCCCGCTTGGAGACAATCGCGGGCGTTGATGCGGAACTACTGCACAAGTACACCCGCAGCGCTGCTCGCACTAAGAAGCCACTATTTTCGTCAACAGTTCAGCAAGTCGGTTTGTTCTCGTCGTGTTGCTCGCTCTCGTTTGTGTCCTGTTGCATTGAACAGAACAAGTTAATGTCCGTCACATGCCAACACGTACGCATCTTTAAAGCAATCTATTGTAACAGCGTTGCGATGGTAGGTACTTGCGAGTGACTGCGTTGCGAGACTGATTTAAAGAAAGTTAAAAGTTTTCTTTAAAACAAAATGTCCTAAATTGAACTTGACGCCCTTTGGCTTAGCTGTAATGTACCCAATGGATAGAGCAAGTAGCTATCAATAAACTGTCTGATTTCTAAGGAATTTGCTCTATTTATAGTCTGGTTCAATGGCGATGGTTAGCTGTTTAACAATACCCGAATTAAAATAAAACTATTTCATTTCGTTTGGCTGTGCCGATTTACAGCCCTGAACCGCCCGGCGCGAAGCATTTCTGATGACGATTTCCTATCTCAGCTAATGCCAGAAAACGCGTGAAACCGGAAAACAACAAGCAAATGAGATGGCAACAGAGCGGCACGTGGCACGCGTCACGCTCGCGGTACGTAAATAGCTTCATTTGGCTATCGGCGCCCCGTCCCCGCCTCGACCCACCCCGCCGTGCCCGCTGCACGACGGACCACCACCAGCATCATCAGCAGCACGGTCTGCGGGACATCACACGCGAAGAGCCTTCGGCGACCAGCGCTGACTGTGACTGCTCTACCGACACGCGGCGAGTGCTGCGGGGCCATCAGCGACGCAACTTTGTCCGAACCCGCGCTACTATCCAAGTTGAAACCCCGAGCTCACAAGACAAAATGTTGCATTGAAGTAATTGCTTCACATTCCCGCAGTTGGGGCTGGGCCATAATCCACCACGCGGGTTCGGTGCGGGATGTCAATTTCTGTTTCTAATAGATGCCGGTTTGGAAATTGACGTTCAGGTGTTCACGATCGTTAACACTCCAAGCAGATCGCCCTCTGGCGCTATCGCCGCTTGGGCGCTTGAGCGGGGCCGGAACTGTTACTTACCATAGGTAAGTACCGTGTTTACTTTCTATCATTTTTGCTACTAATGTGTTCAGTTCATTCCCGTTTGAGGTGTTCTGTGTATTAGATACCCTCATTATTCATATAAATATTTATGTTTAAAAGAATTTTGAAGTATATTGTAGTGACACTGGAGCAGGAGGAAATGTGAACACTACCAAAAACAAAGAAATTAAATTCTGTCTGCATTGTTAAGCTAACCCCTATATTTAATATAATATGTATAGGGGTTAATATTAGCTATCAAATGAAAGCTGACATTTGACAGTCAATATTGCCCGCTTGCACCACAACTCACTAGCACGTACTCGTAGCAGTAGTATATTTATTAAACGAATTGAAACCATCGTACCCTTAGTGTCTATCGTTAGAAGATGACAGAGACGGTATGGTGGTAAGTAGGGATAGTAGTAGCTGGTACGACGTACGGTAATTACTTCATTTATTACTGTAAGCATGCTTCACGAAGGGGTAGGCGGCAGGTACGCCCAGATGCGCCACAGCCCACAGTTCGCACATGTGCGGGTGCGACTATACACATTACTATATGTAGATAGAAGATGTCAAAGTTAAACTTCAACTCCTCATTAATAACTTTTGTGGAAGAAACACCACAATATTATATACTTTTCCAGGTCCCAGGACGTCTACCCATATGTGGAATTTCATAACGATAGGTTCAGTGATTTTGGCTTACAGTTATGAACTTATGATGTAACAGTAAACTTAACTGTCTGCGATTTCGTCTTTGCTCATGTCATATTATACAAATATCTAAACTGGTGGATTTCCTCGCTGGCCTAGTGGTCGCAAGCGTGACTGCTGAACATGAGGTCCTGGGCTCTATTCCCAGGGCGGGATAATGGTGTAGGGACACAATGTAAGCGTGAAAATCAGAATTCTAGATAAGCAGAAATGCACGCGTGCGAGAAGTACGAACGGCGAGCCAATTACCGCGCACAGGTCCGAGTGGAAGGTTGTCTTTACGAGTTTCTGGGGAATAAACGTCATCACCTACAAAAAGATTGATTTCGTGATCCCATAACCTTCCACCACCAGACGAGACAGTGCTCACTTAGGGGTCTGCGTCTTCATTCCATCGGACGATACGAATACCCCTAAGTGTTATTGGGTTTCTAAGTACCTAGTACAGCCACGGAGTGTGGATCTGTGCGCGGTCGATGGGAATACGGGTCTCCTTTTTAAAGGGACTTAAAACATAACTGCTAAAAAATAACCGACTACCAAAAATACACTAAAAAGGGGAAATAACTTTCGGAAGTGGGTGACTTTTTTTGTTTCATTGTTTTTTTTCCACCGACTTCTGAAAGTAAAGTTAGGTATTTTCCACTTTTCAGTGGTTTTTTTTTGGAAGTTGGTTATTTTTTTTGCAAAAAAAAAGCTTATACTTATGTAATAACAATAATCACATCATTATGTTAGTATTAAGGATTATAAATAGGCAATGGGCACACCCACTATTACATGAGACTAACATAACTGGCTAAATGTGGGTTTACTATTAAGTAGGAATATCCCTGCCTAACCTTTGGGGGATTATAGGCGCGATGTTATGTTACGGATGCTAGACCAATATTATATTCAGTTATTTAGTTACATCATTGTGAACACTTTCTGAAATTCACAAAGCTACTTTACCTTAGTTGTATTTGTATTTATGTAGATAATGTAATAATTGTCACAGATAACCAACTAACATCTATTCACAGCTTTTTCACACAGTAACTGGTTCACAATAAATATTTCGTCTGATCAAAATATTAGGCAATCCACTTCGAATCCGTGTATCGATCATCACACCAGCCGCACTTAGCATCAACAGAAAAGGAGAACGCGCGCCCGCGCATGCTTCGCGCGCTACACTGTCGAGTGTCGACCGACCGCGGCTACCAGCGAGTAGCGACACCGAGCGGCTCCGAGCGCATCCGAGCGGGAACGAGCGCCGCGCGCGCTTCACGCTCTTAGTCGCTCCCACTATCCCACATAACGTGAGTCGTAACATTCACTTTTATAAAAACCAACTTAGGACTATTAATGGCTCAAACTTCCAATTCCGACTACGAAGGCTGTGACGAAGGTCACAGAACAGAGGAGAAGGCGGGAAGGGCGACGGACAGAAGTAGTTCCTGGTTATTCCCACATAATCAATTAATAAGCCAAGTTGCTCGATAGATGGCGTTGTTCATTTGACGCCAATTTCTGAATCGCGGTGTTAAGATTTTCCGTGAAAGACCGACCCTCGCCATGTAAACTGCATCGATGTGAGTGATCCACGCGCGCGAGTACACGTTATTTTTCCTTCCGTCAAATTGTGAACCAAAGTGCGGGTATACGGAAATTTGAAAAATAACCGCCACCGCCCGAACCGTCGAAAAAACTTTAAATCGAAAAGTGTCTCTCGCTGTGACCGTGATGGGTACGTAGGTAGTACCTGTGCGCTCACAGCGAGAGCCCAGCCCCGCCCGGTGCCTGCTCACCGTAGCGGTTGCGGAGGATCACCCCCAGCGATCTCCACAAACATGAAGAAGATGCCCGCAATTCCGCCGACGGAACAGGCGCACGGGGACCGAACGACGTCGCTCCCGCGCGTTGGGAGCCCGCCGCCCGGTTCTCCACCTGTTGCCGCCGCCACCGAAGAGGAAGAAGGGAGGCGCCATCCTCCACCACCATCACCGCTGATACCGCTGGCGCAAGCGTCGCCGCCAGCGCGCACCACGGCCCCCTCGCCGACGCCGCCGCTCTCCAGCCGCCACCCAGTGCCCGTCCGTCCACCGGCGTTCCGCCCCGTGCCAACTCAGGCCCCGGGGCCCGCCGGTAGTGCTACCCGCGCAACCGCCGTGCGCGCCGCTGCACCCACCACGCGCTCCGCTTTGCAGGTGACGCGTGCGCCTGTGCCGTCCGCGTCCCGACCGAAGCCCGCAACAGCCGCACAACCCAGGCCTGCAGCCGCGCGCCCTGCGCCCGCAACAGCGAGTACCACGACTCGCCCTGCGCGCATACGCTCCGCCGCCACTACGGCCCGAGCCGTGCAACCTAGGCAAGTTCTTGCCCCCACGGCGCAGGCTCAACAACCAGCCGCACCCACCACCATCAACCCGAACATGGAAAAGGCGTTCGACCGCGTCTGGCATGCCGGTCTGCTGTACAAGCTGTCGCAGACAGACGCGCCTCGTCGCTTGATACAGGTGGTCTCCTCCTTCCTCTCTAACAGGTCCTTCAGGGTGGCGGTCGACGGCGCGCTATCTAGCGCGCGTCCGATTGCCGCGGGCGTGCCGCAGGGCAGCTGCGTCTCGCCGCTCTGATACTCCTGCTTCACCGACGACATCCCCACCACACCCGACACCACGCTCGCGCTGTACGCCGACGACGCCGCGTACATCGCTACTTCGCTCAATGCGAACCACGCGGCCGTCAAAATGCAGCGCGCGCTCGACCTGCTGCCTGACTGGCTGTCGAAATGGAGGTTGTCGGTGAACGTGGGAAAGACGCAGGCGCTGGTCACCGGCGGCACCACTCTCCCGCCACCCCTGAAGCTGCAGGGAGTCGACATCACGTGGTCGCCCCAGGTAAAGTACCTCGGGGTCACCATCGACCGTCGGCTCTCCATGGTAAGTCACGTCCGCTCGGTTGTTGCCAAATGCAGGGCCGCCCGCAACCTGCTCCGCCCAGTGCTCTCTTCCCGCCTCCCGCTGCATGCCAAGCTGGGCGTGTACAAGACGTACATTCGCCCACTGCTCACGTACGCCGCCCCAGCCTGGCTCGCCCTCACGAGCGAGAACACCAGAAAACTCCTCCGCGCACAACAAAACTTGTCGCTGCGGAGGGTCGTCGCCGCTCATCGCTACGTGAGGAACACCACCATCCAGCGGGACCTCAAGATAGAGAGCCTGGAGGACTTCTGCTCCGCCTCGCGTCCACCATGTTCGCGCGTGCCGACGCTTCTGCCTGGCCCCATGTCAAGCACCTAGCGCCATGGCACGCGCGGCCTCGGCACTCGGTACGCGTCGTGTACTAGGTTAATATAGGCACGACACGCACCGCACCACACAGTCACGACTCCACAAGCGAATAAACTCACGCGATGAACGAGCGGCGCGGGCCTGCTATTCTATCGCTAACATGAGCGGTGTTACACAAGTACATTGCCGCTCATACTCACATACACGGCCCCTTGCCTGGCGCGTAATCGGCTAGACCTGAAAGCGTGACAGGCGGGGGCCAACAGCCGCGGTAGGGAGCGCCGAGTCACCTCCGTCGCTGGTCGTCACCCGCTAGGCCTCCTCCGGGTAACCGGAGGTCTCACCTGGCGGTTACAGACCGCCGAGGTGGCGTGAAGACAGCGGCGCTATACATAGCGCCGCGCCGTAGCGCCTCCTACCGGACACTTTTGCAACTACACATAGAAAGGTTGCGTTAATAACGCGCCTGTCATTTTATTAAGTGGATGCATCGCGGCGGTGGCGTCTTGCGGCAAGTTAGTGATGTGCTTGTGCAGATCGACTAACGTAGGCTATCGATCGATCGATAGGATTAGATCTCTTTGATAATATTACGTTTTAACAATTTGAGCAGTTCCCATTGAATAATGACATAAATTATTTCTTATCAAATCTGTCATGGAAAAATATATGAATTTAAGAGTACACTATTTGACAAAAAGTGCCACCCCAGTAATATCAAAGCGGCAAGTGCTGCACAAATACTTCCACTTTACAGGTCAGTGAGTAAACACCATAGCAGGGTTCAACAATACCTACTGTTTCAATTTCAATACGCTATGACAGCTTAAGCCAACGTAACCGGATTTTTGATTGTTTTAATTTACTTAATAATATTTTTTTTAGCTACATATTGTTTATTTTTATTATAATATTTTCTGGGCATGCAGTTTATTATTTATTTTATTTTGAGGACCCAATTTTTTTTTGTACAATAATAAACGTAAGATTCGATAAATTTCCGATTTAGTCAATCACTAGCGTATATGTAAAATAAATTGCTTTTGCACAGCACAACGATAGCAACCGATGTTTACGTGTGGGTAAGTTGTACGGTGCATGGTATAATACACGCTGTGAATGTTGGGATAAGGTTTATAATTGATCGTGTAGTACGTTCTGTTTTAAGAAATGCGGATGTGTGCTACTACATATGAAGCTATAATTTTCCAGTATAAGCTGACCTCTCATTGTACGGAATGCCTATACAATGTGAGATCAGCTTATACTGGAAATGTATAGTTTGATAATTATGTAGCCGTGGGTACTGTTAGGACACACTTTATAAATCCCTTTTTAAAAAAAACGATTGTCTGAAGTTAATTAATTATATTTAATAAAAGGTAAAAATACAGGATTAAAAGGGAAACTTGGTCAATATTCTGACTTGCGAAGTTGCGACCTATCCGATAGGAGTCTTTACCCGAACTGGCGCTACAGCCTGACCAATGCACTAAGTCTAGCACGTAGTGATGATGTGGTGCTGACTAGGCACTTAAGGGAGTATTCTAGGGATGTAACAACCCCCCCTTTAAGAGGAACTTTACGGTTTTCATGGAAAGTTACGAATTTATTCTTAACCTTGGAAGAGGAATTGTTTCGGGTTCCGGTTCATTATCTAAGGTGTTATCATTTTGTAATTTGGGTTTTGATTTGCAGCCAGAATATTTTCCAAACTTCTTACAAAGTTTATAACTAATAAAAATTAAAATTAGGATGAATACAAGATAAGTCAGAAGTGGATAGTGAGAACTATATTCAATTAGATTAGGGCTAGGATTATTTATAATTTTATCAACATCTGACAACATTTGGTTGTTGATAACGCTAGGTAGTTTTTCTAAGTCTATATTCGATAATTTGGAGGATAACAATTTGGGCTTTGATATGTTAAACTTTTCTAGATTACAACAGACTTCATTAATTAAATTAAAATCTGAGACTATAGTTTTAACATTTATGTCAATGTTGTTTTTTCCAAACAGTTGTTTATTTCTACAATAAGCAGTACAATTAGGGCGAATATTAAGTACACCAGTACCTAATATTTTGAACTCTATTAGATCAGATTTACACTGGATAGAAAGTTTAGTCGGTTCAGATTGGACAAATATCCATTTGTTTCCTTGCAATTCTTGCCAAATATCTATCTGACCATACATTAATTTAGTTTGACAGTACTTAGGTATTTCTGTAACAATTTTTGTTAGTATATCAGTTTCACAGGTTGGTGTTGCTTGAATTGAGTGTGTATCTATATCATCACAAATATAAACTCTGTTTACGGGTTCAGTACAGGATTTTAGATTACTTAAACAGGTGTATGTTAATTTATCCTTACTAATGCCGACATAATTACAAGATGGTACAATCATAGCATAGGAGTTTGGTTTTTCCATGTTGTGTGGTATAGGTACTGGAATAGCTTTAAATAGATCTAACTCAAAAGAGTGTACAAGGGGAATTTTGATTACAAAGACTAACTTATTGTTTACAAAATAACATGACAACTTTGAAATATCAATTAGAGCATGAATAGTATCTAAACTTAAATCTAAAGGCAATTCTTCATAATTAGGTAATTTTCTAATGTTACTTATTAGTTCATTATACAACTGATTTGGTGTCATTACCGATGGGTGAAGGGTATTAGTTTTAGCGAATAATATTGCATTTACAAGGTCGTCTAATTTAAATGACAGGGTAAGTAGACAAGATGATAATTCGGCGTAGACATCGTTCATCTTAGATTTTATGTACAGCTTGTTAGATATAACTGTCATATTACTAAAAGTACTAGATAGATTATTAATAGCGTCATTCAAACGGACTTCATTTGTGGTTATAATTTCAAGAGTTTTGTTATAATTGGAAAGAGCTGCGCTTGTTACAAGAATGTTATCTTTTAAAATGGACGCAAGCTTAATGTTATTATTATTTAGGGTTTGAATGGCGTTATTATATCTTGTGGCATCGTCTTCATCCATTGTGCCAATGACTTGTTTGAAAAGAGAGCCAACTCCTGCTAACCAAGCTGATCTCTTTTCTCGCCCAGATGCAGATGTTAAATGAGATATGGCACTGTAGTCTTTCAGAATATCGATAAGTCGGGAAACCAGAGGCTGTAGTATATTTGTACATTCGGTTTCTTTGAGTACTGTATTCTGTTGACACAACAGCGTAGAAGTTTTTAGTGCATTCTTTATATTATCTATATGGGGTTTTATATATTATGTAATATCTATAGGTACAAGTAAATGGATATGATCACAAGTCTGTTTCATGATTCCTATTGGGTCGAAGTATATGCCAGGGCTTTCATTGACTTGTTCGATGATATCAGACGTTGCAAGGGACAGGAATGTAGATATTCTGAAATATATTATACAAGATTTTAACTAATGTAATATGTTAAAACTAAGTTTATTAGATTAATACGTAATAAAAAGAAACTAAATATTAGGTATTTCCGCCAGCTTTAATTCGTCATAGTGATACTTGACGTGACGGCGATTAACGAGAAGGGTTAACGTATTGTTGCCATTAATTTTTATCACTTTATGTGGACCTTTCCAGATAGGCGACAGAGCTTTATTCTGCCGCGGATGGTGTTTGATATACACCATATCGCCTGTTTTATATTTCATAGGTCTAGTTCTTTTATCGTAATAGTCTTTTGATGTGATTTTAGATTTAAGGATATTTTCTACGGCTTTCTCTCTGGAGAGTTTCATTCTTTGTTGGAGTATACGGACATAACTAGGATATGTAGGTTCTAATGCTGTATCATAGATAGAAGTGGGTATAAATGGTTTGCAACCGAATAATAATTCGTATGGTGTATAATTTGTGGTGCAATGGACTGTTGTATTGTAGGTTAACATTGCCGTGTAGACGTATCTCGGCCAGTCATTTTGGTTGTCATCGACGAAAGATTTTAAATATTCTTTTAGAGTCGCATGACTTCTTTCTAAAGCACCTTGAGTTTGTGGATGATAGGGGCTGGACCATAACTGTTTAATTTTCAAAAAGGTACAGGTTTGTTTAAATAGTTCCGCTGTGAAATTGGTTCCCTGATCTGTAAGGATAGTTTTAGGGATACCAAACTGGGATATGAAATGGATTAAACATTCAGCGGTTTCTTCTGCCGTAGCATTTCGGATAGGATAGCCTGCTGAAAATTTCGTGAGGTCATCCTGAATTGTTAAAATGAACCTGAGCTTGGCCGTGCCTGATTCAGGCAATGGTCCGACAATGTCAAGTGACACGCGTTCAAAAGGTTGTGTAGAGGTCGTTGTGATCTGCATAGGAGCTCGATTGGTCCTACGCAGGGCTTTATTGGTTTGGCATTGTTCACATTTTCGGACATAGTCTTCGACATCTCTGCGCATATTGCGCCAATAATATTTTTCCTGGATTCTACTTAACATTCTATTTGAGCCTAAATGACCTGATATGGGAATATCATGGTTCTCTTTTAAGATTTTAATGATTTCAGTAGGAGAAGGATAAATTATAATATTTTTGAAAATATGGACAGTGATTGAAGTAGTGTGAAACAAGTATGTAATTATGTTATGAATCTTCATAAAACTATGTGAATCGAATGGATTACGAAAGTCCGTTATAGCGAATTCAGTTGTGCTTTTACTAATTAATTCAAGTTTCAGATTTTTAAGGCTCTTAAAAATATCCTCATAGTTGCATTGATCGAAGTGATGGACTTTTACGAAAAGTAAGTAAAATTTCACATTATTATTTTCGAAGGAGAGAAAGGAATGTAATGTCCTTTCTTTTTCAAGGATATCTTTTGGTTCCGAAAGTTTATCGATAACTTCCGAAATATATGGATTTGACTCGTCAAGGTCAATGGAGGTTGGTATAATAATAGTTTTTAATTTTGTTTTTAATAGGGTTTCGCTATGTTCATGAATTATGGTGTCAAATTGATTAAATTTATTATTTATTTGTTTTAGGCATTTAGGGTAAGTATCGTCATCGTTTTGGACTTCAGGTGGAGTTGGGATATTAAAATCTTCGGGAAGTTCGAAGTCATCAGGTAAATCAATATTTTCAGGTAAATCAATATTTTCAGGTAAGTCAATAAAGTCAGGTAAGTCGGGAATTTCAGGTATTCCGGGACTTTCAGGATTAATAGGAGGGATTTCAGGCTGCTGAGATGGAAGTGGGATATTCACAGGTGGTACTTTGTCGGTAAGTACATGAGCAGTGTTTGGTGATTGAATGGATTTCACAGGGTAACGGGAAAGAGCATCAGCGTTGCTATTGATCTTACCCTTTTTATACTCAATTTCATAATCGTATTCCTCGAGTTTTAGTCTCCATCTGACTAGCTTAGAGCCTGGTTCTTTGCAATTGAATAACCACCTAAGTGGTTTGTGATCAGTTATAATTTTAAATTTATAACCATAAAGATATGGGCGAAATATTTTCGTCCCAAAAATAATAGCCAGACATTCTTTTTCGGTTACGCTGTAATTAGTTTCAGCTTTATTTAGTGTGCGTGAGGCAAAAGCGATTGGGCGGTCTTTTCCCACCTCACCTTGAGAGAGTATTGCTGAAATAGCATAATTTGACGCATCACACGTTAGGATGAAAGGTTTAGTAAAGTCGGGATATATTAAGACGGGTGCTGAAATTAACTTATTTTTTAACGTTTCAAAAGCAAGTTGTTGACTATTAGTCCAATCAAATGGTATATCCTTTTTTAACAAGGATGTAAGAGGTTTAGCTAATTTAGAAAAATCCTGCAGGAAGCGACGGTAATAGGACACCAAACCTAGGAATGATTTTACGTCTTTTGGACATTTTGGGATAGGGAATTCACTTACAGCTTTAATTTTCTCGGGGTTAGGTTTTAAGCCTGCTTCACTAATAGTATGGCCAAGATAAGTAACTTCTTTGCGAAGAAACTCACACTTGTCTGGTTGCAATTTGAGGTTGAATTTTCTCAATCTCTCAAATGTGTAGGATAATTTCTGGACATGGGATGTAAGATCATAGGAATATATCACAATGTCGTCTAAATAAACATAGCAATGTATACCCTGCAGGCCTGACAGGACTGTGTTCATGAGCCTCTGAAAGGTTGCAGGAGCATTTTTAAGACCAAATGGCATTCTGATAAATTCATAGTGACCTTCGGGTACACTAAAAGCAGTTTTAGGGACATCTTCGGCTGAAATTTCGATTTGATGGAAGCCTGACGCTAAATCAAGAGTTGTGAAATATTTACTCTTGCCTAGCTGGTCTAGGATTTCGTTAATTTGGGGAATTGGATAGCTCTCACCAATAGTGATGTCATTGAGCTTGCGATAGTCAATCACTATGCGCCATTTCTTTTTTCCTGAAGCATCGACCTTTTTTGGCACTATCCAAATGGGCGATGACCATGGAGAGATAGATGGTTTAATTATATTTTGTTCCAGCATTTTACTAATCTGGGTTCTGACCTCGTCTTTATGAACTTCTGGAAATCTATAAGATTTTACGTTTATAGGTTGCGAGGTGCTTGTTTTAATTTCGTGCTTGATAGCACTAGTTGATGTGAGTTCATCGTCGGGAAGGTGGAATATGTCTGCATATTGACTACAGATGTCATAAAGGATTTCAGACTCTTCAGAGTTTAGATGGGAAGTTCGTAATTGTTTAAGGACCTCGTTTGTTCTCTCATAACAATTGACGTTAGGTTGAGATAAACATATTTCATTTTTAGTTATCGGGATTAAGGTCAGCGAGAGGTTAGGATTTATTGAAATAGGTTTTTCAGATACGTTGAGGATCGATACATTAATTCGATTGTTACTTTTTATTTTCACTATTGAATTAGCTACTAACAATTTATTGGAAATATGTTGGTCCAGGATTATACCTTCCTTAACTTCTGGGTTTTTAACTGAACATTCTATGATGGTTTCGGTTCGTGGTTCTATTATGTAAAATGGATGGTTGAATGACAGCTTTATATGATGATGTGCGATTTCTAGCGCACCTGAATCATAATTTATGCGGCAGCCATTTTTAATGAATAGGTCATTACCTATAATACCATCATAGGGAAAGCCTAAGTTATCAAAGACGTGAAATTTGTGTAATACTGTGTATCCAGGAGATAGACTTAAGTCTAGAGTAAGATTACCGTGACTCGTAATCGGGTCCTTTGAGTCAATACCTTTTATTCTGACAATATCAAATCCTAATTCAAGGGCTTCAGATAGGCATGATTTCTTTAGGATACACAGGGAAGCTCCAGTGTCTATCAAAAGGGTAAGTGGTTTTTTGCTGACAGACGACTGGGCGACGATATAGGGTAAGTATGTTTTTAAATTAGTGTTTATTTCATATACTTTATAATCATTGTTGTTTTCTTTTTCAGGGACACATACGGATTGAGGAGGATTGGAAATGTCTTCAGTTTGGGGCTGATTACCCTGTCGCGTGACATTATGAGAGCTGCCATTTTGGGGCTGGTTACCCTGTCGTATAGCTGTAGGGCGAATGTCTTCAGTTTGGGGCTGGTTACCCTGTCGCGTGACATTATGAGAGCTGCCATTTTGGGGCTGGTTACCCTGTCGTATAGCTCTAGAGGATGAATGATGATCGGGTATAGGATTAGTGGCGTCGTCTTTTAAAGTTCGTCTCGTGCGACACCCGGTCGAGACGTTTAATAATTTAAATTGTCCTGATCAGATTCTGAATCAGTCGTAGGGGAGTTTTCTTCGTTGTTCACGAAGTTTACATGAGGACTCTTGGGCTTAGAAGAATATTGTTGCGCGGGAGAACTGAATTTATGGTTATATTTTTTATTATTAAATTCGCGCAATTTACATTCGGCTAAAGTATGACCCTCTTTCTTGCAGTATCTGCATACCGACGAATCTCTAGAGGAAGAAGGTTGATTATTATTATTAGGTAGATGTGGCTTAGGTGAAGGTCTATTGTTATCTTTTTTAAAATTAACATTTTGTTTAAATGTATACTGCTGAATCTTTTCTTCAGAAATTGCATAGTTAACAGCCTCGTTCAAATTTTTTGGATCTCTACATCTTACAATGTTAGCTATACGAGGATGTAACCCTATGTTAAATGTATGAAGCGCTAAGTCCTCCATCGCAGCCACTCTACCGACAAGTTCACTTTTCTTTGTGTTGGAAATTGTTACTTCTGTAAGTAATCTGGATAAGCAAGTTTCGACTCGCAGGTGAAATTGGCTGACCGTCTCCTGGTTAGTTTGATGGCACTCTTGAAGCTCGGTAAGTAAATGGGCGTAATGCTTTCTCTCGCCGAATTGATTTTTCATAAATTCTTTGAGAGATGACCAGTTGTCAAACTCTTTGATGGAACACGCGCATTGCGCTTTACCATCTAGTTGGCTGATAATGTATTTGAAGACAATGTCTTCCTGAGATGATGACGATAAGGATATCGCATTATCGCAATTTACTAGGAAAGCATTTAATTTTTCTCTAGAACCATCAAATGGCTTAATAAATTTAAGGATAACACTAAGGGGTATTTCTTCATCTTTAAACTCTCTAAGGTCTTTTTTTGAATCTAATTTAGTCATTATAAGTGACTAAAATAAGTTTCTGAGGAATAAAATACAATAATTAAAGCCTCGATGTTAAAAGTTTTGCCAATTGGTTATAGACGGCTTATCGGTATTCCGCGTACTGAGTAACCGAGTACGTGGGCGAAGGATGTTTAGACTACGGTCTGGACACAGTGTTATAACGACAAATACAAAGTAACAGGAATAGAGATTAGCTTATGCTTTGCTAAAGACTTATGGCAAATCTATAAATAGAATTAAAATTAAGGGCACTGAACTGACTCACAGAACACAAAAACACTTCATTTTGTGGGGACACGGAGGACGTCTGATCCTGGTCGGTGCTGGATACAAGCAGGTCCGTGGAATGCGCTGCAGCGCGCTGCCCGGTACCACTGCACAGTAGACAGGTGACGACTTGGATGAATCCTCAAAAGGGCTCTGGATTTAGCCTCTTTTGAGCTGGAGTTAGCCTCTCGTAGGCCACTGGAGTTGGCCTATTTCAGCCAGGGTTGGCCTCTCTTAGGCCGCAGATAGGTCGCGTTGAGTTCGGGTCGTAGGTTTAGCACACAAGATTCACTTGGCACAAGGACACTTTCACTGGATAACACTTCGCGAGACGTTCCGCGGGATATGATATTATGATCCCTTGCCGCTGCCACCAATGTTAGGACACACTTTATAAATCCCTTTTTAAAAAAAACGATTGTCTGAAGTTAATTAATTATATTTAATAAAAGGTAAAAATACAGGATTAAAAGGGAAACTTGGTCAATATTCTGACTTGCGAAGTTGCGACCTATCCGATAGGAGTCTTTACCCGAACTGGCGCTACAGCCTGACCAATGCACTAAGTCTAGCACGTAGTGATGATGTGGTGCTGACTAGGCACTTAAGGGAGTATTCTAGGGATGTAACAGTACGAATAACAGATCAGTTACATTTTTAGGTAGGTAGAAGATACTGACGAATTTACCGGAACATCATCTTTATCACCATCGTTTTCAGTACTGTGTAATCGACGTCTTCTAGAAAGATACATTATAATTATTTAGCTAAACTACCAAGGTACGTCAGTAAGTTCATACATTTTATGTATGTGGTAGTGTGACTGTTCCTAAATTACCCTAGGCTGATAAAATTTTCGTTTTTCCTAATTCATGGTAATATTAGTATGAAAGTCGGTTTCCCTGAGGGGGAAAGGGACACGCCCCGCCATCCGCGCGCCCCTGTGAGATTCGTCCCAAACTGGATGTCTCTCCACCGGTATAAGAAATGAATCCCTTAACATGTAGAAGTCCAATGCCTCGTATCATCATAAGAACGAGGAAAGGATTGAAAGATATAGTAAATCAGACTAGGGAATTCATAGTTATTGAAATATATTGAAAGTGGTTTCAAAAGTGTAAAATAAAACTGGGGAAGCCAATTATATTTATATTGCAACCAATATAGTTCTCGTAAGTAACCCTTACGCTAACGTAATAGGTAATAGGTCAATCGTGACTCACACGATACCTTGCATCTACACCTGGAGCACTCAAAGCTACACTTCCATAAGTGACGTAAGCGGCTTTTCAGCGGCAATGCGTCGACATCATGCTCCTAGTGAACACTGTCCCTAGCAGCTCTTTCGAACTGGTGTACGTGACAAGGCGGCTTTTCAGCGGCAGAAAGTCAATCATCATGCTAATCAATAGACATGGTCCCTAACAGTCCTTAGACTGGTTATAAAATAGATGTGGTATCAAACCATTCCAATCCCTCCCCATGGAAAGTGCACTTTTCGTACAACTATCGTATATGCAAGACATGTGTTCATGTCAGCCTGACCGAATCATTTGTATAGGATACAGCATAGATTATTCTAGAATCGCTATATGGTTGGTCATAATAAGGTTGAGAATCAAAACTCAAAAGCAATGGCTGGATTGTTAGTTAGAGCTAATGAATACATAATTCAGGAATTACCAGATATTAGAGTTGATAATCAGAACTCAAGAATCATTTTTCAATAGAGTTGGAGATCAACTCTATTGAAACCCTATAGACAGCCCCAAAAGCGCCCACCCTTCACCACTTCCTAGTGTTGGAGCTGGGGAGAAGAAGTGGCGCAACAAACTCCCCAGCAACACGTTTCTGTCTGATTAGTTTTAAGAACTTTGATAAAACCATCAGCCTAGGATAATTATTGTAATAAAGGACTCACCCAGCCGCTCACCAACAAACACACACACATACTAGATTTGTCTAAACAGGGCTTTTAACCCAACTACATTTAACTTTTCCGATCACTATCGCACTATTGCGATAACCCACTTGGACATAGGCATCGCTATCTGCCGAGTCACCTAACTTAACTTCATTATCTTATTTCGTCCGGACCCTATAGCGGTGTAAGACCGACTGCCTCGAGTCTCTCCCTTTCCTTTCTTCCCAAACCTTTTCAAAAATACCACGAGCCAAGCGTCCTCCTACACTTTCGCAGTGTCCCTTTTTTATTGTAGTTTTTGTGCGTGTTTTAAGTTTCGCTTGGGTAAACCCAACATGCTGCAGCCAGATGAAGCGCCGGCATTGTGGAATGCTCATAAAAGTCGAATATCTATATCGTTTCAAAAGAATATTATTTTACAATTCTAAGAAGGGACGGAACGTTTTGTTAATAATTACGGTAACTTGTCAGGCCGTCAAGCCAAATGTGTTTGTAAGTGTCCCGATAAGGTGTGATGATGTTGAAATAAATATGGATATTTGCTTAATAATTAAGAGAACGTGACAGACAGTCACATTCCCCCCTCTGAAAATCAGACGCGTGACGCAGTACAGCGGATGAGCTTTCACAATAGGATAAACTGTGCCTTTCCATGACATTACTAGAGAGTTTGAATGTTCATATATTTGTTATGTTCACCTAATAAGAACATTATAACTGTTCTAACTGGACCATTAATCTAACAAGATGCATCATCTGCTTATAATTTTGCTTAGTTTCGCAAAAGTATCTTCAATCGTTATATAATTGCTCTATTTGAACTTATTCTCCTTCAAAATATTTTTGTCATTTACAATGTTTCAGGTAATTTCAGAAGACCTGTGCATGCTTATAATTTTAGTTTTACATACCAGAGTCTCTTCTAAGAGTATATGTGCCATCGAGCGATGCTACCTACGCTGCTCCATCGTTCTTAACTCAGCCTACCGCAGCAGCCGCTGGACAGAGGCCTTTCCCATTGCACCTCAACGTTGAGTTAGCTGCTCGCAGCTGTATCCAGGAATAGCTGAAATAGTCGGCACATAGACATATTAGACTTTATTCAATTAGTCGCCCCCCTCCGATTCGAAGAGGAGAGAGCAGTTCTGAAATCCAACTATAGTTGGAAAGCTGTATAATGTTATGTAATTTGAGATAACGCTCACTTGTACATTTATATATAGAATAAGAGCTTATCCAACATTAAAATCACAAAGTATCTTGTGAACCTTCATTGAGCAAATATAATCTTGACCTCGGTCTTTACTTTGAAATGTAGACACCCTAGATTATCCACACAATTATTAGCTTATATTAGGACAAGGGGTTATAACTTTCTCACTTGGAAATTAAAATATTGGTAAGAATTTAACCTTACGTTGAATATTGGAACTGATTAGGTAGATTTATATAGCTCAAAACAATATATAATTATTGTTGAGTCAACAAAGTCATTCCACGTGACTACGGAAAACAGTAAATAGCGTTCAATAAAAGTGGAACTTAGCTTCGTTACGGTAACTACGTTACGGCTGCCGCAGAAGTCAGCCAATATCAGCTGAATTTGATGGAACTTTGATCCAAGCGCCACGCACAACCCAAAGGTTTAGACAGCCAAGCGAAGTTTGAAATATCCTGGAATTCGAAATAAGGCCACACGAGTATCTATGCAATTATTTGACACACGCTACTACAGCGTCGGGAAGTTTCAGGTTAACTTCCAATGATAATAGTTTAATGAATCTCTTAGTTAACTAATCGACTAAGATCTAAGTACTATTAATATAAAGTTTACTCATAGTTGAGGGCGTGTCTTTTTTCTATGTTCACTCTCTCACGCACTCATACTCGTACAAATACAAACCGTGCAATTGCAAACATATGTCAAAATCTTGCTGTGTACTATCAAACACGAAACTTTCATCTATAGGGAATCGAACCCATCATTTAAGGTGCACTGAAACACAAGCAACCATCTTACAAACTGTTATTCACTAAAGAGTACCTATACGTATAACGTGCGGGAATCGAACCCACTTTAACTAGTATCGGAACCAAAGCCTTTTAAACCAATAGAACGTGTAGTAATCGAACCCAAAAACCGTGACACAGGAATCTAATTACTTATCAACTATTGCGTCAGACGGGAATCGAACCCAAAATGCATGATAATGGAATAATAATAATAATTAACAATTTTTATTTCAAAAAGCCAAGTACAATCTGTCCATCTCAATCAAAACATATTAAAACGCCATTACATGAAGTACAACATATGCATTATTAAATGGAAATATATCAACTGATAAATCATGCGGGATTTGAACCCGCTACCAGTGGTTGAAGAATTCATTCACGATAACCAAACCGTTATCTAATTCAAAATATGTTATTTTAGCCGTTGTAACTCTAGCAGTCTCTTACAAACTCTAGATCCATAAAATTACGTTGTGTTATTATTGTAGTAACCCATAAATTGTCCTTTCTCGTTGCACTGAAGTGAATCAGTACATTTAATGACGAGAATCCTGGTCACGGCACCACATGTGACTGTTCCTAAATTACCCTAGGCTGATAAAATTTTCGTTTTTCCTAATTCATGGTAATATTAGTATGAAAGTCGGTTTCCCTGAGGGGGAAAGGGACACGCCCCGCCATCCGCGCGCCCCTGTGAGATTCGTCCCAAACTGGATGTCTCTCCACCGGTATAAGAAATGAATCCCTTAACATGTAGAAGTCCAATGCCTCGTATCATCATAAGAACGAGGAAAGGATTGAAAGATATAGTAAATCAGACTAGGGAATTCATAGTTATTGAAATATATTGAAAGTGGTTTCAAAAGTGTAAAATAAAACTGGGGAAGCCAATTATATTTATATTGCAACCAATATAGTTCTCGTAAGTAACCCTTACGCTAACGTAATAGGTAATAGGTCAATCGTGACTCACACGATACCTTGCATCTACACCTGGAGCACTCAAAGCTACACTTCCATAAGTGACGTAAGCGGCTTTTCAGCGGCAATGCGTCGACATCATGCTCCTAGTGAACACTGTCCCTAGCAGCTCTTTCGAACTGGTGTACGTGACAAGGCGGCTTTTCAGCGGCAGAAAGTCAATCATCATGCTAATCAATAGACATGGTCCCTAACAGTCCTTAGACTGGTTATAAAATAGATGTGGTATCAAACCATTCCAATCCCTCCCCATGGAAAGTGCACTTTTCGTACAACTATCGTATATGCAAGACATGTGTTCATGTCAGCCTGACCGAATCATTTGTATAGGATACAGCATAGATTATTCTAGAATCGCTATATGGTTGGTCATAATAAGGTTGAGAATCAAAACTCAAAAGCAATGGCTGGATTGTTAGTTAGAGCTAATGAATACATAATTCAGGAATTACCAGATATTAGAGTTGATAATCAGAACTCAAGAATCATTTTTCAATAGAGTTGGAGATCAACTCTATTGAAACCCTATAGACAGCCCCAAAAGCGCCCACCCTTCACCACTTCCTAGTGTTGGAGCTGGGGAGAAGAAGTGGCGCAACAAACTCCCCAGCAACACGTTTCTGTCTGATTAGTTTTAAGAACTTTGATAAAACCATCAGCCTAGGATAATTATTGTAATAAAGGACTCACCCAGCCGCTCACCAACAAACACACACACATACTAGATTTGTCTAAACAGGGCTTTTAACCCAACTACATTTAACTTTTCCGATCACTATCGCACTATTGCGATAACCCACTTGGACATAGGCATCGCTATCTGCCGAGTCACCTAACTTAACTTCATTATCTTATTTCGTCCGGACCCTATAGCGGTGTAAGACCGACTGCCTCGAGTCTCTCCCTTTCCTTTCTTCCCAAACCTTTTCAAAAATACCACGAGCCAAGCGTCCTCCTACACTTTCGCAGTGTCCCTTTTTTATTGTAGTTTTTGTGCGTGTTTTAAGTTTCGCTTGGGTAAACCCAACATGCTGCAGCCAGATGAAGCGCCGGCATTGTGGAATGCTCATAAAAGTCGAATATCTATATCGTTTCAAAAGAATATTATTTTACAATTCTAAGAAGGGACGGAACGTTTTGTTAATAATTACGGTAACTTGTCAGGCCGTCAAGCCAAATGTGTTTGTAAGTGTCCCGATAAGGTGTGATGATGTTGAAATAAATATGGATATTTGCTTAATAATTAAGAGAACGTGACAGACAGTCACAGTAGGTAGCACTACAGTCGGATAAGTAAGTTACAGTTTTGTTTCTTGTAGTTAGATAGGTAGGTACTTACCGAACATACCTAGTATATTTTTATTAGGTATTTCTAAGCGCTTGGCTGCTGCACTGCGGGTCGCGGGTTCGATTCCCGCACGGAAGAAATATTTTTTATAGCCTAACGATAGTTGTGAAGATTTGTGTTTGTAATCGCACCGTCTCCGATTCAGGAGAAATCCTGGAGTGGGACAACATTATAAAAAACAATTACTAAGTACTTACTGTAGATACCTATATTTTGTTGTAATATATATTGTCAAAACAAAAACAAAACTATATAGGTAATTTTTATCTTTTTATTTTTTATAAAAGTTGCCCCACACTGGATTTCTCCTGAATCGTGGACGATGCATTTGTGATTGTAAACTTACAAACACAAATCTTCACATGCAGAAACACCTGCGACTCGTAGCGCAGCAGCCAATCGCTTAGCCACTGCACCAAACGTGTCGTATGCTGTCTACCTATATGTTTGTATATAAATAGTAGATAGGTAAATAGATACTTATTTCATTAAGTTTATCATATGTTTGCCTGCTTCTTTACGCCAGCCGTTATTTCCAATTGCGTCACACTATAAACCTAAGTACATATAATTTTACGTCGTCTTGTTGCGTAATGTGTGTTCTGAGCGCAAGCGACACAGCTCTCCCGTTCGAAAGCCGAAGCGAGACTGAGCGCGGGTGGCGGGCGGCAGAGAACCAACTTCAAGACGCCGATAATTTAGGTATTTTCTTTTTAAGGTGAAAATAACAGGAATTTAAAAAAAATAAAAAACATAAGACCTGCTTTATAGGTAGTTCAGTTAGTATGCCAAGTTTCATGATCTAATTTTAAGTATTTTTTGAATACCAGCGGTTTATCGTTCGGTTTGGAGGTAACTTTGGATTTTTTTCTATCGAGAAAATTTTATGGAATCGTGTTTTCGTCAAACATAGGACCTAGCATTAATCCTCAACTTTACCGTATATTTATTTCAAAATTAATGCTGCAGTATTTTCGGCATAACGGAGGATCATGCTAAGCCATCTGAGCTACCATAGGCCCTTAAACTGAAAATTCTATAATCTATCACAATCTGCAAACTTGTTGGTAGCCTGTAGCGGCAATACAAAAAGTCCTACAACAACTGCATAGTACAAAAAGTACTACAGCGCCATCTATGCCAAAAATTAAGAACTAAACAAACTTAAAAAAAACCGGCCAAGTGTGGGTCGTACTCACACAACTCAACGGAGTCAACAGTCTAGCGGTTTCATGACCGCTCTGTAACGTACGGGGTGGCAAGTTCGAACCCCACTGTCATTTTAATTTTTTGTGGTTTTTTGAATATATTTTTGAGGCTGTGGAATTGCCACTTTTTTATAGTTTTTTCAAAAATTTCTTCATAAGTGTTGCGCCGACCACAAATAAATTGGGATAAGGGCAGGAGAATGATGATGATGATGATTTCTCCAAAATGTAGTATAGCGAACACAAATCTGATAAGTCCACAAGTTCTTGCTGTTCTAGAAGTCTTTTTCCCTACCTGTTTTCAAATTTTTAATTTGACTTGATTGTGTGGGTCTTTCCCAGTCCTCTGATCGGAACTCCGATTGGTAGGATGAGCGGGAATATTTTTTCCCATGCCGCCTTATAAGATCTATATTATAGATCTTTTAAGCTCCTGCAATTATTAAATTTTAATGATCGTAATCATCATCATATTCGCAAATCGTATTGTGATCAACAAACGACGGAAACACAGCTGCTATTTGCAAAAAATCAGGAAAATTTTAATAATCACCCATAAATAAGTGAAAAAATATTTACCTATACGTAAGAAAAAGGTATACACACATTCCTATATACCTATAGCGACCTATAGAGCCGTATTTCCCGTTAAGAAATCCAGATGACGTGGCGTTTCGAATCAGGTTTTAGTCAGTAAGAGTCTGACACGCCCTCCCGCTCCACCCAGAGCGGGAGAGGTCATTTAATGATTACCCACCCAAAAAAAAGGGCCTCCTTCACTCGTTCGAAGTCATGCACTTAAGTACCTAAGGCTCGTTTTCGCCCGGGCGAACAAAATCCAGTCGGTTGCCACGCGCCCGCTCGGGTGTACCTACACACCCCCGCACCCGCTCGCCTTAAATAATGGCTAAATCTTATGCAAATTGCAATGTAGACCGTCAAAATAAAACTACCAACAAATGTTTATCTTTTTTTTTAAATTACATTAAAATTAATTAATTATTTACTAAATAATTTTGAAAAAACATTAACTAGCCAACCCGGAAGCATGCCAAAGGAAGTGACACACAGTTAAGTTACAGTTTTACAGTTTTAAAGTTTAACGGCTTTAAAACTGTAGTTTATACCATCATCGATGGACTTTTAATAAGAAATAATAAAGGAAGACTAAAGCAGTGATAGACGGACCTTGTGGAAGATGTCCGTATAATTTTCACACAGTCCATTTATCGTGTCACTAGCGACCCGCCCCGGCTTTGCACGGGTGCAATACAGATACTAATGTTTTCTCTACTACATATAATATGCATGTCTATACTTATAAACCTTCCTCTTGAATCACTCTATCTATTAAAAAAAAAAACCGCATCAAAATCCGTTGCGCAGTTTTAAAGATCTAAGCATACATTGGGACAGACAGACTGCGAGAAGCGACTTTGTTTTATACTATGTAGTAATAGCCGTGGCTAGTAGAGGGGGTTGTCTTAAGATAGTGACTAGTAGAGAGGCATAGAAGAAGAAGACACGTTGCACCGACCCCAAATAAAGGATGAGGGTAAGAGAATTAAGATAGCAAGACCAGAAATCGTGGTTAGGATAGGAAATGTAAAGATGGAGAACGAAAAACCTTAGGAGACGATATGAAATGGAAAGAGAGAGATATATACATAAACATATGTATATAGAGTTGGTGTAGTGGTTTGATGGAAAGGTGTCTAGAAGAAAAGACAAATATTGGGGCTTCAAAAGAGACCATTAAAGCTACAAATCAAACTGTAAAATCTTTTAAAATTCATACAAAAAGGGCAACAGAGAGTTCTTTGCACTCCAAAGACGGTCTATAAATCCAAAAAGAAGAAGAAAATAAATTAAAAGGTCAGGTTTCACAGCATAAAACTACAAAGTTAATTAACATCTCTAGCAAAAAAAATGAGTTTCGCACGCAACCAGATTTTTGAACAATGTTATTTATACGAAGAGGACGAATCGAATAGCCACGCAGACTGCGTAATTCAAGATATTTATCGTAATGGGTGCTGAGACTGACTGCTGAGCAATGTCCTTTGTACACAAGTACAAAGGACATTGCTCAGCAGCCATACACTGTTCGCCTAAGAAGCAACAGTCATATAAAATTACTTTCCGTGTTCTAAACGATGTTTTCATTCAACTGAAATCGAATTAAATTAACGGACACTTCTGAAAACTCTTTAAAATATAAAATACGTTTGAGTTTTGAGGTTATAACAAAGCGATGTGTTAGTCCGCGCGTTCCCAGTAACTACGAAAAAAATATTTATTTATGTCACTTACTTGTCAAAGGGATCCAAAATAACTAATCAATGTACCTAATTAATTATTTTTAAATAAAATAGTAATTGTAAATAAAAATAGATTTTACTTTTATGCGCAACGTTTCCGAACGTTAAACGAGAATGTCAATACATCAAGTGACAACTGTCAAGCTAGTGTCAACAATGTGAAACTTCTTTCGTCATAACTTCATTCACTCAGCGCTTTTAACCGCGTTAGTGCTACAAACATCTGTTTGTAGCACTAACGCATCTGTACACGTATCTGTACGTACGTATCTGTTGCAGCTAAAAACTCTTACTCATAAAATCAAGCACTGAAAGCTGACTTTTTATAAACAATAATGGCGCTGCGGGTCCGTTTGATTGTAATAATTGATAGTAACACCAAAAGAAAAATAGAATTACTGTATAGGTATATTGCACACGTGTTGGTTCATAGGCCGGTTTTAACAATGTCCTTTATGTATATGTTTTCATAAGGAGTACTTTTTAAAGTTATTGGTTAGATTTGGAATTTTTGCGACGAATTTAATAATCGAAAACGGGAGGGTACAAAGTTCATTAACCATCATATTAAAGTGAGAAAGTTGTGATTTTCAATAAATAAAATAAATATATTGTTTTAAATGTAAAAAAAAAACTGTTTTTATTCACCCATTGTTTTGTGTAATAATTTCTTGGTATAGACAGCCCTAGCGTTGTGTATAATGACGCATGTGATCGCCCGACACTACTGCTGTCGACGTAGTAGATACTATCGGCACAGATAATAATTATAACACTACGTACAGATGCCCAATCCCATACAAAGAAATGACACCTCCCTAAGTCTGGCTATTGTGCTGGCTATTTTCCTTGTTTCATTTATTCAACAGATGGCAGTACCAGCGGCTCACTAATTGCCAGAGACAACGCCGTCTAGGTGTCGGCCTAGATACTAGGTGGCATCGATGCTAGGTGGCATCGATACTACTAGATGGCGTTGTTTTTCTATAGATTCTCCACATCGCACCGTGTGACCGTGCGTTCAAGGACAAGTCATAACAATACAACAAAAAATGTCTCGAGTTAACGATATGAATTCTAATTTAACATTTTTGAGAATAGATTAATGAATTAACAGAATTATAATAATTAAAATCATCAATACAACCCTCTAAGTTCATTTAATCCCATTGATTAACTATTTCATGAAAAAGTCATTCAATAGGATTAAATGAACTGAGACTCAAAGTATTATTGTGTCCTTTGTCCGTTATTTCATCTTATTATTTACTTGTTTAAATATTTCTTGATAAAAAAACATTTAAAAATATTTAAAAAAATGGTCCGCCGGGTTGGGAGCAGAGTCCAAACTCCCGGTGGTTAGGGTTCCAGAGACAAGACATCTCCATCTCCTCACAATGCGGGCCATATCGAGGAGTAGGTACTGCCTTCTGAATCAGGTCCTTGATCCAACCGCCAAGCGAGGCTCTCGACTGATGTTCGTCCAAGCTTTTGGCCATCAGGCCATTGGCCGTAAAGAAAATCGGCACCATATTAGCAGACTTCACATTCCACAAGCCGACAACCTCGTGTACCAAGTCGAGATATTTTATTTGTTTCTCTATCTCAGCTTTCACGAGGTTCTCGCTATGCGGGATGGTAACATCGACTATCATTACGCGGCGCGCTATTCGGTTTATTACCATTATATCAGGCTTATTGGCGACAATAGGCCGATCCCTAGTCCAGTGTTGACACTGTATTTGACCAGGTTCGCTGGCGGGATGATTTGCAGGGGCGTTGAAAGCACTGGTGCAATAAAACACTTGTTGTCACTTCACTTGTATTTATTTTCTTAGTTGTTTCTTCTAGTACTGCTGGATCCGGAATGCCTGACCACTTTTTTTTTTTTTTTTTGATGATGGCCACTCGCAGTTTTCCAGCTCTCTACGGCTGGTTTACTACTTAACCGGACTATCCTGTGGTGACCTCAAATGAATTTAAGGCCCCCAGCCAGGGCTTACAAGCTAATTTATTCTACTAATGACCGCTCGCTAAGGGCACCCCCTGTGGGGCTCGGACCTCGGCTTAGGGCGTCATTTTGGGGAGGGCAGCAAGTGGGGACAGGCTGGGTCGTATTATTATTATTTGGGGAATTTAACGTTACTTGCTCAGCAACGCGGGCTGGCTCGTTGGGCAAGGGTCGGGTGGGGGTGTTACGGGGGCGTCGCGATGGGCCTCGGCGGCGAGGCCGGAAAACGGAACGCGGTCTGTATTTGTGTTTTCTTAAAGTGCTGGTTTCCCTACGGCTTTCTTGAAGGAAGGTGATGGGGTCATCGGGCTCAGCTAGAGAGTGCCTGGGACGGCGAATTTTCCCTATTTTGGTGGGGACGTATCGGGCAGCCGCAACCACTAGCGGGTTGCGGTGTTTTTCAGCAGTGTCAAAGAAGCGTTTGGTAATACGCTTTATGAACTGCTTTATGGTGGGAATTTTGAGGTCGACGTGGAGTCGCTCATTCCTGACAAACCACGGAGAACCCGTGGCCTTTCGGAGAAAACGGTTTTGGAGAGTCTGCATTCTATGGGTTTGATAGGACTTGGCGTGTGCGAAGACTGGGCAGGCATAGGTCATGATGGGGCGGATGCACGCGGTGTAAATACGCAATTTGCACTTGAGTGACAATTTGCTGCCACCAAAAATGCCCTACCAATCAGAGCCCTTCAAATTTGCACACGGCACTACCCTGACCAATCACAATCCTTCAACTTTGCACACGGCACTACTCTGACCAATCAGAACACTTCGCTTTTACTGAGTAGTTTTGTATGGGAAAACTTTAACTTATGATTTTTGGTGGTTACACCTATCGGATTTACATAAAATTTCTGCATGTCATGGGTGTTATGTTTCTTAAGTCTTATACAAAAAGATTTTTCAAAAACTCTTAATCTAAGCCTTAAAATTAACAAAAAACTGAAACGGTTCTCATTAAGGTTAAGTTCTCTCATAGTTAAGCTTTTGCCACTTGACCTTAAGTGGTGCCACCAAGCGGGGACACTAAAAACCTTAAATAACACTTTCTTTATTTACAAGTTATTATGTTAATTCTACTTATTCTGATTAAATTTACCATATTACATTATATACTATTGAACATTATAAACTTTAATCTTTTACAGTTATTATCGGCAGTGGATGGAGCGAAATAAAACGGCTTGGAGAAGGAATAAACGTTGTTTAATTTTATTATTAGGCACAGTACAAAAAAATGGACACACCGCCTTGACCGGCGTTGGAAGAAGGGAGGAGTTGCCATACTCGTTTAATTATTAAAATATAAATGTTGCCACTTTATTACAATATTTAACACACCCCCTCAACATTATATTTTAATTCCCAGACAACCCTTTAATTTAACAATTCAAAACATTTATTCTTAACACCCCCTTAAGAAAAATTCTGAGATGCTTCCCCTTAAACTTCTAAACAAATATGCAGAGCCCTTAAATCTAGAAATACCTAACAACCTTTACATACACAAGATACCTTAAACAATGTTATAAACTCAACACTATGTACGTGCCTACTTGCTTTAACAAACTTATGACAATATCATATCTCTAAGTTTAACAAAAAGTATTTTCCCCAAAGGTTTGGTAAACAAATCAGCTATATTGTTATTACTACAAACAAACTTTATTTTAACTGAACCTGTTGATACATTTTCCACAATATACTGATATTTTATATCTATATGTTTTAACCTTTTGTTACTGTCATTGTTTTTTGCTATATTAATCACACTTTGGTTGTCTTCAAGTATTTCAAAATCAACATTATTATATCCAAAATCTTTGAGTAACATTTTTTAAAAAAGAACCTTCCATAATACTCATGCTAAGAGCTACATATTCAGCTTCACAAGACGATAATGATACACAAGACTGTTTCTTGCTGTACCAAGAAACTGGACAGTTAAAAATATAAAAAATTTGACCAGATGTTGACTTCCGGTCTGCAACATCACCGGCCCAGTCTGCATCACTATAGCCTTGCAGTTTACATACATTTCTACTTTCCTCATATTTATATATTAGAGACAAATCTATAGTACCCTTTATGTATCTTAATATCCTCTTTAAACATTTAAATAAAGCTACACTAGCACAGTGCACATATCTACTAAGAAATCCTACTGCTACACATAAATCTGGTCTAGTGCAAGTAGCATACAAAAGACTGCCAACTAAACTTCTACAGGCTTTTTCTATTTCAAAATTTTCACTTTTATCTTTCTGTAACAATTCAAAATTTAAATTCTGTTCTATTGGAGTAGATACAGTTTTACAATTTGACATCTGATATAAATCTAACAACTTTAACAAATATCTTTTCTGATTTATTATAGTTACACAATTAACAAGATCCTGTTTAATATTTATTCCTAGATAATTACTGGCTAGACCCAAATCTTTCATTTTAAAGTTTTTACATATGGAACTTTTAAAGTCACTTACTTGGTTTTTATTACTACCAAAATACAACAGATCATCTACAAATAATAACACATAAATGTAGTCATTTCCTATTTGTTTGAAATATAAACATGGGTCATTCTTTGATCTTAGAAAATTTTCATTCAACATAAAATTATTAAACTTTTCATTCCAGTATTTAGGAGATTTTTTAAGACCATAGATTGACTTCTTTAGTTTACATACCTTATTACTAGGTAATCTCATATAAACTGTCTCATTGATGTCTCCATAAAGAAATGCTCCCGTGACATCCATTTGATACACTGGCTGCCTTTTCTGGGTAGCTACAGCCATCATAGCTTTGAAGGTTGTTAACTTGGCGACAGGTGAGTATGTTTGATTGTCGCAGTTCTTCTGTTCAAATCCTCTGGCTACTAAGCGAGCTTTATACAGAGATTTTCCTTCTGCCTCCTTGATTTTAAATACCCACTTGCTACTCACTATGTTTTCTCCATCAGGAACTTCTGTCACCTCCTCCCAGGTATTATTTTCCTCCAGTGTCTTCAACTCTTTATTTATGGCTTCCTCCCATTTAGTTTTATCTGGTCTTTTCATAGCTTCTTGGTAGGAAACAGGTTCATCACAGCAGTAGCTCAGGAACATGTTTTCGTCTTCTTGTACATAGTCTTTCAACCAGCTTGGCTTTTTCCTTACTCTTCTGGATCTTTCTGTTGCCTCTTCTGTCTGTCCTGAAGTTTCCTGTGAGTTTTCCTGTTCTTCTTCTATTTCTTCCTCTACCTCTTCTTCTAGTATTGATTCCTCATGAAAAGAATGAATGGAATCCTGTTCATTTTCACTTTCTATTGTTTCAGGGTTTTCAATATCCTCATACTGGCTTTCTTCTTCCTCTGAAACTTGTTCTGTCTCTTCTTGAGTGTCAGAAACTATGTGATACTCCTTTTCTTGTCTTCTGTCTCTATCTTTGTTTTCTATAGACTGTTTTATAAATACTATGTCTCTTTTGATGTCTACTTTGTCTTCCTCTGGAAAATATATTCTGTATCCTTTTGTATTTTCTCCATATCCTATGAAATAGCCTAATTCAGCCTTGCTATCAAACTTTAACCGTTTTTGATCAGGAATATGTACAGATACTTGACTACCGAAGACTTGAAGGCCGTTGACATCAAAATCTTTGTTCCACCAAAGTTGATATGGTGTTTTGTCTTTCACACGACTAGGACCTGTTCTGTTAATTATGTAGACAGCGGTGTTGAGAGCTTCAGCCCACATATTTTTGTTTAGGCCGCTCTCCAGAAGCATAGTTCGTGCCGACTCAACCACCGTCCTCATCTCACGCTCTACACAACCATTCTGTTGTGAAGTATATATGTTACACTTCTTTGGTGTTGTATCCCATGTGATTTCAGCAAGTTTTCCATTTCTTTACCGATAAATTCCTTTGCATTATCACTTCTTATGTATTTCACTATGTGACCGGGATTAACTTTTATTTCTTTCAGATACTGTTTTAAATATTCTACAGACTGACCTTTATTCTTCAGAAAATACACCTTTCTAAATTTGGAATAATCATCCTTGATGAGCAGAAAGAACCTTGCCCCTCCTAGTGAAGTTTGTTCTACTGGACCTCCAATGTCAATATGGATAACCTCTCCTGGTTTCGTTGCCCTATGGGTACTGGATGGGAAGGGAAACTTATGTTGTTTTCCTTTCAAACATGGCAAACAGGTTTCTTCTTCACTATTTTCGAACTTAATGTCTTGCTTCATCAAGATGCTTTTCACTTGGTTTATGTCTTGGTGACCTAGTTTGGCATGCCATTCCCTCAGATTTGACATTACTTTTCCAACCATGGCATTATTCTCATACTGTCTGAATAACATTGTGTACATTTTACCATTTCTCTGGGCTACCGCACACACACTGTTGTTTTTGATAAACTGGCACTCGTTAGCAGTCGACTCCAGTTTGTAACCTTTATCCAGAGCAGCACTCATGGAAAATAAGTTTGCCTTGAGGCTTGGCACATGTAACACACTGCCTATTGATGTTTTAATCCAATTTACACCATCATATGCCTCTAGGTTAATGTCACCATAACCTAATGCTTTTATTATTGTCCCATCCCCAATAACAATGTCTTTAGGCACTAATAACTTTTTATAGTTTATGAAACTGTCCACTGTAAAGCACATATGCTCAGAAGCACCACTATCTAAGAACCACTCATTATATTTACTTTTTGACATAAGTCCACACACCACTGACATGACAAATGCGTTTTGTTTTTTATCTTCACTTTGTTGTTTATTGTCTTTGTTATACCAACACTTTTCTTTTGTATGTCCTCGCTTTTTACATTGCTTACAAAATAGGATGTTTTCAGTTTTATCACTTTTGTGCTTCTTTACCTTACAGTCCTTTTTATAATGCCCCACT
Organism: Standfussiana lucernea; assembly: GCA_964057025.1. Lineage (NCBI taxonomy): Eukaryota > Metazoa > Arthropoda > Insecta > Lepidoptera > Noctuidae > Standfussiana > Standfussiana lucernea. The sequence continues at coordinate 7,584 of OZ059802.1, read as the reverse complement.
TTACCGCAGTTAAAGCATTTTCTTGAGTTTGTGTTCGTTTTGAACGCTGTGGAACTACTGTTTTCACTGTTTTGGTACAGTTTGTTTCTTTGTTCTTCTATGATGAGCCTGGCTGTCAACTCCGAAAGATTTCGCTTTTCTAATGGCACAGAGTCCCATGCAGAGACGAAGTGTCTGAACTTTTCACCTAGCGAACTTATGATTTTTGTAACAATCATGTTTTCGGCAACTTCGCCCTTTGCTTGCCTTATTTGAGTCACAATGGCTTCTATTTTAGCTATGAACGTAGATACATCTTCCGAACTGTTAAGTTTCTCTTCGAAGAAGCGCTGCTGTAATATGTGGAGTGACATATCAGATTTTTGTTCATAAACTGTATTTAATTTGTCCCACATTTCTTTGGCTGTTTCGCAATTTTGAACATGCAGCATAGCCGTGTTACCCAGTCTTGCTACGATGATTCCTTGGGCTTTTGCATCTAACCTCTTCCATGTGGTTAATTTTTCATCTTCATTTTCAGGGCATTTTGATGAGCCATCCACCAAGTCAAAGACATTTACCGCCTTCAATATGACTTTTACTTGAAATTTCCATGTATGCCAATTACCGACATCTTCTAATAACATGCGATTATTTGAAGCTCCAAAAATATAGCCCTCGCCGTCCATCTTGTTCCGCCTTTGCCTCTGCTTGACCGCAGGACCACGCGCCGCTTTACCACAGCTTTTAAGTCAATATTCCTTTATTTCGCTCCGGATGCCTGGGCCCATAACCTTTTACAGTTATTATCGGCAGTGGATGGAGCGAAATAAAACGGCTTGGAGAAGGAATAAACGTTGTTTAATTTTATTATTAGGCACAGTACAAAAAAAATGGACACACCGCCTTGACCGGCGTTGGAAGAAGGGAGGAGTTGCCATACTCGTTTAATTATTAAAATATAAATGTTGCCACTTTATTACAATATTTAACATAATCAGTCTTAAAAACTTAGCCTAAACTTAATTAACAGTCTTATTCTATGACTTGTGTTTCGTCGATAACATCCAGCGTGACATGGTCTTTCTCGAGAACTGGGTCAGGCACATACTTGTAGACACTGACTGACGCTGAATTATTATTATTACGTAATTCATTTATTTCAGACATACGTTATAAATAAAAAGCCATATTTGTTACCTACGGTCGCGAATCATATTTTAATCTACCTACATACAACCTGACACTGACCTGCAAATTGCAAAAAACGTAAGAAAATAAACTAATGCGCTATTTGCGTAGCTGTACGTTAGATGTTCCGAGCCGCCATAGCAGATTTTATTGATTCGAGTAATAACTAATATTAGAGTAGTATGTACTTATTCAAATATTATTACCAGTGATCGGAATAGGTAGAGCAAATATGCCTAAAGTTCAAGGAACAGACACGAAAAGTGGAGACTTCCTTACATTTTTTTTTTGGAATATTTGTTCCGAATGTCGGAACATTACTTATGTACAACTAAAATTAATAAAGGTAAACAACTATCTAATTCATTTACTGTTTCTGTTTCAAAAAAAGTGCACGATTTTTATTATTTTAATACAGAACGGTCAAGTACCTACTATAGTAAGCGCCAGATAAACGAGGAATAACGGTCACTGACCCACATACATTTATTGACATACTTAATTCCGAAAGCAATAATAATAACATAAAACTGTCCTGAATCTACATCTATCGTGATCTTTTCCTTTTTTTATAATGAAAAACAATTCATAATTTATTGACCGCGTACCTACGCAGAGAAATTAAGGAAAGGGCAATGAACTTTATTCCACGTTTATCTGGCGCTTACTATACTACAGTGATCAGTACAAAAACAGCTGATCCAAACGCACCGCGAGCGTTGAGGTCAATGCCCGCAATCGGTCAGCGAGTGTCGAGCGGCCGTGTGCCCGCGTTTGTATCAACTGCTTTTTTATAATCTTTTGTGGATTAATTTAATTTTTTTAAACCCTAACACTAAAATCGTTTGGTTGCATTAATTTACGCGACAGAATCCGAAAAAAAAGTTTTTTTTTTGTTTCATTTTCGATATTGATACGTAACACGAGGGTTAATTTTCGCTAACTAAATTAATTTAACGCTGTATATACAGTATGTGTTTTGAAATAGCCTTCTACATGGAATAGAGAAAAGTCGTCGAAGGGGTTCAGCCCTTGATTTAAACGTGGCCACCTACTGGGCACACACACAACTGTTTATTAAGAAAGTAACATCGATACGACAAGAAGAAGCCTTTGATTTTGTCAAAAACTAAAACTGGAATTAAATTAAATAACATTAGACTTTTGAAAAATCCTTTTTCGGGAATCTCGCTGGTTGATTAGCTAAAAAATGGTCTAGTAGCTTTCAAGCTTGTCAGGACATTAAATTAGTCATTTTGTGGAATTTTTATTTTTGATTTTGGATCAATCAATTTCTTTCTCGATTTACAGTAATCATATATTTTCACTTCAAATAATTTTCTAATAAAAAATCAATGTGATTAAAATCATGGTAATCATTGGGAAGATTTGTTTTAAATTTTTCCACAAAATCAGACAGCAAATTGATTTTGTGAATTACGCCAATGCTAATTAAATAAATCAAGTATTTTTTTGACTAAATCATATAAAAAATCACTTGGAGATTTAAAGCCTTGGTGTGGTCAAATTAGAATAAGTTTTGTTAATCAACAATAATTGTTTCTTATCAGTTAGATCAACTTAATTATTAATAAAAACTAAATTAAGTAAAACGCCATCTATTGCAAAAAGCTCTAAACAATATGATTAACAGATGAATACTTTTAACAACTCTTACGACTCTATGAGTTCGATTTAGAACGAATGGATAAATTTATCTTTTTTGTTGAAATTACGTGATTTATGAGTGTAAATAGATAAATCAGCATTAAATAAGGAAGTTTTGATTTTTACTAATCTTACTTCAGCCAAAATCTACCGTTTAACGCATTGTTCATTTCCTAACTGTTACCTATGCTGCCATCTATGATTTTTTTTACAGGACTAATTATAATTTGTTCGAGTTGAGACCCCATGCTATCGGGCGGGCGCGTAAGGTACATTTTAATAATAATACCAAAGATAGGCAAAGGAGTATTGTTGTTAAATGTGTGAAGTGTATGAAAGTAGGTAAACTTTAGTGTTTCTAGCCTTTTTTAAATCTTAATTTATGATCTAAGTATGCGACTGACTGAAAGACTTTGTATCTATGATCATAAATAAAGATGATAAAAAAAAAACATAAGCGTCGGTCTGTCTGTCATACATGTGTCACTGTCAGTCAAGCAAGCGTTATTTTATGCAAGCTGTAAGGTGTCGTTGCGTGGTATTTGAAGAAAACCAATACAACTACTTGTGTTCTGGTTATTGAATGTTGTTTATTTGTAAATTAGTGATTATTGTGGCTTACGTCACTCATAGCAGTTTTTAAAACAAATATGGAATTGGTAAGAAGACATTTTACCATAATTAATATACATACTGTCTGACATATCTACCCGACAAGCATTCGCCGCAAATTCTGGAAATCACTACTTAACCTGAAATATGTAGGAATATGCGTTACTTCTACTGGTCTGTCGCTTACTGACATACAAATTCGGTAATGTTCTGAAGAATATCACCAAAGCAAGATCTGATTACCAGCGCCTACCTATCAATCTGCCACTGTAGACGTTTCTGTGTTCTCTGTCTGTCTAACGTGGTCTCCATGCCGCTCTATAGAGGAACACTGTGTTTTTATAAAATGCTGAGTGACAGTCAGTTTACCTTGTTCTACTTTCTTAAAGTATTCTGTGGTTTACTTTATCTTGTGTATGTGTCCGTGTGACTATTCCATAATTATTATGGTTTATGGTTAAAAAATAGAATTAAATTTCATTAATATGCAAATTATTTAATTTTTAACCTACACTTTTCTTAGATGCAAACATACTTCAATGCCTACCCATGCCCCCATTAATTGACATTCATAATAAACTGCACTTACTGTGTGGCTTGACAATACTAGGAGAAATGCATTTGGGTGGCCGCTATTTTGAAAATAAAATAAAATGGCGAAAGTTAGGCAAGCCAAATAACTCAAAGTCCTTTCAACTGTGTGGTGCCAACAGTCTCGGAGTAAAACAGTCAGACAGACAGGACCAATCTATAAGGGCAGATGAGCAGGCTGGCCAATATATTCAAACCCTCTAAAATTTCTTATTGGAAATTGTGCATGACTGCTAGGGCTCTGGCGCTCGTCACTAAAGACGGCTTATTCAAGTTTTATATTTTAAGATGTTGTAACAGACCCGGGGTGTGTGTGGGATCAAGTGTAAGATCCTATGTAAGAAATCATACAAGAGCAAAAAAAAGAATGTGTGTGTGTGTGTTCTCCTATTAAAAATTAAAAAAAAGATGTATGTGTAACAATAAAAGAATTTCGGGCGCCTTGGGAACGCACACTACATTTAAAAAATACTTGCCAGATAGAACAGTCCGGAGAGTCGGACCTCTAATCTTCCGGGGGTGACTAAACTAGGATAATAGAAACAATTGAAATACCTTTGTTAATACCCTGTTTAATACGTCAGTAGCTTCCTTTTTACTTTAAATATTAAATTACTAATTTGAGGTTATCATTATTGTTGCATCTTTATATGAAGAAAGAAAATTAAGTTTGGGCCAGATGTCTGGCTAAAAAAATGTTAAATTAGACCTCAAGATTTCGGCGTCGCAGATGAGAGAATCCAGAATCCATGAAATGGAAAATTATAATCAGACGAAAGAAAAAGAAAAAGTAGAAGAAAAACGCCACAGCAGGGCTGTAACAAAATTTTAAAAGGTTAATACACAAGTCTATTAGAATTTCAACACGTGGGGAGCATGGCGTCCCAAGAAGGAACTTACCGTTTTTCCGTTAATAAATGACTTTTCCCGTGTGCACCGATAAATCCAAATTAGGTGAAAATCACACTAGAGCATCGTCCAATATTGAAATCCTGAAACATCAATTCGACTTAAAACACGAACCTAAAATGATGACCACATATTGGTCTGGTAGAAACAAATCTTACCGAAGAAATTAAGGATCCCTCCTTCTGAACACCTCGTCCTGGGTGTTTAAGGCAGCGATTATGGCATCGTTTGGCCTAAAAATATCCGTGATTATACCGGATTTTTAAAATTAAATTGGCGAGATAAATGCCTCGATGACGAAATCAGGCCGTAAAGTGAAACGTCAAAAAATGACAGTTGCCGAACTGAACCATAGACAATAAAAGACAGTATAAAAATCGTTCCGAAATCGACTAAAATATGAAAAGCATGTAACAGTTTAAAAAACACGTTACAATGTGTTTATTAAACGTCGACGTTATACAATAACATACCAGCGCAGTTGCTATAGCAACTAAACTATTGCGATTTTGGCAAAAATGGAACAACTTGCACAAATGTTTATACACGTTAGTAGAGACATCGACTCACAAACGCTTACCATGTGTTCTGTACATCGTTCCGAATTCCCACTAAGAAATTTTACATAAGCATCTAAAAAAAACTGCTGATTGCTGCATAATGCCGACAAGTTCAAAATGTATTGAACAGCGGTTTTTTTTTTAAATTTCCAGTGAAACACTTATCTTTCTTTTGCTGTTTTGTTTTGGCATAATTTCGAAAATTTGGACAAAATAATGAAAGAATAAGAATATTATAAAAAAGTACACAGATAACAGGGTGACACATAATTGAAGCATACAAATACCAAATAAATGATCAATGACCCCTATGCTAGGTAAAACCTGTGTTATAGGGGTCATCCATCCGTTCATAACGGATGACATAATAGTCGCTTTCAATACTAATTTAAAATGTGCACTTTTGTAAATAAACTAGAGTAGTACAATTTAATTCCAGGATAAGAAACGTGGGAAAAAAAGTAAATGGAGTTTAAATGAATTAATAACAAGGATAAATGATCATGTACTTATTATGTTTTTGTGAAGTAGTGATGTTATTGAGGCGTTATGTGTCGACAGTTGCAGGGCGGCTCGCCGGGAGCGCTGCAGCCGCCGCTGCCACCGGGCGTCATGGCGCCGCCCGCCGCGCCGCTGTCTGGCCTGCCCACCGGCCTGGCGGGCCTGCCCGGCATGCCCGGCCTACCCGCAGCCATGCCCGGCTTGCCCGGTGGCCTGCTCGGGAGCTTGCCCGGCGGTCTGCCCGGTGAGTAGCCCACAGCGCAGCGCGAGGCCGGCGCGGGCGGGCTGCGCGGCTCGACGCGTCGCCGCGCGCCGCTCCGCCGCGCCGGCCCGCCCCTCGCCGCCAAACCCGTCTCTCACATTCGTTGTCTCGTTTCGAAACCGTCCTCAGTGATCAGTGTTTCTGCTTTCTGTTTCAGGCTAGATATAAGTTAGGTTTTTGCTATACGCTTAGGCGTGCCGGTGACGCGTCGGCTGCGGCTGCGGCGCCGGCTGCTCCTCGCCGGTCTCACAATGTACCTACTTCATTATACCGCATTGTACCCCGCGTGCCCGCGCGTAGCGCACGCGCCCGTCCGGCCCGCGCGGCGCCCCCGCGAGCGACAGGGTGAGCGCGAGAGAGTGAGCGCAGAGTGCGAGGCGCGGCGGGCGCACACACCCGCGCCGGCCGGGCGGGCGCGTGCGCGGAGTGACAGCGATGTGTGCGAGCGCGAGTGCCTGCGTCCACTACTGTTTGGCATCTGTGCGCTACCGGCACTGACTGATACAGCTTTGGTCTTACAGGTGGTTTCCTCTCGGCGCCGATCTACGACTTGCAGCAGGTCGGAGATGTGTTCACAGGTAAGACTCGGCTCGGGAAGGTCGGGTTCAGACTCAAACGTCTGAAACAGAAAGTCCTATTCCGAGAATGTCCGATTATTATCTTAAAGCATAGTTCAAAAAGTGTTTTAGTACCCTTACCCTACTACTTACAGTTTGATACAAATAAATCCATGGGTGTTTCGGAAATCGGACCCTGTGTGAATATCAGATATTCTACGAATTGGAATGTTTGCGGGTCGGACGTACTGCGACCCTGCACGAGCCCTCAGCAAGTGTTGTAACTCGTGCGTGCGCAGGTCCGGGCGCCAAGTGCTCGACGCTGCCGGCCATCCTGGGCGGCTCGCTGCCGCGCCTGTCGTCCGAGCAGGCCGAGGCCGTGGCGCGCGCCAAGAAGTACGCCATGGAGCAGAGCATCAAGATGGTGCTCATGAAGCAGACGCTCGCGCACCAGCAGCAGCAGATGGCGTCGCAGCGCACGCAGGTGCAGCGCCAGCAGGCCCTCGCGCTCATGTGCAGGTACACCACCACACGCGCACACTCACACACACGCGCCGCCCAACTGATGACAGCGATACACTGGAGGCTCCCGCCACGAGCAGGTCGAGCCTGTGATTTCTAGCTGAAAAGATCTGACTTCCGAGGTTGACATATTTAGATTCAAACACTCTCCTACCTCATTTTAATGTCGTGTGTTTTTCATCAGAGTATATGTGGGCTCCATATCATTTGAGTTGAAGGAGGACACGATACG
>OZ059801.1:16424835-16473223 GCA_964057025.1 Standfussiana lucernea | reverse complement strand
GAGCCCGCGCGGCTGCAGGCGCAGCGAGAAGCTCTGCACGATGCCGCCCGACAGCTCCTGCAGCGCGCGCGCCCACGCTGCCGCCGCGCAGCGCCGCGTACGAGCCGTGCAGCCTGCGGACAGTCGCGCGTCAGCCGTGCGGCCAGCCGAGCGCCCGGGCGCCGCTAGCTCGTTACTCACTTGGCGTACGCCTTCTCCAGCAGCGGCAGTGTGAAGTCGTCGTGCGCGGCGTGCGAACTCAGCAGGCGCGCGCCGCGGGCCGGGAGCCGGTCGTCCACCACCACCTCGCGCCACTCGCCGAACACCCAGAATCGAAACCTGCGCCACAACGTTCGCAAACCTTTGTACTCTATTGGAGTGATGTAGGCAAAATAAAAGAGAACTATTCAATTCCACGATTCGTGTAATAATGCCAATAATTAGTGTGTGCAATCTTCTATATCTATCTATATAATATTTATATCTATTCCATACCTTCTGTATATATCTATATCTATCTGTTTCTATATCTATATCTTCTATACATATAATAAATCTATAGACGTGGTGTTTCTGTACATTGAGAATATTTAAAAAAAAAATAGTAGGGTGTTCAAGGATAACAAACAAAACCCATTTCTACTATTTTCAGAATTTTTGTCTGTTTGTCTGCAGTCTGTGAGTCTTCGGCTATGTTTGTTTGTTTAAGTATCACGTGAAAATTACAAACCAATGTGGTTAGTTTTAATGCACAAGTATTGTGCTTAACTTAGAGAAGGTATTAGTTTTTATTTCCATTGCAATCCGAGCTCTTAATCAAAAGATATATAAATTTAAAGTGTTCAAGAAGCAATCATCATCATTACTTAAGTTACATGCAACGACATCTATTGAATCAAACTGGTACTAATGAATAAAGATGAAGTGCTCACAAGATAACTTTAAATCGACTTATCGGGTTTTCCAAAAAGTTATGATAGCAAAAGGTAGTTTAGAAGGCGCTGCTTTGAAAATCTTCATAGCCTATAGTGTTTCTTCGAACGCTTTCCATGTATTAAATTTTAGCAGTTTAACTCCGTGCTCGATAGATGGCGTTGTTCTTTTCATGTCCAAGGTGTTTGAGCAACTCCTGCTGCGACACCTCTCCGAGTTTATCACGCCTCGCCCGCAGCTGTCGAGGGTACTGCACCTGCTGTCAGCGTCACTGAACAAGAAAGAACACTCAGTTGCAGTATTTCTCGGCATGGAAAAAGCTTTTGACCGCGTCTGGCACGCCGGTAGTCGATGGCGAGCTCTCGGGCGCCCGCCCGGTCGCTGCGGGCGTGCCACAGGGCAGCTGCGTCTCGCTCTTGTGCTACTCGTGCTACACCGACTACATCCCCACCACACACGACACCACGCTCGCGCTGTACGCCGACAAAGCCGCGTACATCGCCACCTCGCTCAACGCGAGGCACGCAGCCGTCAAGATGCAGCGCGTGCTCGAGCTGCTGCCTGATTGGCTGTCGAAATGGAGGTTGTCGGTGAACGTGGGCAAGACGCAGGCGCTAGTTGCCGGCGCCGCCAAACTCCCACCACCCCTACAGCTGCTGGATGCCGACATCGCGTGGTCGCCCCGGGTCACATACCTAGGGGTCACCAACGACCGTCGGCTCACCATGGAGATTCACGTCCGCCGCGCCACCGCAAAGTGCAGAACGGCCCGCGCTCTGCTCTACCCAGTGCTCTCATCCCGCCTCCCGCTGCGTGCCAAGCTGGGCGTGTACAAAACGTACATCCGCCCGCTCCTCACGTACGCCGCCCCAGCCTGGCTCACCCTCACAAGCGAGTCGACAAAACAGCTGCTCCGCGCGCAACAGAGCTTGTTGCTGCAGAGGATCGTCGCCGCCCCTCGCTTTGTGAGAACACCACCATACAGCGGGACCTCAACGTCGAGAGCCTGGACGATTTCTGCCGCCGTCTCGCGACCAACATGTTCGCCCGTGCCGACGCTTCTACCTGGCCCCATGTCAAGCACATAGCTGCTAAGCCCATCGATAGGCGCTTTGAGGAAACTGGTGGCTATTTGTGAGTCCTATTCAGTGTCCCATGGGCTCAAGTACAATGTTAAAAAAACCGAACTTATTATGTTTAAGGCAAGTGCCATAAACTATTCTGATATTCCTGGTGTTTCGCTCTGTGGCGCTCCTTTAGCATGGGTGACTAAATTCAAGTACTTGGGTCATTGGGTCACTGATGATCTTAAGGACAATATGGATATAGAGAGGGAGCGCAGGTCGTTGGCTGTTCGATGTAACATGCTGGTTCGAAGATTTGCACGTTGTACGAATCAAGTTAAAGTCACTCTTTTCAAAGCATTCTGTCAATCATTCTACACGTGCAGTCTTTGGACCCACTTTACGCAGCGGACATACAGCGATCTGCGCGTCCAATATAATAACGCGTTTAGGATACTGTTGGGGCTGTCGTGGCGTTGTAGTGCGTCCACTATGTTTGCGGAAGCGCGTACAGACGATTTTTACGCCATTATAAGAAAAAGGACCGCCTCCATAGCCGGCCGGCTACGCACCGCCACCAATAGTCTCCTAAGCGTGTTCTCAGATAGGTGGGACTCCCTTCTGCTGCGCCACTGGGTGAGGATCCATACCAATTGATATTAAATTCTATTATCTTCTCCTTATTTATTACTAACACTAATCATTAAGTTATTTTGTTGCTACTAACACTATGGACCTACGTCTGAAATAAAGAATTTGAATTTGAATTTGAATAGCGCCATGGCACGCGCGGCCACCTGACGCGAGGCGCCTACCGCGCGACCTAGTTGCGGACGTGGCGACTCCCCCCCCCCTGACTTCACGCAACCGAGTAAGTCGCACCCATCAACACGCGACCTACTCAAACAATGAGACTCCACATACACTACATGCACCCGGTAGGTGTCGTGCGCCAGGTTAATATAGGCACGACACGCACCGTACCATACAAACACGACTCCTCAAACGTCTAAACTCACGCGATGAATGTGCGGCGCGGGCCCGCTATTTCTTTCGCCTACATGAGCGGTGTTACACAAGTACATTGCCGCTCATACTCACACACCACGGCCCCTCTGGCTTGCGCATAATCGCTCAGATCTGAAAGCGTGACAGGCGGGGCCCAACAGCCGCGGTAGGGAGCGCCGAGTCACCTCTGTCGCTGGTCGTCACCCGCTAGGCCTCCTCCGGGTAACTGGAGGTCTCACCTGGCGGTGACAGACCGCCGAGGTGGCGTGAAGAAAGCGGCGCTACCACATAGCGCCGTAGCGCCTCCTACCGGACATCTCATGCAACTACACATAGGCAAGTCGCGTGCGCGCGCTTGCCGTTTGGCCGAGGCCTATAAGGCCACCACAGAGAAGGTGGCCGTTATTGCGGGCACACCACAGACCCCGCGGGACAAGGACGTAGTCCACAACCCGCCAGCCGCGCTCCCATGCGGGGGCGTGGCGACATCCCATAGGCATCGATGTCGGTTGTTATGTGTCTTTCGTTTCGTAAAAGTATTTGGTTTCATATTAGGTATAAATTGGTCTAATATATGTATATACGTATATTGGTCTAAAATAGTTAAATAGTTATTGTAAAAGTATTTGGTTTCATATCTATACTAATATTATAAAGTTGAAGAGTTTGTTTGGTTGATTGAACGCGCTACCTAATCTCAGGAACTACATTATTTTAGTGTTGGATAGCCCATTTATCGAGGAAGGCTATATAGCATCACGCTGCGACCAATAAGAGCGGAGCATTAATCAAAAATGTAACGCAGACGAAGTTGCGCGGGTCAGCTAGTTAGAACTAAGTTTCCACTCTTATATTTTAATCCATTTATGGTTTTATCAAAATATTTTTTTCTTAATTCCTTATTGAATAATAAATTATTTCTAGCTTCTGCTTGTGCTCTTTGAAGTCTGTATTTTAGCTCCAAAGGGTAAGAATCGGGGTTATATAGACGATCAACATATGAATTTTGTGCTTTAATAGATGGTAATTTATTACATTTTTTCTCAAATGGAGTGTATTTTGTCTCAGAGTGTATTGTACTGTCACACTGAATTCTAACATAAGCTCCTAGAACCTTATGAGTATTTTCCAATCCTCCCTGAGTTTCATGGTGATAAGCTCTTGAATGTCTTTTATTTATATGGCACAAATTGCAAATCTCAGTAAAAACTGATGACATGAACTCTGTTCCCTGGTCTGTTATTATAATAAATAAATAATATTTATTTCAGTTAACTTTACAAACTTCTACAATATATAATCTTACATAGAGGCCTCCTTTTAAGTATGATAAATACATGTGCCAGGAGACCCCGCTCTTCTAAAACTAGAAACAATAATAATGTAGGAGTGTATTTACAAAGAAATTAAACTTAAATTTAGGAGTATGTGTGTGTGCGTGCGTGTGACTATGTATGTGTGGGTATGTCGCTTTCCATAAAATTATCACATAATACTTTGTAAAAGAGTTTAATGTCGTAATTCTTGCATTTTAGCCAGTCTACTAAAGATTTCTTACATTCACGATAACACATAGGGTAAATATTTAAAAGTTCATTTAATTTGTTGTAGATGGAAGCGGATTGTCTGGTGAACTGTCTTTTCGCATATAAGGTTTTAACCGAGACTTCGGGTGCAACGAGATATTTGTTTATTATCTCTCTAGGGATACCATATCTCAGAATAAAATTGTTTACAAATAACCTAGCTACAGAAACAATATCTTTCCTCTCTAAAGGATAAGCATCGACGAATTTTGCTAAATCACACTGTAATGTCAGAATATACTTATAGTTTAAATTATCTACATTTAAAGGACCCATTAAATCTAAACTAACCCTTTCAGAAGCAGTTGATGCCGTGGATGTGATCACCATCGGTTCCTTCGTATGCCTATTAGAATGCTTTTTAATCTGACAACTTCTACACTTCTTTACGAATTCTGTTACGTCATTAGTCATTCCTAGCCAATAACAGTACTTGCTAATATTATTTAACATTCTGTTTACCCCCGCGTGGCCACTCGTGGGTAACAGGTGGAAGTCATTCAAAATCACAGTTTTCGTGTCTTTGTCAGTAACTCTTGTCACATCTTTAATAACTAATAGCTTAGGGATATCATTTAAACTCATTTCCTTTATAAAATTGTTAAAAACTATGTCGTAGCACTTGCTTTTTATTATTATGAGCTCGTTTAATTTGATTTGCTTGCAAAAACGTTGTAATTCTCTCGCTAACACACTTACGGTCGATAACGATCGAGATATCACGAAAATTGCTGATTTTTCAGGCACGAATTTGCAGTTACCATTGTAGCTAGTGAAATGTTTTTATTTTTCTATCTGCTTTAATGTATCTGCTTTTATTAGTAAATAATATCAATTCAATGTTGTCAATAGGTCGTTTGAGGATTTCCACTACCTTAAGTTGATCAGGCCTTGGAGTAGAGGATACCTCAGTAATGATGTCGTTGTTGTCACAATCTGCTCGTAACCTTCGAGTCTGTGCCCTTGTCATGACGGATACTACATGCTTGCTCATTTCCTTTAAACTGTTCGATGTAATAGGTATCCGGCTCAATGCATCTGCAGCTGCGTTGTGCCGTCCCGGAACATAACTTATCTCAAAATCATATTCCTCAAGATAAGGTCAAAATTTTGTCAATCGGCTTGAAGGATCGGTCATGTTGAACAAGTATACTAACGGTTTATGGTCCGTTTTTATTAGAAACTTTTTCCCATAGAGATAAGGTCTAAAATGTCGCACAGCCCAAACAATAGCAAGTAACTCTAACTCAATCACAGGGTATCGCGTCTCAGCTGGTTTCAAGTTACGTGTGGCGTACGCGACTACCTTGCTATTAGACAGCACGGCGCCTAATCCTAGTTTTGATGCATCAGTTTGTAACGTAAACTTATGATTGTCGCTGAAGTCAGGCAGGTTAGTCAAGTATAGTCGGACTAATAAGGATCTGTTTTAACTTGTAAAATGCTCGCTCGCATTCATCACTCCACACGAACGCTACATCTTTTTTACATAACACATTCAAAAGATAGGCTATTTCAGCAAACTTTGGAATAAAACGCCTATAATAATTAGCAAATGAAACAAATCTCTTGACCTCGTCTACATTCTGCGGGACTGGGTATTTTTGCAGGCATTCTATCTTTGATGGATCGGGAAATATTCCTTCTGAAGTGATTTTATGTCCTAAATAAACGATTTCTTTACGTAAAAAATCGATTTATTCTTCGTTCGTCCTGAAGTTTTGTCCCACATTCCAAAAAAATCTTAGTTTGTCCCATAGCACAATTAAAGTTGTGCTTCGTCCCAAATAACAAGTACATTAAAGGTACAGTCAACAAAAAAATAATGTACTTATTTGAAATTTTTGAAACAATAATAATTCAATAATAACACAATTTTAAACATTTAGGTATAAATCATCTTTATTATCCAGTATCACAATCAAAATCACAGAAATGGTATAATAATCATCTTATCATTACTACAGTGTAAATAGGTATACAGAATAGTCAGATCTGTAATAAACAATATTTAAGACAATTATATTATTTTAATTACCAAAAATTTTACCGACCAGTAATTAAATGAGAGTAATCAAAACAAGCGTTTAAAAAAGCAATCATTTTTATAATTTTAAAATTTCAAAAACACCATGCCCTATTTAAAATTAAATCAACAAAAATTGTGATTATTACTCAATCATGGATAAAACAAACATTTTAAAATCAACATTCATATAATAATATAAAAATTGGATCAACAGTAAACTAAGAGATAAATTTCAAAAAACATATAATTAGGTAAAAAACAACGTCTAACTCACTGCAATTAAAATACAAACGGGCTTATTTTTTCCAAACAATGTCCCAAGGAAATAGAACCATTTAATAAAGCTGCTATTGAATCATTAATGATTTTGTCATACATAATAACGTCTTTATGTCGTGGTCTCCCTTGACACTCGAGATTGAGCGTCATTTTTTATTACATTCAAAAAAGTAATCATGTTCAGTTTTCCAGAAAATGTTCTATTTAATCTAGCATTACCACCTTCTACTGGGTTATTCGTTCTGTATGTGTCACCATAAAAATCCCATTTTCCATTTAAATATTCATTATCAAGCCACGCTGACATAAAATAATTATTAAATTTATCGATATTATCTGTTCTGGGACAATCTTCCATAATGTAAAGCCAGCCATCACATTTGAGTTCTGATGGAAGCAAAGCTAAAGATGAACACAGAGCAATATGCTTCTTGAACATTCTGTTTTTATTTAGTTTCAATGCCTTAGCTCTTTTCCAAAGAGCTTGAGAGAAATGGAAGTAACAGCCTTTGCATGTGACATTTGGAAATATTTTACAGATACCATTCATGGCCGCCTTTTCATAATCAGTTCTGAATGAAATGGGATTCCAATCAGGAATTTGCGATTTAATAAGAGAGAACAGAGTTTCATATGTGGATTCCTTTTTGTTCATTAATAGTACATATAATAATGGCACAACATTAATTTTTTCACTGGTACTCCCGAGATCACCGTAAATGACATACAATTGTTTAAATGGCTTCACCACACATTTAAATGTACCATCCGCTAGATAATGTTTGACGTTTTGGAGAAGTCTTCTGCTTTCTTCTTCAGCAAATGCTATTATTCTTGTTTTCTTATAATAATAATCAAAAAATAGAAAAGATTTGTAGCTTACTGGAATTTGAACATCAGACGGTTTTCGAAATGAAGATTTCTGGATTTGCTGCGATTTGTTACGTGCACTGTAGAGACTGCCCTTAACATTACATAAGTTTGGTAATTTTTCTTCTACAATGTCGGTTCCTCTGTCCTTTAATCTTCTTAAACCGGCATTAAAGATAGATGGGATCGATTTCCCATCCGCAGCTCTTGCTTCTTTCTTGCAGCGATGTAATTCCTCTTTAATGTCATTTTTTGATTGACTAGGTGTGCAAACGTTATGATTTAAAATCTTTTGAACACTATTATTCACTGTAACCATACCACCACGGCACTTTCTGTTCACACATCTCCAAATTATTGAGCCATTTTTGTTCTTTCGTTTTTGTGTGTGTTCAAAACCACCATATAGCAGAACAGGTTCACCTCTTCTGGATTCTATAAATGTGATCGGCTCCCGTGAGGTAGATGGTAAACTAAGATTTGGTTCCATTGTAGAACAACTGAAATTAAAGCATAAATGATTTAGTTATAAGCTTTTTAGTTATTATTTGTTTATTGTTATTATTCTTTATTAGCAATTACATATTAGCTTGACATTATTGTTACCTTAATTAGTATTATTTAAATATAAGAACAAATATTTGATATTTAACTTCTAATTTATCAATAATACTTCAGATAAAAATATTAACTTACCTATAACAAATTCGATCAATTCTCAATCTCACTTTACATACACTTTAACCAGGTGACGAATGAGTACCTGAATGCACTGTGCATCACGGGAGCTAGCGTGAATCCCATTTTGCAGATAACGAAAACTAATGCTATTGGCCAAATGAGTCAATACAAGCAAACAAACAAAGGACGCAATAAAGAAGGGGTGGTCATTTTTTTACCTGCTCTTTTGAAAAAATTCCTGTGACGTCAGTTGTTTACAAATAACTTGCTCACTAAAAGCGGCTAAAGAGTGTTATTATAAAATAACACGGGCAAATTTTCTCTCGCAGAGAAGACAGAGAGGAGCGGTTGTTTTAAAAAGTTGATGTTAAATATTTAATATTAAGTAACCCTTTTTTGCCGATTGTACAAAAAAGTAAGTTTGGCTTATACAAAAAAAAATGGGCCGAAGAAGGAATATATAATAGGACGAAGTGGGAATAAAAAATAAAAATTATATTTTGGGACGAAGGAAGCATATTGTTTGGGACGAACCAGGATTTTTTTATGTAGGACAAAACTCAGTGGGCCAAACGAAGAATAAATCAAAAAATCACACTTCAACGGATTTAGTTTCAAGTTTATTCTTCTTAGGCATTCAACAATTTTTACAAGATTCTTATTATGCGTTTCAAGACAATTTCCTACGACAATACAATCATCTTGATATAAAAAGCATGATTTATAATTTAACCCAGATATTGCTATTGTCATGAGTCGAGCAAAAGCACTTGGCGATGTCTTAAGTCTCATTGGACATCGTTTCATTTGATACTGCTTGTCTGTTGTAAATGCAGTAAACTTCCTAGACTTTTCTTGTAAAGACAGCTGATAGTAACCTTGACTAAGATCTAATTTTGAAAAATAGATGTTATTAGATAACGAATCTAGAATCTCAGTGATGATAGGTAACGGAAATTTATCGTCCTGTATCCTAATATTGAGTTGGCGATAGTCCACCACAAGTCTCCATTTCCTTTCTTCTGAGCTATCTGTCTTTTTAGGTATTAATAGAACTGGACGTGACCATTCTGAAATAGTCTCTTCAATCATATCGCTTTTTACCATTTCATCTATTTGTCCTTGTACCTCGCCTTTCAATGCTTTAGGCAATCGATAAGGCTTCACGTACGCTGGTGACGTTTTTTCTTTAGTTTAATTGAATGCTCTATTAAATTAGTTATTGTGACCATATCTCCTGGGAAATGGAAAACATCGGCATATTCGGCACATACGTTTTCAATGCCTCTTTGTTCCTCTTTATTTAAATAGCTATGTAGTTGTAAAGTAGTAAGCAAAGTTCTGACTTGATCCACAGATAAACTATCGTCGTCAAACTTGCAAACATAAAAAATATTTAGCCAACTAATATTTAATTCTGAAATATTTATATTAACCGAACTATCAGTTTTATTAAATATCCTAACAGGGATAAGTCCATTATGTGGATTCGATACTACACCCGCTGTGAACACATCTTTATAAATTTCCTTTGACAAAATGACGCAATCACTGTTGTGTGACGTCGGGATGTGTTTAATTACTTCTCAACGGGGCGAAATTGTAAATAAATTCTTATATAAGGATTGTGATTCTTCTGTGATTTTTAAAATTTTCATCCCCTTCTTTCGTCTAATTTTTCGTCTTCACAAACTTCTATCAGTAAAAATATTCATGATTTCTTCAACTACAGGCATCTTCGCTTTTCATGTAAGTTGCAAAATTTTAATAGCTGGCTAAGGGTCGCCATGTATTGGAGTGATGTAGGCAAAATAAAAGAGAACTGTTCAATTCCACGATTCGTGTAATAATGCCAATAATTAGTGTGTGCAGTTACAAATATAAGGTTAGGCGAGCTGCACACTACAGTACCCACAGATCGAACAGTTCGACAGAACCACGGAGCCCTGGAGCCCCGAAGCCGTGCTCCTAATTGATTCAATTGATTATTGCTGGATCAACAAGATTTAAAGGTTCTTGATAAGTTTGCTTTGACACATTGCATTCCCCAGGGGAGAATTTTGGGCCCTACCCTATTCCTGGTTTATATTAACGACTTGTGTAACCTAAATATCAAGTACCTACAGCAAAATCTTATCATATGCTGACGACACCGCGCAAATAATTACTGCTAAAAACAATAGTGAACAGTTTGAAAATGCTCAACTAGGTTTTAATACTGTGACTAATTGGCTTCAAAGCAATTTACTAACATTAAATGCTGACAAGACCAAATATATTCACTTTTCCATGCGCAAGCCTCAACTTAATACTGCTAACTTTCACATATATGCCCATCAATGTGGTAACCTGTCAGTCAACAGCTGCAATTGTCCCTCGCCCCAAACCCCAAAACTTGTAATATTAAACACCTCGGGGTTTAAGACGATACACTCTCTTTTAGGCATCATATTGAAAGTCTGGTTAAAAGAGTGCGCAAATTAATATTTGTATTTAAAAAATTCGAACTTTTGCAGATTCCAAATTAATCACACAAGTTTACTTTGCCCTATGTCAATCTATAATTCAATACTGCATCACTTCTTGGGGTGGCGCACAAAAAACTATCTTGCTTCTTTTTGAAAGAGCCCAAAGAGCTATTTATAAGGTTGCAAACTTCCATCCTTTTTTCTTCCCCACAGATCAGCTATATAAATCCATCAAGGTGTTGACTGTTCGCCAGCTTTTCATTATGCACTTAGTATTAAAACGGCACACCATGTTCACGTACAATGCTGACAATACTAACAAGAGACGGAATGATACAGTATGCATCTCTAATGCAACATCCAAACATGTCTTTGTCGAAAGATTCTTTTAATTTTTAAGCCCATTTCTGTACAATAGATTAAATAGAAAAATAAGTATCTATAAGTTAAATTATTTTAGCTGTAAAAATCCATAGGTATTTTTTTACGAACAACCTCTTATGCACGGACAGAAGATCTACTTGTTGTCTGCAAATAAACCGCGAACACGCTGTTTTTACCCGACTGCGCCAGAAGGAGGGTTATGTTTTTCGAGAGTATGTATGTATGTATAATTGTTTGGCACGCTCTACGGCCTGAACGGCTCGATGGATTTTAGCTTCAAAGGTGTCGTTAGATTTGTATTAATTGTGAAAGTGACACCGGGTACAAATTTTGAATCAGAACACAACATAAGCTGGGAGTACCTCCACGCGGCGAAGGCGGTAAAATTTTGTTTGGCTAATCGTCAACGAAAACTTTCACATTTGTAAACTAAAAAGCTGGAAAAAAAAGTAATTAAAAAAACTAAAAAAACCCGACTGCGGTAAAAAACTTGAGTTAAAAAAAAAACAATAAAAAGCTAAGAACTAGCACATTTTAAGTTTTAAAAAGTTAGAAGTAGGCGGGCCGCCTACTACTACCCCTTTTACCGCAGTCGGGTTTTTTAGTTTTTACTTTTTTTATTCTTATATAAGCTTTAATTTTGGTACTTATTTTTCACCTAATGTTAATTTATTTATTGTAAGTAGGTATTTACTTGCACTTTGTAGCCTGAGACACAGGTTCAACCTAGTTCAGGCAAATTAGCAACTGTGCTCAATTTTAATTGTTATGATATTTTATTGTAAACTAGCTGACCTGCGCAACTTCGTCTGCGTTACATTTTTGATTAATGCTCCGTTCCTATTGGTCGCAGCGTGATGTTATATAGCCTTTCTTGATAAATGGGCTATCCGACACTAAAATAATGATTCAATTAGTTCCTGAGATTAGCGCGTTCAACCAAACAAACAAACGAACTTTTCAGCTTTATAATATTAGAACCAAATACTTTTACAACAACAATTTAACTTTTTTAGACCACAGTTTTAGATATATATATACCAATATAATATACATAGATATCAAATATGAAACCAAATACTTTTAACAACCGACATCGATGCAGTTTACCCGGCGAGGGTCGTTCCTTCACGGAAAATATTAACACCGCGGTTCGGAAATTGGCGTAAAATGAACAACGCCATCTATCGAGCAAGGAGTTAAACCGCTAATGGGTGTACCACAAGGCTCTATATTGGGTCCTTTCCTCTTTCTAGTCTATATTAATGATCTACCCCATTTATTTAAAAACCAACCACAAATTGTGTTGTTTGCTGACGATACTTCTTTGATATTTAAGATAAACAGACGTGCCACAATTCTTGACGACGTAAATAGCGCCCTACTGCAAGTCCATAATTGGTTTACCGCGAATAATTTAGTATTAAATGGGAAAAAAAACTAAGTGCATAAGATTTGCCCTACCAAATGTCAAAACTAGTGATTGTGACATAGTATTGAATCAAGAGAAACTAGAATTCGTCGATGAAACTGTTTTCTTAGGGATCACGCTCGACTCAAGGCTACAATGGGGTCCTCATTTAACATCTCTTGCAGGACGGCTGAGTTCAGCAGCATATGCTGTTAGGAAAATCCGTCAATTTACTGATGTAGATACCGCGAGGCTGGTCTATTTTAGTTATTTTCATAGTATTATGTCTTACGGTATTTTACTATGGGGACGGGCTGCAGACATCGAGTCTATATTTAATCTGCAGAAAAGAGCCATCAGAGCCATATATAATCTATGTAGGCGCGATTCTCTAAGAGAACTGTTTAAGGAAATTAACATCATGACAGTACCTTGCCAATACATCTATGAAAACATCATGTACGTTAGGAAAAATCTGCATTTATTTAGTAAAAGAGGCGACAGACACCACTATAATACTAGAACCAGGGACCATCTAGTTCAGCCAGGTTTCAGGCTAGCTAAAGTAGACTCATCTTTAATGGGGTACTGTTTAAAATGTTACAATAAAATTCCTCCCGGCATTCTACAACTGAATGAGACGAAATTTAAATCTTGTATAAAACGCACACTATGTAGGCAAGCATACTATAAGTTGGGAGATTACATTGATGATAAAAATGCTTGGCTCAATGCTGGTCCTGCTCCACAACCATAGGGGCAAACTAATTGATTACTTTGTGAAGTTATTGTGGAAGCTGCAGAAGATTGTAAACATATCTTTGCATTGTATAGATTCAGTCTCTTAGTATTATATAATTGCATAGCACATGTGTGAGTTCTATGTACGATAAAGCTACCATTTACATCTTTTACTGACTCGAATTTGCCCTGGCGGTTGAGAAATGTCATGCTCACTCAAATGTCTCGCTGATGGTGGCGCGTGTGTCGGGTCGTTTAGTTCCCTCCAAAATGGTTGAGTTGAATGATGGCTGATCCATGCGTCATGTTCGTGAACGGGCGCTGTCAGTTGTGACTGGTCATCTCGCAGCTGCCATGGATTATTGTATTTTTGAATTGTTAATTTTATCTTTTTTATTCTGGACGCTCTTACTCGCACGTCTTTCTACATCGTTCTCACATGTATGTTTAATCTCGACATGAATGATGTAACCGAGACTTTGTAACAACATAATGATTTAAAAGAGTGTCCATGGAGTTTCTTGCCCATTCTTCTCCATAGAGATCTACGCTTTCGAATGGGCAACTACAGTACTTTCACAAGTTATTATGCCCTGTGACTGGGACTGTAGCTTAGTTTATTTTTTTGTGTTTTGACATTCAAAAGTGCCTGTAATGGTCTAATTGAAATAAATGCTTTGAGTTTGAGTTTGAGTTTAAAATTTAATGCATGGAAAGCGATCGAACAAACAATATAGGCTATGAAGATTTTCAAAGCAGCGCCATCTAAAGTACCTTTTGCTATCATAACTTTTTGAAACACCCGTTATGTCGATTTAAAGTTATTTTGTGAACACTTCATTTTTATTCATTAGTACCAGTTTGATTCAATAGATGTCGTTGCATGTATTTTACGTAAAGGCGATAAGTTCTTCTTGAACACAATAAATTCATATATCTTGTGATAGAGAGCACGGATTGCAATGAAACAAAAACGAATACCTTCTCTAAGTTACGCACAATGCTTGTGCATTGAAAGTAACCACATTGGTTTTGTAATTTTAACGTGATACTTAAACAAACAAACATAGCCGAAGACTCACAGACTGCAGACAAACAGACAAAAATTCTAAAAATAGTAGAAATGTTTGTTATCCTTTAACACCCCTACTATTTTGTTTATAAAAATTTACGATGTACAGAAACGCCACGTCTACAGATTTATTATTTGTAATATAATATATTATAATATAATATGTGCACCTTTTTTATAAATAAACAACTATTATTATTTTCGGAAATTGTTTTTCTTCTCAGTCCTTAAACTGGATTTTAAATAGTACATTTACGGGCCGAAACCAGAGCAAATGTAGCGTGTACTGTATAAGTTTTATGAATGCCTATGTGTCGTGATGAGGTCCTATTTCATTCTCTCTCTATATATCTATAGATATTGTCGGGTGAAAAGTACACGTAGTTGTTGTCTGTATGTGGTCATATCGGTCTCTAATTTGGTTATGTATAGGTAAGTCCGCATGATAAATAGATTTACTTCTCTACTCCATTTCATGCATTCAAAAAGGTAGATACTCCCTGCGCAGCATTCAAGGTCGGAGGGTGATGAAAGTATTGGTGACGATGGTATGGATGATTGCCTAGAAGGTGTTTATGACACTGTGCTTGGGCTGTACGGTTCAACAGGGCTGTCTGTCCTGTCAGTCAGTCTGTCACCATCGTCAATGATTTCAGCTGTAGTATTTTTGTCGGTGGGAGCCCGCCTATTCAACTCCTCACCGCTGACGGTTCGCATGCTGAGACACCCAGCGTCAGCTCCAGGCGATCGTCCCGGGCAGCGGTCCTATACGTTTTCTTTTAGAACGAGTCTTAATTTTTAGTAGGTTTCCAGAGTCACGTTAGCCACGTTAGCCACTCTAGTAATTTCTCATTCGTGTGTCCGCTCTCCACGTGATTAAAATAATGGTCAATCAGGTCGTGTGGTTGTTTAGGGGGCGGAAGTGTGGTTGTTTAGGGGGCTTATTATTGTAATATTATTATTGCGTTTGCTTTGTATATGAATAAAAAAATATAGTATTATCATCCTGTTAAATTTGTGTAGTCGTAACAGCGTCGCCCACCTCGCCCACCGTCACGCACCCCCTGCACACACACACTTACCTGAAGGCGCCGGTGTAGCGCTTGCGGAAGGACTGCGGCGGCGCGGCGCGGTCCAGCAGGCGCGGCGTGGGCGCCAGCGCCGCCGCCGCCACGCACACGTGCGCGTCGCCCGCCTCGCCCACCGTCACGCACCCCCTGCACACACACACTTACCTGAAGGCGCCGGTGTAGCGCTTGCGGAAGGACTGCGGCGGCGCGGCGCGGTCCAGCAGGCGCGGCGTGGGCGCCAGCGCCGCCGCCGCCACGCACACGTGCGCGTCGCCCGCCTCGCCCACCGTCACGCACCCCCTGCACACACACACTTACCTGAAGGCGCCGGTGTAGCGCTTGCGGAAGGACTGCGGCGGCGCGGCGCGGTCCAGCAGGCGCGGCGTGGGCGCCAGCGCCGCCGCCGCCACGCACACGTGCGCGTCGCCCGCCTCGCCCACCGTCACGCACCCCCTGCACACACACACTTACCTGAAGGCGCCGGTGTAGCGCTTGCGGAAGGACTGCGGCGGCGCGGCGCGGTCCAGCAGGCGCGGCGTGGGCGCCAGCGCCGCCGCCGCCACGCACACGTGCGCGTCGCCCGCCTCGCCCACCGTCACGCACCCCCTGCACACACACACTTACCTGAAGGCGCCGGTGTAGCGCTTGCGGAAGGACTGCGGCGGCGCGGCGCGGTCCAGCAGGCGCGGCGTGGGCGCCAGCGCCGCCGCCGCCACGCACACGTGCGCGTCGCCCGCCTCGCCCACCGTCACGCACCCCCTGCACACACACACTTACCTGAAGGCGCCGGTGTAGCGCTTGCGGAAGGACTGCGGCGGCGCGGCGCGGTCCAGCAGGCGCGGCGTGGGCGCCAGCGCCGCCGCCGCCACGCACACGTGCGCGTCGCCCGCCTCGCCCACCGTCACGCACCCCCTGCACACACACACTTACCTGAAGGCGCCGGTGTAGCGCTTGCGGAAGGACTGCGGCGGCGCGGCGCGGTCCAGCAGGCGCGGCGTGGGCGCCAGCGCCGCCGCCGCCACGCACACGTGCGCGTCGCCCGCCTCGCCCACCGTCACGCACCCCCTGCACACACACACTTACCTGAAGGCGCCGGTGTAGCGCTTGCGGAAGGACTGCGGCGGCGCGGCGCGGTCCAGCAGGCGCGGCGTGGGCGCCAGCGCCGCCGCCGCCACGCACACGTGCGCGTCGCCCGCCTCGCCCACCGTCACGCACCCCCTGCACACACACACTTACCTGAAGGCGCCGGTGTAGCGCTTGCGGAAGGACTGCGGCGGCGCGGCGCGGTCCAGCAGGCGCGGCGTGGGCGCCAGCGCCGCCGCCGCCACGCACACGTGCGCGTCGCCCGCCTCGCCCACCGTCACTCGCCACCTGCACACACATACACACACACAGTCAGATGCGGTCCCGCGGAGGGTCACACAGGGGACATGACCCCCAAATCGTACACGTCAAATTGACAAAACCTCAACAAGAGAAAACAACCTTCCCGAGGCAGAATGCACGTCACAGGTTTACATTGATTCAATTGATTAACCTCGCTTCTCTCGCCTTTACAGTGCTGTTTAATATTAGTTTGCCAGAGTTAGGGCTGTAGGCAGAGGCAGGGTTTTGGGGGGTTAAAACCCCAGAAATCTCGGGACACTATGGAGAATCTATCCAAAAACTATCGTATTCGCTTCGCTCGCTCGTACTCTTATTATTGTTTCTGTATTATGAACAAAAAGAGACACGCCGAAAGAGAGCAGACGTAAAATACCTACTCCGTCGGGAGTGTGCACTCAGCACTCAACACTCAGCAGTTGGACAAAAAATTAGTGTGCAAGCAGCGTCAGCGTCGCGCACGGCGCGCGGCGGCTCATTGCTAGTGGGTCCGCGTCGCCGCGCGCCATACCAGGCGCGCCCCGCCGCGCCGGGACACCGCACGTGCCGCATCGACAACTACACGCAGTTTAGAGCCACTCTCTAGTAAGGCTACTCTGTAAGCCTATCAACCGATGATGATTTCGGTGATGTCTAGCGGAGCTGTGCAGCGGTAAGTACTCACCGCTCGGCGAGGTGGTCGGGCATCTCGTCGGCGCCGTCGTCTCCGCGGAAGCGCGGCCTCGCGCACAGTTCCTGCAAGCATCAGCCGACATTAGGAACAACCATGTTGCACGCATTGCTTTCATTTAGACGTCTTCACAAAGGCGGCGTTGAAGTGTGTTGCACTGCTCGTTACCGGCCAACGGCTTAACTGTGACCGCCCCTGACTCTGAGAAAGCGCTGCGATGCGGAAAGGGGTAAAAGTTGACGTGAAAGTTGCGTAGTTTTTTCTAACTAATAACACCCGTTTTCACTCGTGCGAAGTTGGGGCGGTTATTTTTAACCGACTTCCAAAAAAGGAGGAAGTTTATTTATTTTATTTTTTTATTTTATTAATGTTTAGAAAACTTACAGCTAATACATTCGAGTAGAAGTAATGCGTAGGAGAAGGCAAATTACAAGTTTCCACTTATATAAACTTATGTATAAAATTGACAACGGCATAAACAGTGTGAGAGTTTAACATAGAAAAAACTGAAAAGAATAAACAAAGATAAAAAATATTACACAACAAAGTTACAAATCAAAGAAAAAGTCACTTAATTTTTTTTTATAAAAAAAAATGTTAAGTAAGTAATAAAAAAAAGTAATGAATCCCTATTTTCCTTGGTCACGGCATCACGCGTGAACGGCTGGACCGATTTCGCTAATTATTTTTTTGTTGTTTGTTATTGTCAGGAGAAGGTTCATAAGAAAGAAAAAAATAAGAAAGTTGAGCGGAACATTAGAAAATTTAAGAAAAATAACGACAAAATAAATTTTTCATAACTGTCAGTAAGTTGTCAGTTATGTCAAATAACTGTCAATTGTTTTAAAATATTTGTCAGCGATTGACAGATTGCGCGCTGCAAATATCGTAGGTAGTAGGTCGGCAGTAGGTAGCAGGTAGGTAGGTAGTAGTAGGTACTAGGTAGGGAAAAGTGCATTGCAACGCATGCCGGGTACCTACAGCTAGTTTGTAAATAAATAAAGCTCAACATCCCGGCACAACTTACCTATTCAAATTGAACATACGACATGCTCTTAAAATATAATGAATTTTGCCTGCAGACAGTTAATATCACAATAGTAGATGAAGGTGTCCGAAGAAACACAGACGGTAAACGCAGTCAAATCTAAAAAAAAAATTGCGCTAAAAATATTGTTATTATTTTATTCTATTTCATTTTACTGACAGCACATAAACATAAAATTATTGTGCTAAACATTACGCCAATTACAAAGTACACAGAAAAAATAATAAGATAAGCAGAGAGTGACTCTAATTGATTGGCAGTAAAATTTATAGCGTGTGCTTGTTTGCGTGCGGGTATCTGTACGGTGTGATTATATTTTTTGGTGCAACGGAACCCTGTGTGTGCGAGTCCGACTAGCACTTAGCCGGTCTACCTATGTGGATGACGTGACGTGCTAACAAACTCTAGTTACAATGTGAAATTAATACTTGAAAAGGATTTGTTTGAGATACCACAACTAAAAAGGGTAAAATAAAATCTTTTTTGCAAAAAGTCAATGAAACAAACAAAAGCCATACACTTCCGAAAGTAAACTTATTTTCCACTTTTTTGTATTTGTTTTTTTGAAGTCTGGTACTTTTTTTTTTTTGGAAAAAAGTTTTTGCTCTAAGGTTTTTTGCAAATCTGGCCTAAGCAAAGAAGTATAAGGTGAAGTATGCCAGATGTAGTGCATGACACCGCTAAGTGAAACAGCCGCAGAAAGCTTCCCGGAAAGCTATACCTACATAAGTTATAGGAAGTGGATCAGTCGCGCACTCGTGTGACCGAGTGTACCACACCGCGGCAGAACAATCGCGGCTAGGTATCGTGATAGCTCGTGCAGACGGTAACATCGCCCTACAAATAGAGTACGCTTGAATGTGGGCCGCAGAGCGGGCGCCGGTTCGGGCCGTGGGGGGCGCGGGGGGCGCGGGGAGGGACGACGGCTATCATAACGGCGCGCAGCCGTACGGCGCGGCGCGGTCATGATAATATCATTACATGGTGTTATGTGCGGTGCACTACTTCCGGGCTCTGGCCTCCATGTGCTCATCAATACAGAAAAACTTCTGAACTTGAAAATGTACGTAAGACACGCTACGCTCTGGCAATACAGCCCTTTTTTATGTTCTAGTTCTAGGAGCCATTGTTTTGGAAAATGTGGCGCAACCAACAAACTGTCCAGCGCGATTACCAGCTGCGGGTCGACACAACTGTGCGTTCAGTGTACATGTCTGGTCGTGAGGACACCGGCGGGGCCCATGTAATGTGCGTGCGCTGTGTGCTCGGGGAGGAGCGTGCGCACTACAGCAACCGCGGAGAAAGTGCAACTTATAAATAACACTTGATTATCGCGCAGGTGCACGCATTAGGGAAGCAATTCACGAGAAACTTGAAGGAACTAGATGTCTGCGCCAGTACAACAATAACAACAAGTCGTACAGTCGCCCGCGCGTGGTAACACTTGGACCTTGAGCTGGTCTAGGTACCTGCGGTATTTCAATCAGTAACAGGCTAGTGTACCTACTATACTGGTTTTGATGTCACTGACATGCAGGCTACAGTACTTAACTTTCATCGTGTCAAGATGTCAGATATAACAATAGTAAAGTATTTCATCTACTAAAGCTTTCCTCCGGGAAAGCGAGCGTAAAATGTTAAAACGAATGTAAATGGTACAATACTGAATATAATATGATGGATGCTTAGTCGGACAAGTAGTAGTGTTTGAGAGTGGAGTGTCCACAGTGCTCAGCTGGCGGCGCGAGGTCGTGCGCGACAGTCAGCGTGCGCGGCTGTTGTCTCAGGTGCGAGCGCGCGCTGGCGAGGCGCACGACCTGCACATTTATTTATTTATTCAACGGTTCAGCGTAACGCTGTGGTGTCGATAAGTCAGCGCCGCTACCGGTGGCCGCCTGGCAGGTGCCAACCTTGATTTGTCTCAATTTCTAATGTCGACGATTCCGCGATCGTTCTCGAGATCAACACCGTTACCCGATTGAATGACAATAAGTACTTACCGCTCAGATATATTTGATAAATGCGATATATACGTATGAATTAAGTGGCGATGAACAGCGGGGTGCGGGGCGCCGGCCGGGAGCGGGAATAGCGCGCGCGTTGATGTCTTTCCTACTAAGCGACGTGCCGCGTGCGCCGGGTCCCAGACCGCACTAGCCCGCGCTGGCACACTCCCCCCTCATGCCGCGCGCCCCGCACACTCTACTCGTCCTAATCACTAGTTACGCTCTGTATGGGTTTCCATGGGAACAGCGCTTAGCGGTGCGATGAGTAGGTCTTCGTGGATTTTCTCTGCCCTTCAACATTGACCCAAAAAACGTCAAATGCTGGACATAGACCTCATCAACTGGTAGTTGCTAAGTATAAGCCAAGGTATGGCTATGCGGTTAGGGGTACTCACGTGCGGGCGCGGCCAGACGAGGCGGCGCGCTCGGCGGGCGCGGCCCAGAGCGCGCGCCGGCGGGAACGCGGCGTCCTCGAACAGCGCGCCCGACGCTTCCGACCCGCTCCAGTACCTGCGCACGCGCATACACACTTATCATCTGACTGAACTAACTCACGTATCAGCCTTAGGCCCAGCGCTCACATGCGGAGGATATCTTCTCAGTCTCTTCGCCTAAAGATACAAACACATTTGGTATTAAAATTTATGTTGTCATCAATTATTTTTGAGCGTTGTAAGACTCAAAAAATACTTGAATACACACGGCCGATGAGCTACTTAAGTTAGTAGTCATACTGCGCAGCCCGTGAAGTACAATCAAACTACAAAATATAATAGCCCACAAAATTGAACTGTACTGCATAGAAGCGACCGGTTGCAATTGGCCCGCGCTTGGACAATAGGGCAGTGGATCGCTGGGCTCTTCTCGGATGAGACGAGGGTGTCTTTTCTAGTACAATACAAGAGTATGCAAAAGGTAGTGGGAATGATTCGCACCTGTATAGAAGAAACAGTGGAATACGGGGGTGGCTCGTGCATTCGACGTAACTGGTCACGAGCAAGGGTAACCCTAATTGTAATGTGTGGGGAATACTTGCAAGAGGTTAGGATCTGTTATGCACTGGCCAACTTGAAGTCTAGATCTGAACTCTATCGAGCACCTTTGGGGCGAGCTCAAGCGGCGAGTGCAGGCACGAGATGCTGCCCTTACCACGCTTCAAGACCTCAAGGATCCGTCCGGAACATTGAGGAATGGAACAACATTTTGAAACCGTCGTAAAATTAATTAGGTTCGTGAGGAACAGTATGAAAGCTGTAATCAGAGAGGTCCCACGACGCACGCTTCGAGCCAAAGTTTTCGGAGAACTAGGTATAACAGTCAGAAATACCTACGTCTAACATCTGTTGACACCGGCGTGCGGCGCGGTGGCGTCTGCACGGAGATGTGTGAAAGGTCACTCCGTTACATACAACAATTATTTTACAAATAAATATAATTATAATTTTTTTTAATTTTTTTTTTATTGCTCTACTTTCCTCAAATTAACATGCTCATTATTGAAGTCATTACAAATGAGAACATAGTACAATGATCAGCAGTAAAGAAAAACATTTCCAGCAATTTAGAGATACATAGGTGGATTTTTAGAAAACTGGAGTAATTGCTTTCGTGTGTTACTGGGTAGATGGGGGCGGTCGGTGCGGGGCGATGTGGGGCGTGGTGGGGTCGTGCGGTGATGCGGGTGCTGGAGAGCTCACCTGGAGAGCTCGGAGTGCCGGTCGTCGCGGAGCGCGCCGCCATCTGCACACAAACCACGTTAACAGTTAACACAGGCGTCCAGAGCTCGCATGGTCACCAGTCAAACAGACAGACGTTACGTTACTAGACTGAGACCGATGGTCATGAGTGGACATATAACACCGGCATCCTTTTCGTGCTAACTGTAAAGACCTTGCATAAAATATTTTTAGATTGACTCTATTGGCTCCACAACTTAGGATAACGATAAATATAAATACAAGGTATTGCGATTGTTGTACTAACTATAACAATCGCAGAAGGCCGTCGCGCGTCGCACGGTGGGCTGAAAATCGGCTTTCATAGACTTAGGGATTCCAATTTGCAAGTGCTGGACTTTTTTGCCGGATATCGCTTCTATTAGTCATACTACTACTACGTATATACAAAAATGACACCTGAGTTAATTCTGCTCAAAAACGAAGGAATTAATTTTTTTTAACGAAAAATTTGTTTGAAGCTAGAATGAAAAATCTAATTATTTCTTAAACGGAGAGTTAAACAGTAATATCCTTGCAGGTGATTATAGTGCTAATTATTTATAATTTTTTGTCGCCGATTTGCAGAAACATTTTATGCCATTTTTTTTTTTAAATCGTTAAAATATTTTTACATATGAAACGATTTCTTTTAGTGTCTAAGTTAAGAACATCGATATGTTACTAACCCAAATATTAAGAATGCAAAAAACAAAAAAAATTGCTGTTTATTTTTTTTTAATATACAAAAATTATTATTTAAGTACTATATACAGTTATATTATATACAAAATAATTTAAAAACTAATTTATGGAATTAATACTACGCATTGGTAAAATAAAGTAACATAAATAAAATAAAAACTTGAAAAAATATAATTAAATATTACAAAAAAAAAAACAAACAAGCGAAAAAAAACAAAAAATACGCAAACACAAATAGAAGTTTACAAATTAATATGTACATAATATATTTTTTTAAATTTTCCTTATCACTCTCGTTGTGGGACTCCAATTCTGAGTCACCATCCAGATTGGATATATCCAAAAACTCAAACTCAGTTTCTTGAAACTGAATTAAGTCGCGAGTTTCAGCAAAAAAGCTCTGCTTTTTCTTGGTATCTAACTTGGGCCTTTGTGCACTTAGCAAAGGATCCGAAGAAACAACAAGCATATTTTTACTCTTGCTAAAAATGCGGAAAAGAAGGACACATGGCATACCAACGTGACAAGAAAACTGAAAACAATTATCATATGCAGCGCGGCAGAGGAAGATTTAGAATGAGGAGTAGAGGAAGATCAGGGTTCAGAGGAAAGTCGAGAGGACAAGGACATATAGCACAAGCGAATGAAAACTCGAATAATAATGAAATGTTTATTGCTTCAAGCTCGGACCATGTATTGCATACAGATGCATCAGAAATTATTTTTGTTGTGGACTCAGGAGCATCACATAATTTCACAAGAATTCCAAATTTTACAAGAGAAATATGAAAAAAATATGACAAATGTGATGGAGCTTCAAGAACCAATTAAAATTAAAATTGCAAATGGAGAATTTTTATGTGCTAAGAAAAAAGGCTATTTAAAAACCTTCTATAAGGGTACACCTCTATATGGGTCTCGATATAAAATACTATTTTTTAAAAGATATTATAAGTCGAAAATTAATTAATGTTGAATATGTCTCTACTCATAACAATGTGGCAGATGCATTAACAAAGGCATTGTCTGGTGACAAGCTTCACACAATGAAGCAAATCTTAAATAATGTTTAGCAATATTATTAGTTATGTACCAATAATATTGTATCGATTTCAATCTATGACAGATTTTCAATCGAGGGGCAGTGTTAAACCTTTTTTGTTAGTGACATAGATTTCTGATCAGCCAGCTCTATCTGTAAGACTACTGTCATCGTTATGTTCTTTTTTACTTCTGTGAAAATAAAAGCGTGTGATACGCAAATTACAAAATAATGTTTTAATTTCATCGGCCTCTGGCTTTAAATAAAGACATTGCATTCTCCAGTCATCTCGTGATCATGGCACTTGCAACAGCGTCGAAATATCGGGAGCTCAATATTATAAACATTAATCGCGGAAGATATCCCGTAAGTGATAGTGTAAGTTTTTGTGTTGATAAATATCTAGCTCAAACGTAGTTGTCTACGTGTGGGTGTGCTATAAACCTTTGCCTATTCCTTCGGAAACATAGAGGTGATGCTATTTTATGTTACGTGTTGTTAAAAGTATGTGTTCTTCAACATAAAAAGGAATCGTCTCATATGTAAAAAAAAAAAAAACATTTTGACGATTTAAAAAAAAAACGGCATAAGTAATACGTTTCGGAAAATCGGCGACAAAAAAATCATAAATAATTAGCACTATAATCAACTGCAGGGATATTACTGTTTAACTCTCCGTTTAAGAGATTATTAGATTTTTCATTCTAGCTTCATACAAATTTTTCGTAAAAAATTATAATTCCTTCGTTTTGGAGCAGAATTAACTCGGGCGTCATTTTTGTATATACGTAGTAGTAGTATGACTAATAGAAGCGATATCCGGCAAAAAAGTCCAGCACTTGCAAATTGAAATCCCTAAGTCTATGAAAGCCGATTTTCAGCCCACCGTGCGTCGGTCCGAGCACAAAACCCACAGGGCGCGCGACGCGCGGCGCGTCACTGATATAATAACGTGCCCAGTGTGCCCTCGCACGACCAGCAGCGAGTCGGCTCGTGAGTTGTAACGTCACATCACAGCACACTCAAGGCAAAGGTTTCCACTCTAGTTTGGTGGCATGCGAACATCACGATGATTCCCGATGTCCGACCCCGGCTTGTCCACCTGTGGTGGACAGCGACACAATTTTTACAAATAATTCTCTCCGTCAATCATACTAGCTCTAAGTTGTATAATGTCATCAATAGAAGAATAAATATCTATCTACCCTTCACAAGAAATTAATTAAGAAAAAATTCTGAATGGCTAAAATTCATGTATTATATTGTATGATGCAACTGAATAACTTGTAGCAACATAAGATACCTAATATATAAAACATATAATTGTATACACAAAGGAGCAGGCGCACCTACACGCAAACACATACCTACATTCATAATACTCACACATTCTACAACACATAATGAAATATTAGTTTTTGTATTTTTTATTTATAATATTTATGTTATTTCCTACAAGACAGTCTGGAACAAAATAATATTTCGTAGTCGAGTTGGACGTCGATAGCTGCGCCGCAGTATTATTATACATAAGTAGCTACGGTCGTTTGCTTTGTAAAATTGTAAACCTAATTTATTCTTAGCGACACAAATTTAAAAAATTATTAGGTAGAAGGAAAATAATTTATAAATTTGTGTCGCAGTCCACCACTGGTGGACAAGCCGGGGGTAACCATTGGGAATCATCGTGAACATCAGATACAATGTGAAGTTCCAAATAGAACGCTTTAATAAGTAAAACATCGTGCATTCGTGTACTACTGCGAGTTAACGTAATCCATGAGTAGTGAGTGACGAGACATATTAAACAATGTTTACAGGTACACATCTATCGCAACATACTCGTGTGTAACTATCTAGTAACGTGGGTGGACCATGGAAGGCCATGCTCCTTCGAAGGCCAATTATAAAAATTTCGTAGTTATTGCCATGTGATGACAAATTCCTTCTATCTACATAAACATCCATCGAACTAGAAATCACAGACGCGGCGGTGAATCGCTCGCACCACTATTTTGGCAGTACGGTCCCTTGCTTCATTGATATCGGAAATCGGCGACGTTAAAATAAGGTGGGTGTACCATAGAAGGCCACTCTAACAAATAAATAGTTATTATTCGTTTATTTACTGGATAAATGAAACTAACAAATATTTAAGTAATACTTTGTTTTATTACGTAATATATAAACCATTTCTTTTTATTGTAGATTTAATGGCTATTTATTAACTTTTAGTTTTAAATGACTGATTTATTATAATGGCCTTCTAAGGAGCCTTGTTCCTAGCAAGGCCATTTTTAAGAGTTCAATGAAACTTAAGTTTAATCAATATTGATCAAATCTGAAATTTAAAAAAGTGGTTTATATTTTACGGAATAAAACAAAGTATTACTTAAATATTCGTTCGTTTCATTTATCCAGTATATGAACGAATAATAACTGTTTATTTATTAGAGTGGCCTTCCATGGTACACCCACCTTACTATTTATTGCAGTGGCCTTTATCGGCAAGAGATAAATACGTTTCATCTGTACTGAATACCAGCAAAGAAAGCCTTATGCCCGGTTCACGTTATTCCAGGCCAGTAGATCAGCGAGTTAATCCAGCCCAAACTGTGAACTGGATCATATCGTCTACAGTATTCCAATCATTATTAGGAATAAGGAATTACAACAAAGTGAATTCACAAAAAAAACACAATGCGTGTTTAACGTTTGATCCAGCACTGGATCGGCCGTCTACACGATTCAAGCTGAGCAGCAGAATGGTCGCGCTGGATGGAAAAGTAGACCGCCAATTCAGTTACTGGACTGGAGCCAGTGCATGCCACGACGGTTTAGATTGCTCCAGTTGCGATCCAGCGCTGGATTAGATTACCGTACAGGCTACAGGAACAATGTGAACCGGCCATTAGAGCAGCTAGACAGAAGGTGAACAACCTGCCTCTCTTTATGAAGGTGAGCCGAAATACTATGCTCGATGTGGGATCACAGAGTTCGGGCTCGTGCGGGCTCGTGCGGGAGCCACGACTTTTGGTTTATAACATTGTAATTAAATACATTTTGTAACGTATTAAGTGCCGTTGGACGAGTGAGATTCCCGGGTCGGGCAAACTGTTATTAGATTTTTTCACAAAAAATTCTCAGTCGCAACCCGGAGTTTAGGTAGATTTGTGCCCCCTATTACATGAGACTTAAACATAATTGGCGACATGTGGGCTTTCTATAGCATATAGGTGCACCCATAGGTGTAGGGGATTACAGAGGATTGTTGTTAAGTATAGTCATTATTTAAACGGTTATGGAGTGGCTTCAACGCATTGTAGACTTCAGGGCTTAGGTGTAACCAAAATACCTGCAAGATGGAGGGAAAAACATGGCGATACTGAACATACGTACGTTCAGTATGCGCCGCAGTAGAATGCGCCGTACCCGCGTGGGTACGGCGCATTCTATGCAGTCAGCTGTGAGGCCCGGGGGGCCCACCTCGCTAACTGCCAATATAATCAGAACATTTTATTGAGTAGCACTGGCCGGTGTGCCGGTGTAGCGGCAGAAGACGGCTGGCAGTAGTAGTGTGGTGGTGTACTCACTGGCGTGGCCGTTGTTCTTGTGCGCGTGCCCGTTGTGCGGCGCGGGGGGGTCACGCGGCGGCGCGGCGGGGGGCGCGGTCGGCGGCGAGGGGGTGGGTGAGGGGGAGGGGGAGGGCGGGTCCTGGTTGCGCGTGCGCATGAACTTCCTCATGACGGCTGGCGGCGCTCCGCATCACGGCACACAGTGGCACCGGTGCGCGCTGAGCTCACTATCTGCTGACAGAATTGACCTTGTGATTATTGGATGGGGCTA
This sequence comes from Standfussiana lucernea, assembly GCA_964057025.1. Classification (NCBI taxonomy): domain Eukaryota; kingdom Metazoa; phylum Arthropoda; class Insecta; order Lepidoptera; family Noctuidae; genus Standfussiana; species Standfussiana lucernea. Next base: position 16,445,233 of record OZ059801.1, on the reverse strand, counting down.
CCACAGCATCTACTTTGTTATTGTCTTTTCTTACTACTTCAGGGACCGCCTTGTTTTTAACCTTTTTTACGCCATAGCATTAAAACACGCGCGTGCCCTCCACGCCAAGCCACAATTTCACCACATCCATAACACGTGTAATTACACGTGTTATGCCGTCCATGGCGTCGTGAACACTTTTTGATTTGACGTCCATAGGCGTTCGTGGCGGTCAAAAGGTTAAACGCCAGTAGGCAGTTCTTGGGTTTTCCTAATCAGATGGCGAAGAAATGATTGACTGACCAAACCGTCGTTAAGGGTTGACTAACTAATTCTTGCCCCTGATGTGCACAACTGCTCATGAGTCATGACCGAGCCATTTGTACTGTGTGTCCCGCGCTGGAGCGTGTCCACAGGCCGGGGCCGGACGCCGCATTCGATGGCTCACATCGATGAGCTGTGTGCATCAGCTAGGGTGCTCTATCGAAGCGGACGTACCGCTTTTGTATTGTAATTAAATGTCTATCTACCTTGTTTGAATTATGACGCGCAATGTTTACGTCACACATCAGACGGCTGCTTGCAGCTTATTGGAAGTCGGGATGAGTTAAGCGCACGACACATATTATGCGTTTACTTGTGTGAGTCAGTTGCACTCTACACCAAGGAACAGATGGCCTGGTAGCCTAGGCAGGCATAGGCATGTCTTGTCTGCCGAATTAAGGACAAATTATGGTTGTGAGAGGTGACAGCTATTCACAATAAAGTTAGTTAAGTTGTTCATGTAGGTACGCCTATTTACAGACAAGTCAGTTAGTGGAAAATGAATTAAATGAGATCTATGAAGTGTGCGGAGACGTCTGTGGACACGCACTGTGACAGGTGCCGTTACCCGCGGCCGGCTGCACGGACACTCGCGACACTCGGACACGCACGTGCGGCGCGCGCGGCGTTGGCTCGCGCACTGACGGCACACAGCACCGTACTGCGCCGCGCTACACACTAAATGGAAGTACGGCCGCGGATGCACCGCTGCTTTTTAACTTAGGCGCAAACGTGGACAATTTTGTGTCTTCTGTCGGATACAAGCTACCGATTTCTATAGAACCAGTATGAAATCAGCCGCTACAGGACACGGCAACTACGGTTTCCTGTGATGGTGTGCCCTGTCGGTAACAAAAAGTGTCTTACGTTTGCGCAGCCCCTTACCTATCAGATCCGATACATTTGATGTTCGTTCACAGCAACCCATACCGTACGAAGCAGTACTCCCTGCTACCAGCGCCTGCACTGCACCACACTGATAAGGGTTGAACCTCATCTAGCAGCACGGAATCGCACTTTTCCGTGTGTCTATCCTTTTCTGTCGCTCAGAACCAACGGGTTCTGCTCTAGCAAATAACGATTTGCTAGAGCAGAAAACAGAAAGAGCAGCAAGGCTATCGCACACGACAGCATCGACGATGCGTTCGGCAGAAAGCTGTGTTTCTGGCTTGCAGAGGGCAATACAACCTTTTTTCAGGAAGTTACTGTTCTTGCGACGTTCAACAGGACGTTCTAGTGATCCGATGTCTGAGACGTTGTTGGACCACGAAACACATTACGTAGAACGATTATTTAGAAAAGAGTGTGTTTATATTCGAATCAGAAATCATTTGTTTTGCAATGAATGTGGGTAAAAAATAAGGTGTTAACATTTTAAAAGCAGTTCCAACAGACTCTACCGTACGGCATGTAAAAGTATAAAATAATAATATTTGAATCTACTGAATTATTAATTATTATACAAACAAATAAGAAACAATAGCAACAAGAAAAAGTAAAAAGTAGGTACAGTTATGTGGTTCTACAGCCTTCCTACGTGACTTAAACATCAAAAACAACAATCTTAATTCTATATCAAACAAGTAATTACTTAATTAAATTGAATATATTACCATTTTATGAAATATGAACTAAAAATAATAAATTAATACCTATAACATTATAAACTCTTATCATTCAAAAAATCTTGTACGGAATAGTATCTAGCATTTATCTATTAGTAAGGATATTAGCCTCTTTTTAAATATACTTAATGTTTCTTCTTTGTAGGTATGAGGAATTTTATTATAGACTATGGGCCCCATTGTTATTAAGCTTTTTCTTAATAATGCTGTTTTATGCATACCTGTAAACATTAGATTTTCGTACTGAGGTCTCGGACGTGTTCTGATATCGTCCATTAGGGTAAAGAGGTGTATGTTTGTTCGAACAAATATTGCAACTTCAAATAAGCACAAAGACGGAAAGGTGAATAATTTTAGAGACTTGAACACAAGTGCACAACTGTCGGTATTAGGTATTAAGAGTAAGTCACTGCTCTTATGCAGTGTTTTGGGCTTTGAATATCCTCTCCCTCTCAGTACAGTTACCCCAAAATACAACTCCGAATCACAAAACTGACGGAACTAGACCATGATAAGCTTCCAGCGCGGTGCGAATTGCTCACTTTTCTGCCAGGTTATATAGAACGTACGCTGACTTACTTAACTTCTTACATACTTCCTCTGAATGCGTTTTCAATTAGAATACCAAGGAATTTTGTAACATTTGTCGAATCTACTTTTTGTCCATTATATGCAATGTCATAATTTTCGGCAGCTAGACGCTGATGAAAATGCATAACTTTTGTTTTTTGAATATTTATAATTAGATTATTTTTCGTCCTCGCCGGCGACATGCAGCTGAACACCCAGCGCGTAGAACGTCGCCGGTGACGTCGGAGGGAGTGGTTGGTGGACGACTCTTCTCTTCACCAATACCGCCAGACCGCGGTAGGTGATGCCGAGCGATGACTTCTCATCCTTCCTGTATAGAATGTATCCTGGGAACCTAGGATTATCAGCGGGGGCCAGGAGCGTTTCGCTGATGAGCGCCACGTCGATTTTCTGTTCCCTGAGGAGGAGGAGGAGAGGGGCTACCTTTTTCCGAAGGCCGCGGGCATTCCAGTGAAGAACCGTCAACGAACTAGCCATGGTAGAGCGTCAGTAGTCCGGCCAGTCCGTCGAGGATCACAAGCTCCGCGTCTTGTCCCTGCCCGATGGCATTTATTAGGCCCATCAGGAGCTTGATGGCGCAGGCGGTAAATTCCTTTTGGCGCTCTTCCTTCAGAGCGCCGGTGCGTGGTAGTGCGCGTCGCTGCTGCTGGTCGCGGGCGCCGGCTGGAGGTTGCAGCGTTGCGGTCGCTGCAACCGGCGTGTCGCGGACTGCGGCCCGCTTCCCCTTCTTCTTGCCGGCGCCAGCAGCGGCGTCGGTGGGCTTCAGCGAAGTGGTATTCGCAGGTGCCTGCGCCCCTGGGACAAGTACTTGCCTGGGTTGGGACGCGGGTGGCTGGGGCTGCGCTGTTGCCGTCTTCTTTCCCCCGCGTCCACGCGCCCTCTTCCTCCGCCTCGAGGCAGGAGCGTCCTTGGATGTGGGCCCGTTCGCCGTCGCCATCAGCGTCGTGCTTGGAGACTCGTGGTCGTCGGTAGAAGGAAGTGGAGGACTCACCTTGTTTGGCCGACGCTGTGTCTGGGAGATGGCGACGGTGCCCGCTCGCTTGTTCCGGACCTCCTTCCGGAACACGGGACATCCGCTGCTGCACGCCGGGTGGTCTCCCGCGCAGTTGGCGCAGGTGGCCGGCTCTGTCTTCGGGCGCGGGCAGTCCCGGGCGGCGTGTTCTTCTCCGCATCTGACGCATGCGAGCGGGCGGTGGCACTGGTGCGAGCTGTGCCTGAATTTTTGGCACCGGTGGCACTGGGCAGGCCCACGCTTGCTTCGCCACGCCTCTACACGGACACCCCGCATGTACAGGAATGTGGTGGTGTCGTAGATGCGGCGAATGTCCGGCTGCCTCTTGAGGACCACGTGGAATAAACAGCCGGGTCGTCCTCCGCGTGCGTTGATGTTTCGCACGTACTCCGGCTGGTACCCCAGTGTCCTCGACTCCTCTTCGATTTCGGCTGGGTCTGTGTCGGCCGGCAGCCCCCTGATCGCCACCTTTAGGCTACGCTCCGCCGGCAGCGAGTAAGAGAACCAGCTAAGGCCGTCCGACCTCTCTAGGTCAGTGAGGTACCTCTGTACCACCCTGTACTCGTCCGCAGATTCCGGGACGAAACGAATTCCGCCCTGGTACGGCCGAGCGTTGGGTGGGTGGCCCAGTTTGGCACTCACGGCCCTGAAGTGGGCGGCCCAGTTGGGTAACTTCTCCACTACCAACGGAGGGTAGCGTGGCTTTTTCCCCTTGGCCGCTGCGGCTGCGCTCTTGCCTTGTGCAGGGGCTGCGGCGGCGGGCGTCGTGTCCTGGAGGGCGTCGTGTCCTGGAGGGCGTCGTGTCCTGGAGGGTGTCGAGTCCGGTGGGTGAACGGCGAGCCGCCTCGGCGAAGGTCGGCGAGCCAGCTCCGGCTTGACCGCGCGGGGGGCGCTGCGGGAGCGGGGAGTCGGCGGTGCAGACTCGTTTCGCCTCTTCGGCGGCCTCGTCGTCCGAGCTTCTGGGTCGGCGCTGGGCTCTGGCATCGAGCTGGAACTCGTAGCCAAAGCCCAGCGAGTTGTCATCGTCCATAGGGGAGGGAGCGCCACTAACCTCTGTGTCCCTCGGAGAGCCGGATCGTGCGGGCGTTTCAGCAGAGACGTCGCGCCGACCGGTCGCGGAGCCTCCCGGTGTCAGCGATGTGTCACTCCCTTCCCTTGATGAGCAGGGGGACATAGCTGCAGGAGAATCCTGGGCGGAGCTTCTGGGTGGTGGCGGTGACAGTAAACCCCCTTGGGTGCTTGCCATTGCGGCGGCTGAGCCTGCCAGCAAGCGGCGGGGAGTGTGCGATCCAGTGCGCACGGCTCGTGCCGCCGTAGCGGCAGGGCGTGCGCTCGCGGCCGAGCGCGCTGTGGAGCGCGCCGATGAAGGCGCAGGGCGCGCGGTAGCGGGTGCGGGGGGCGCAGGCGGGGCGGGCGCCGCGCGGGGCCCAGGCGGCGCGGACGCTCGCACCGACTGCGTCGCCGGGCGCACAGTGGGGGCAGCAGCGCGCGTAGTGGGCGCGCGGTTTGCGTTGCCGGCGGGTCCCGGGGCCTGGGTTGGCACGGGGCGGAACGCCGGTGGGCGAATGGGCACCGGGTGGCGGCCCGAGAGTGGTGGTGGTGGCGTCGGTGACACGGCTGCAGAGCCTGGCGTGCGCGCTGGCGGCGACGCTTGCGCCAGCGGTAGCGGTGGTGACTGAGATAGGGGCGGGCGCCTCCTCTCTTCCTCTTCGGCATAGGTGGAGGCTGGCGGAGCACCAGGCGACGCGCCCCCGATGATCGGGAGTGACGTCACCCGGTCCCTCGCCAGCTGGTCCGTCGGTGGAGATGCAGGCATCCGGTGGGAGTGGGCTTCCGCAACCTCTACGGTGACCGAGCACCGGGCGGTACGGGGCTCCCGCTGTGAACACACAGGCGCTAGGCACCCATGTATTCACAACGGAAAAAAAAAATCCTTTGTTCGACGCCCGACGAGTCACACAGCGAACAAAGGAATAGAAAAAGATGAGGTTCGGGCGGTACACGGATTTTTTCCGTTTCAACCGCCTACCCTCAATCGAGTTGATATTGGGTCGGCGGTTAGACGGTCGCGACGATGCGCCGACGGTGGCGCCGCGGCTCACTGAACGGCCAGCGGAGGCCTAAGGAGTTACTGGTTCGGCGGTTCGCGATACGCTCGTGTGTGGAGCCACTAGCTAATCCGTTTCGCTTCAAAACAAAAAATACATAGATTGACCTTATGTTATCGGCGGAAAATCTTAACATCGCGATTCAGGAATCGTCTCTCAATGAACAACGCCATCTAGTTATAAAAAATGGAACTAAATTTCAAACATACTTTCGTTGCACTTAAAATTGAATGCGAACAAACTTGTACATTACGCTTTGGGGAAACTTTCGCTCAGTTTAGTGAAATCGATTTAATTGATAGACATCAGCAAGTAGAAATAAATAGTATTCATTCAATGAGTTTAAAAGTAAGAATGTGTGTACCACAAGGTTCGATATTAGGCCCTCTTTTGGTCTATTTAAACGATCTACCCCATTAATTTAAAACCAACCACAAATGGTGTTGTTTGCTGTCGATACTTATTTAATATCTATACTAGTATTATAAAGAGGAAAGATTTGATTGTTTGTTTGTTTGCATTGAATAGGCTCCGAAACTTCTAGACCGATTTGAAAACTTCTTTCACCATTGGGAAACTACACTATCTCCGAGTGACATAGGCTATATTATATTTTCAAAAAAATTAGGGATCCTTACTAAAACTTCAATAATGTAACCCACGGTGTAAAAAAATTACCTAAAAATTCCTTACATCGCGTGCACTGCTAAAATTAATGATAGAACAAAATAATGTATTACGACTTTGCAGAACACATCATTATCTACAAAAAGTGCCGCGACAGCATATATCTAACTATTATAGTTATGTCACAATAAGTGTTCTTTTATTAAAAAAAAATATTGAAATGCCGCCGCTAGAAAAAGCTCTTTATTTGAACCATGGTATTAATCACAGATATAATAAATACAGGAGATATGGCAAGGAGGCGTGGCGCTTGCGAACGTATCTAGCCGCAAAGAGACTTGTTGCCAGTTTCGGCCATTAGTCGAATGTCAACTTGCGACGTCTTCACTGCTTGTGATTTTTTACAAAATGCCGCGTTGTACACAGGTTGTTTGCAAAAATAACACCTCTATTGTGAATTATACGAAAGATGGCATCTCATTTCACACGTAAATACTAAAATATGATTGTTTTTCTTATTAAATTCATTAAAACATTACTTCGTGATACTAGAAACACGATAAAGTACCAAAAGCAATTATTTTCATTAGGAACAACAACCATTGTTTGCTTAATACAAATCGATCAATGAATCGGCTGGTCTAATAGTGCAATGGATAAGTGTTTTACTGATACTCTCACTCACACGATAGTTTCGTGAAGCGGGTGTGTTTTAGGTAGATAATTAGAGAGGTGATGTCACTTTTGTGGTTGTCGATATTTTATACGATCCCTTAGTACGAATGATTACACAAGGGTAAAAAAATTAGACTATTTTTGTTACATGGAACTTTATAGCTGTTGTTTACTAATGTGAGGTACTTATTTTAACATTTTAGCTATCCGAAGTATCCAAAAATAAAAGAAAAGTGGATAAATGCGACAGGAAAAGGTCCAAACTGGTTTCCCACAAAAAATAACACGATATGTTCGTCTCACTTTGAGCCACCTCGAATTCAGGTGCAAAAATAGTATTATATTTTTATATATAAAAAGGGCAGATTAAAGGTAACTGAATTTCATCGATACTATTTTTTCTACGATTACCTCTTCACATCACTAGTTGCGAAGAAGCCCCGCCCTATGTATGCCTGTGTTCTATTAGTGAGTTTATTAGTGTTGCTGTAAGTTTCTTTGTGTGCGGGAGAAATATGAGCTCGTGTGCCGTTCTTATAGTTTTTGCTTTTGTGTTAGTGAATTAAGTGGGGAGAACACGGCGACATCTGAACTCGAATACATTTGTTTACAATTCATATCTCCTGTATTTATTATATCTGTGGTATTAATCCTTATCAAAATAAATTACTTCATATTCAAGACTGCTTCAATACCTTTATATAACTTTTTGAATTATTCAATTCAAACATTCCATTCGAAAGATATGACGAGTTCAAAAATGTAAGTATTCGATAAAAGTCGCGTGGTCGCCGCTCACTCCGTTCGGCTAACTATGCGATGTAGGCGTCACTGGGGTACGGGAGGGGAGTCAATATTAGGAAATAAAGTGTCGGCTCCCTACGCAGCGGTTGTGTGCGGAATCGAAAAATTTGACAGGACAGGATAGGACAGGACAGGATAGGACAGGACAGGATAGGACATTTACATTATTTATGACACATGTCATAAATAACACATTGACACATGACATTTTAAAGACCAGATTCAATTAATAAATCTATACGTCCCGTTCTATCCCGTCCCGTAAAATTTTTGTTAAATACCCGTGCGAAGCCGGGACTGGCCGCTAGTCTAAGATAAACAGAGATGCCACGAATCTTGACGACGTAAATAACGCCCTACTGCAGACTGCGGGTCGATAATAGTCCGTGAGCGTGCAGCTCACGCCTAAGGCTCCAACACACGCCACCACACTCACACTACAATCGACACCGCACACTCGTCATGCATGTATCGTACGTCTGATTCGGGAAATACACTCCCGGAATAAAATATGAAAATAATGATTTTACAAGTATTTATTTACTTTTATTTTTTAATTTAAAAAATATACAAGTATGCATTGAAGTAATTACAGAGAAGTATTCGTAGCTATTACTTTATATCTACAAGTTCTACAATAGGTACTAGGCTAACGATAGAAAAATAATGCCAGCTATGTGAGATAGTTCGCTCCCGTGGAATGTGATCAGTCGTCGTCGGACTCGGTGGACTCGGTGGAGCGCGGCGCTCGGGCCGGGCCGGGGTCCAGGCGCGTGCGCAGCAGCAGCACGGGCGGCAGCACGTCCAGGCCCGCGCACGACGCCGACAGGCGCGCGTCCAGCGCCACGCGCACGCCGCGCACGCCGCACACGCGCAGCACGCGGCCGGCGCGCGGCACGGTGTGCGTGCGCGCGCGCGAGTGGAACTCCAGCGTCTGCGCGCGCCCGGCGCGGCGGCAGCGCCACCAGCACGGCGGCTCGGGCAGCCACGCGCCCGCGTTCTCGTACACGTTCTCGCGCGCACGCAGCGGGGCCGAGTTCTCGTACAGATTCTCCTGCGGACACGAACGAGTGTCAATGTGGACGACATTCAACTATTATTATTTCCAACTCATTTTTTCTAACTTCCGTTCTCACTCATGTTACAAGTCACATGGGATAATAATGCGTAAAAGGGGTTTAAATATTTTTGTATGAAGCTGGCCTCCCTAAGTTCCGCTATTTTATTTTATTTTCAGGGCTTCTTTGGACGCCTGAACTTGGTATTAAATAGCCTCCTTTCAGCCGGGAATAAGGTACGCGCCTTCAACGGTTAGGTCATGCCGGCTTTAATGTACTCTTACTCAAATAGACTCAGACAGAGCTAGACGCCCTGGATGGGAGAGTCCGTACACTGCTAATCGCAAACCGCATGCATCATCATCACCCACGATCATCGGTGATGAGACTGTACATCCCGCGGAATGCGGGGGTCAAGGCTTTTTAAACGCGAGGACCCTCCACACCGCGGAGAATGTTTTTTAAAAGCCGAAATGTGGTCGCAGTGGACACGGGACTCACCCCGCTGTCCGTGGCTAAAACCTCTAGTACTTATTACCGATGCATGACCGCAATGAAGTATGGCAAGGCAAGAAGCTTCATGGGCCCGATGTAGATTTTCTAATAGCGTCCTTACCCTGGCTACGTTCCGGCGACCTTTTTGGGGACACTGAAGGTTTTGTCTGTTTTGTTTTTGTGCGATTATGGACGAAGTTATTAACGAACAACTACCGGAAACCGGCGAAAAGGACGGGACGGGTGTGTAGGGCATGCCACCGTCAGGGTGAGTCCATCAGACATATTATTATCATATCTGGTTGTTCTCGTCTGGCTAACGGCGAGTACTTGCACAGGCACAACCAAGTAGCCAGGACTATTCACCAGCAACTTGCCTTGAAATATAAACTCGTGGAATCTGAGGTACGGTACTACGAGTATTTGCCCGACCCAGTTCTCGAGAAAGGCCATGTCACGCTTTACAGGGATCAGTCTATCATTACTGACAGAATGTGGGATGTGAACTCGCCTATCATTGTGCCGATTGTTGTAACGGCCTTATGGCCAAGAGCCCCGACGAACATCTGTCGAGGCTCTCGCTAGGCGGTTGGATCAAGGGCCTGATTCAGAAGGCAGCACTCCTCGATACGGCGCGCATTGTGTGGAGATTCCTGTCTCTGAAGCCATAACCACCGGTAGCTTGGAACTTGCTTCCGACACCGGCAGACCACAATTTTTTTTAAATGTTTGTGGAACGTGGAAGAAGTTTCAGGTGTCTCGTACCTCATAGCTAAGCTAACCGAGAGGCATAGCCACAAGGTTGTTCAGGTCTACGCACCTGACTTCAGCACACTCGGACGGAGTAGTGAAGGAAATGTTTGAGGACATCTCCAAGGCTTTGCACTCCACTACTAAGGCCCAGTACAACGTTCACGTACAGAATTGCAGCGAATCGGTAGTAGCATCCTACGAGGTTGATAGCAGAAATCATAAGGGGCAAATCCTTACAAACTTTCTTGAGAAGGAGAGGCGTTTCGTAATGGAGTGAAGGAGAGGCTTTAAGAAACAGCCCCAAAGGAAGTGGACGTGGCGAAGCCCTGATCTGAATACCAGCGCTGTGAATGTTGCAGCATAATGCTGAAATAGGGGCCTTTTGACCTCGTACAGGACCAATTTAGTTAAGTTTGTCTTTTTTTTTCTTTCTTATTTCCTTTTTTTTGTATGAATTTTTTTATCGTTTAGTTTTATTGTTTGTCCTATGTGAGCCCAATCAATGTTTTTCTTTCTTCCAAGCCTCGACACTATGACGAAAAATTAGATAGACAGAAGTCTAGGCTCCATCCAAATTTGCTCCAAACTATGCTAGGATCTGACCCGTTCCAGTCAGAACAATTTCGCGGCCATGAAAACCACAATGACGTTGACGAAGCGCTTTACCAAATGGTGGAAATCCCCAGGGTGGAAGTGACGCCTTTTTGCAAAATGTCCACCACATTTTGCAAAAACGCGCCCGGACAGGAAGTTTCGAAACCGTAGAAGTTTTCGACTTCCGAAAGAATCTTCGGTTTCAGAACAGGAAGTCGTCAACTTCGTCAGGTGGCTCCTCTCAGGTGATGAGACGAACATTTCCGACCCCAGAGCGTGTTTTGAAGCATCGGAGGTAACTTCGTACCAATTTCCTAATTGTTTTGTTGAGTGCCCCCGTAGTGCTGTCGACGTGAGGGGTGGGTTTTCACGTAGTTCCGTCATAAGTTCTAGAGTTTCCTCCAAAACTTTAGACTATCGCATCGATGAAGTAAGCAAGGCAATTTAAAGTATGGAAAAAATAAAACCGTCGGTTTTATTTTTTGCAAAAAGTATTTTATTTTTCCATTTTTAGTTGTAATATCCTGTACAAATATTTGCCATGCATTTATTTTACATTGATAACAATACATGTCTTGGTAGGTAATAGGCAAGGCTTATCCCCATTACAATGGAACTTAGCATCATACCTGTCGAAATTTGGGTGTACTGTACACATCTGCGTAACCCCTCAGAGCATTCAGGTGCGATGTTATGTTATAAACTGGTGTAAACAATAGACATACATGAGATTTCAGCAATCCCAGTCTATTTGCTATCATTTATTTAGGAGTTCCGTTGCCTATCTCCGAAGCTCTTCATGAGATCTTCACCAAATTGAAATGGAACCACTCCGACAAAGTACTCTTCCAAAAACTACCCAAATCGCTTCAAGTGTGCTTATAAAATTTGAAGAGTTCTCTCTATTTCTCCAGGAACCCATCATCAGATCCTGACTTGAAGATCATGGGACCACCTGGGAAGTATACCCTTTCAAACAAAAAAAAAACCAAATCGGTCCAGCCATCTTCGAGTAATCGGGGAACATACATAAAAAAAAAAGGTTCCGACGAATTGAGAACCTCCTCCTTTAAAGCCATGGGCCCCCAAAATACACGTAGAAGTATAGAAGTACGGGAACAAACACACAGACAAACGGTAATTGCGATAATTTTTTAGGGTTCCGTAGCCAAATGGGTAAAACGGAACCCATATAGATTTGCCCAGTCCGTCTGTCTGACTGGCTGTCTGTCTGTCTTTCTGTCCGTCCGTATGTCACACTAGCGACCCGTCAAGGCTTCGCAGAGGTAGCACTAATCTATGTATAGCTGACTACTGGAAGATGGATGGGGACGGTCATGTGACAAAGTTTTAGCAGATATCTTTAGGATGGACAGCACATCAGGCTTTACTTTGTTTCATGCATCATAAGATTGCTGTAAAGGTAAACACACTGTTACTATAACAGTGTTTAGACTTGAGTAATTTGTATGTTTGAACTCACTTACAAATCATTGACTTTATCGACTTGTTCATTTGTTTGCGACAAAAAGGCAATCGTCAATGTGTTCTGAATAGTTCCTTTCAATCAATTCCAATATATTTGGTACCGAAACAAAGTTATTTGTCAGATTTATTTTATCATTTCTTGCTTAAACTTCGCTTTTTTTGTTTAGCTACTATGGTTCCACTTCTGAGCAAAGACCTATCCCTTCTAGGAACTCTTTTCCTGCGCCACCTTGAACTCTGTCTTCTCTTTTTAAACCCAAAAGGCTGCGTGCCACTGCTACATTGCCCTTCGGCAATCTCCCAGGCCGAACTAAGCCGCGCACAGGTCGATGCGGCCCGTGGATGGGTGGCCAACATTGCATATCGAGCTCCCTCCGGTTCTCGGAATGCACGTCACACTGTTGATCTCAGCTGCCTTTTGAAGACCTTTAACAGAGATTATTACAGGCCCGAAAATGTCTGACTACCATTATCAACCGTATCAAGGCGTATCGTATTACCCAGTAACTGGGTTGATGGTCAGATAGGCTCGATGTAAAATACTGGCATTCACTGCACTTAGCTGGGAAAATGCAGGCAAATAGATGATGTCCTTGCTCGTGATTCGCCAGTCCCTATTTAAAGCAATTCATTAGCAAATTGTACAGTTTTGTCCGGAAGGAATTCTCGCAATAGTTTGAAGTACCAATGTTGTTATGTATTCAAAGATGCATTAACTTCGTTTAGTCAAAGTCAAGAGCGTGGATATGTTGTGCGTGGATGCGTGTTGTTAATGGTAATAGGCTCGTCCCCTATTACATGGGACATTAAGACATTAAGCGCAAAATGTGGGTGTACTATTAATGGTACACCTCTGCCTAACCCTTCTGGGAAATACAGGCGAAATGTTATGTCAGTAATATGTTGTACATCATATGGCAACTTCAGATAGCTCAATTTCCCATTGAGAGTCATCTTCTAATGAGCCCTCAGGGAACTTTCTAGTTACAGAGACATTGAAGACCAAAGTTTTACATTTTTTTTTAATTACTAGTTTTAATATTAATTTCTCTATGACTCTGACTGAAAGTTTGTAAGTATGATTAGACGTTTGTTACTCAATTACGCAAAAACGGGTGATCGGATTTAAATACCTGGTCGGAATCTTGTCGCTGCACGTACAGCGGCCTCCAGCGCGGTGGTGTCGGACCCTGCACGGCAGGGCCCACCAGTCCCGAGGGCCCCGCCAGCCCCGAGGGCCCGGCCAACTCCGAGGGCCCGGCCAACTCCGAGGGCCCCGCGGGTATCGCCGCAGCCGGGACCCCCGCCACTCCGGCTCCGACGTTCGCGTACAAGCCCACGTTTGCGTACCCCGGGTCCCGCAGGCGCAGCGAGCGGGCGGGGGCGGGGGCGGGGGCGGGGGCGGGGGCGCGCGGCGGGGTGCCCGGCGCCCCGGCGGCGCGTCACGTGGCGCGCTCCACCACGCACACGCCGGCGTACGAGCGGCCCACGGCCATGCCGGCCGCCAGCAGCGTCCAGCAGTCGGCGGCCGGGTCGAACACCTCCACGCTGCTGAGGTTGGCGGCGCCGTCGTCGCCGCCCACCACGTACAGGCGCCCCGCGTGCGCCGCCACGGCCGCGTTGCGCCGCGCCGTGCGCATGGGCGGCGCGGGCGCCCAGGCCGCGCCCGCCCAGCGCTCCACGCTGCGGCGCACGGCGGGCCCGTCGTGCCCGCCCACGGCGTACAGCGCGCCCTCCGCCACGCCCACGCCGCAGCCCGAGCGGCGCGCGCCCATGTCCTCCACGGGCTCCCAGGCGTCGGCCGCGGGGTCGTAGCGCTCCACGGTGTGCAGGCACTGGCGCGAGGCGCCGTCGTAGCCGCCCACGGCGTACAGCTTGGCGCCCAGCACGGCCACGCCCACGGAGGAGCGGCGCGAGGACATGGGCGCGACGGGCCGCCACACGCCCTCGCGCGTGTCCAGCGCCTCGGCCGAGCTGAGGCCGGTGGCGCCGTCGAAGCCGCCCACGGCGTAGATGACGTGCCCGATGGCGGCCACGCCGAGCGTGGAGCGGCGCGCGCACAGCGGGGGCCCCGCGCTCCACGCGTCGCCCGCCACGTCGTACACGTCCACGCTGCGCACGCGCAGGGTGCCTGCACAGCGCACGCGCAACAGTTACGTACCAGCATCACCGATACAAGCCATATTATCGTGACCACGCTACTGCATAACATAAATGTCAAACATATTTTATGTCATAATAAGAAAATGAACTGCAAAGACACCTATTTGTTTTTCGAGGTCCGTACTTACCTACTTCAAAAGAAAAAAACTTTTTAACCGACTTCTAAAAGAGGAGGAGGTTATGTATTCCACTATTTTCTTTTTTTAATTTAATTTATGTACACTTATTTCTCTGTGATTACTGGTCCGATTTTCGTTATGCTATTTTTATTTGGTAGAGGAACCTTGCTTCGTAGTCCCATATAGATTTTATTGTCTTAACTTGGGTAGTTTATAAGTTATCCTGTATAGTACGTATTTGTTCTTCGTCGTCTACGTTGATGACATGTTATCAAAGTAACTACTCATTACAAAGTAAAATGTTATCCATGACAAGAAGTTTTGTAGGATATCTCAACTAAAAAGGGGTAAAATAAAAACCAGCCAATTGCGAGTTGGACTCGCTCACCGAAGGTTCCGTGCAAACTTGTGGGTATTTTGTTTTAAATTACATATTTACAGTATTCTTCGTGCCAAATTTCGTGGGTTTAGGTCAACGGGAAGTACCATATAAATTTTGATTCCCTTGATAGTGTCGAAATATACGTTTTTTGCGGCATAAACAGCCGTATCTTTTTTTACATTATCTCAGAAGTTTGATTTTTTCACAGCTTAAAGACCTGAGTATATAGTTTTAATTTCAACTCGATACTTCCATGCGTTCCCGAGATAAAGGGTCTTGACAGACAGACGGACAACAAAGTAATCCTATAAGGGTTCAGTTTTTTTCATATACGGAACCCTAAAAATTGCAAAAAAAATAACAGCTTCCAACAAAACATTCAAAAGTGAAAAATTACTTTACTTTCGGAAGTCGGTATCAATAAAGTCAATGAAACAAAGAAAGTCAGCGACTTCCGACAGTGAAGTAATATTTCACCACTTTTTAAGGTCAGGATATTCAGAATCGACCAATTTTTGATTCAACATAAAACAATCAAATATTGTTTATTTTGATCTGATAAAATATATGTTGTGGTTTAAGAAACATTCTTGATTACTCTACGGTTCAAAACACGATATGTACAACTTCACCCGATCATAAAAAATCGATAAAACGTGAAAAATTTTGATCCTTTTCAAGTCTTACTTGAAGTAGACTAAACTTTTACTACCAAAAAACATGTCAAAAAATAGGCAATGATGTTTGGAATAATATTCTATAGTCACTTTTTCTCACAATTTCTTTTTATGGTTTAACAAGAATTATTAAGAAAGCAGGCTGCGCGCTCCGCTGCAGCGGCGCGGCGCGGGCGCAGGGCTACGAGCTGCCGGCCGTGTTACTGGCTCGCTGCGTTCCCCGCTAATCGATTGAAATATACCAACGATATATTTTTATTTTCCGTGTTTGTATATATACGAGTATATTAGTTTTAAAAATCAGTCTATAAATATTGTTGTAGGTTGTAATATTAACTTTAATAGTTTAAATAGGTAGATATTAGTTGAAGTTGTAATTTAATATAGTGGTATAAAAAGATTAAAATGGGGAATAAAAACAAAAGCAAGAGAAAATATCCAGGATTGAACAGCAGATGTTTGTCACAGTACTAGAAGTTGCATGTATGCACGACGACACGGCAAGCTATAGGTACAATCCAGTATAAGCAGACTTCTCATTGTACGAAAAGCCTATACAATGCAAGGTCAGCTAAAACTGGCAATGTTTAGCTTGATAATAATGTCGTCGTATGTAATTTACAATTATAGTAATATCAAAGAAACTATAAACTAGTTGTTATTTTTGTTTTTAAAATTACAGTATACGGACATAACAGTAGCACAACTACAATAAAGACCATTTATGCTAATAAAACTTTTTAGGGTTCCATTGGCAAATAGCAAAAACGGAACCCTTATAGATTCGCCCCGTCCGCCTGTCTGTCCGTCCGTCCGTATGTTACAGCCACTTTACTCCGATACTATTGGGAGAGTATTGATATCACACAGTTGAAATTTGGAGAGTAGGTGTCTTCTATGAACCGCTACACAAAAGTGGTGTAAAATTATGAAAAAAAATAAAAAAAGGGGTGGCTCTCAATATATATGTATAACTGAGGGTTGATAAAAATAATTTCAATGTATATAACTGTGTGGGGTGTCTATCGACAGCTCTTAAAAAATGATATAGAGGTTCCTAAACACTTTTTTTTCTGAAGTCAATGTTGATATTTGCTTCAAAGGCCGTAAAAATGATGTCCCCCCTCTTATTCAAAAATATATACGGACACCAAAGTAATCCTATAAGTGTTCCGTTTTTGCCATTTGGCAACGGAACCCTAAAAAGTATTTAAGAAACTTCGATGTCATTTTTAAGAACTATAGATAGACGCCCCACACAGTTATAACCCGCAGTTACATAGTGTATAGGTACGTATAGATCAGGGTCAATAATATTTCAAGCATAAAAAATTCTTAGCAGTATGAGAGTGGTCGAAAAATGTAGTTTATGGTGTGAGTAATGAAGGAAAAATCGACCCGACTCAGTGAAACTTCCGGAAGGGGGTAAGGGGGGTAGTATTTACGTTTTGCGCATTTTTTTTTTTAATTTATATGAAACTCGGTGACGATGTTTTTATGTTTAAAACAAGCTTTGATATTTTCAGGTTGTTTTATATTAAAAAAAAGCCCCAATTTTCAATCGAAAAATTTGGTTACTAAACTTTCAATGTTTGAATTTTACCAGTGCTCTTCGCTGAAATATCAACTTTAACATAGAATTAAAATATAATATTGTTTAAGTAGAAAATATCGTTAAAAAAGCGGTAAACCTAAAAAAAAAACTACTTTTAAAATCGATTTTTTGTTGTTGAATCATAAATTTCTTATTTTTTTCACTGTAAGTAAACGTTTATTTTTATGAAAAATAGTAATTGTCATATAATACAAAGTTAACATGTACTCGACTAGTCACGGTTTTCAAATTCCCGAGAAATAAATAAAACTGCAATGTGGATATTGAACAATTTGCGCCTAGGAGGTGCGTACTTTTCATCGTGAAAAGGGTACTATTTAACGTTGGCGTTTTTAAACGTTTTTTTTAGTTAGACCGTATTGTCCCACTCCTGGCTAAAGGTTTCCCCCAATTCCTTTCACTCCTCACGATGGTGTGCTTCTTCTCGTCAATTCGCGAGGAAGCCATCCAGGGCGTCTCGCAATTTTCTCCTTGGTCTGCCGCGGTCTTTTTTTTAATTACGTTTAAGAGCGTTTACGTCTATCGCGCGAAGTCAAGTTTAGGTAATTCAATGCATTTTTTACGCACACAGAAGTGCGCGTGCCTGTGTGCATAGCGCTGGCGCGTTCTCTTGCGTTATAGTCAAACTAACCCACTATGATCCGTTCGAGTGCAATTGTTGTAGTAAAATTGAATTTGAATTTGAACGTACACGAATTACGAAACTACGAGTGCATAAAATAAGTATTTAATAATATATTGCAAGTATAGCTATAATTATGATTGATATTAAAGTCGTTTTTTAGTTATTCAAACATGAATTTGTTGATCTAAACTTTAGAAAGAAACCGAACTTCGTTAATTATTATTGATTTGTGATTGATTAATAAATATTTCTTATTCTATTCAAATAAATCACTTTATACGGATTTACTTATGTTTATTTTATATTAAATTTTAACCTGACGTGATGTTCCTCTTAGTGACACCTCTTATGAGGGAAATACAATAGGTTGGCGTTAACTTTAAAAACAATTTATGTTCTTATTTACAAAAAAATAAGTAAAAGTTTTCATAAATAAAATTCGTAGGTCAATAATAGGGTAAATATTTGTTGTCACTAAAAATATTGTCAGTCATCAAAAATAATAATAAAAAAATTTAATCATCAAAGTACCAAGATTTTTCAATCACACTATAAACGTCCGCTATCCTTCTAAGTACGACTAAGGTCAACTCAGGTCAGTCAGAGCGCCGAGCGACGTGTCCTCTCTCTAGAAAGCCTAGCGGCGGACCAAAGAGTAAAGTAACTATAGAGAGAGGCGGACTGATTTGAAATTGCTCACGCGCAGTGATTTATAGTAGTTTTCAAATATTTATAGAAAAATAATCACTGTAAATTATTTGAAATTTTAAATTGGATGTTTTAAAGCATATGTTCTTCTATTATATTATGCTATTATTATATTAAAATAAGTTAGATATATCGGTGAAAAAATCATTTTAATTCCTTAATATTTCACATTGTTTGAACTTTAATTTCTTATACTTATAAAGATACCTAAATCAAAAAATTTTCTTCTCCAACTATTTTCCTTAGGATCTTAGGAATTGGTAAAAAAAAAATCTAATTGGGTTTGCCAGTGGTTTCCTATAATTAGAGCTTCGAAACTGACGCTGAAAGGGAAATCAAGAAAACCTCTGTTGACTTATCTTGATAGAATTTACCAATACTCTATTAATTGAAATATTTTGTTCTCCAACTATTGAGACAACGAAATTTCCTAAAGTTATTAGTAATTATCATTTTTGTTAAATAAAGGGTTGATGGTATTAAAGGGTTTGAAAAGTACTGTTTTGGAGTCAAACAGCGCATGGACGGCGTAAACGCTCTTAAATGACAGCTACTGGTAAAATTCAAAAATCAAAAGATCGAAAAATTCATTTTTCAATACTTACATAAAATATTGAAAAATGAATATATAATTCTAATAATGAATTCATGGGGTACTGTTTAAAATGTTACAATAAAATACCTCCCCGCATTCTACAAATGAATGAGACGAAGTTTAAATCTTGTATAAAACGCACACTATGTAGGCAAGCAATAAGTTGGGAGATTAAATTGATAATAAAAATGCTTGGCTCAATGCTGGTCCTGCTCCACAACCATAGGGGCAAACTAATTGATTACTTTCTGAAGTTATTGTGGAAGCTGCAGAAGATTGTAAACATATCTTTGCATTGTATAAATTCAATCTCTTAGTATTATATAATTGCATAGCACATGTGTGAGTTCTATGTACGATAAAGCTACCATTTACATCTTTTACTGACTCGAATTTGCCCTGGCGGTTGAGAAATGTCATGCTCACTCAAATGTCTCGCTGATGGTGGCGCGTGTATCGGGTCGTTTAGTTCCCTTCAAAATGGTTGAGTTGAATGATGGCTGATCCATGCGTCATGTTCGTGAACGGGCGCTATCAGTAGGCACTGGTCATCTCGCAGCTGCCATGGATTATTGTATTTTTGAATTGTTAATTTTATCTTTTTACTCTGGACGCTCTTACTCGCACGTCTTTCTACATCGTTCTCACATATATGTTTAATCTCGGCATGAATGATGTAACCAAGACTTTGTAACAACATAATGATTTAAAAGAGTGGCCATGGAGTTTCTTGCCCATTCTTCTCCATAGAGATCTACGCTTTCGAATGGGCAACTACAGTACTTTCACAAGTTATTATGCCCTGTGACTGGGACTGTAGCTTAGTTTTTTTTTTTGTGTTTTGCATTCAAAAGTGCCTGTAATGGTCTAATTGAAATAAATGCTTTGAGTTTGAATATTTTGCTCTGAAAATATGGAGGAAAATGGTTGTGACATACGGACGGACAGACAGACAGGAAGACGGACAGACGGAATCCTAAAAAACCAATTGTAAGTAAGTAATCAAATAAATTATGTTATGTTTATTTAAATTTCACTGAAAACGAATCCCCCGAAATATTAACATGAATTCCGCAAAACGAAGTTGACTGTACCTTCTGTTACAACTTTATACTGCGACTCAAAATTTTTGCACAGCGGGGTCAGCGAGTTCATTTGAATTGCACGTTCACGCGTGGAGGTAAGTAACGCAAAATGCCTAGTGCGCTCGAATATCGTGGCCTTAAAGTGTTTTTGGAAGCTACAAACCCTGCAAGCTCCAGACTCTTTACATCAGAGAGATTCTGTCCAAGTTTTTTGTTTCATATTTTTTTAATCTCATGTCACTTCGTTTGTATTACGAAGACATGTAGTTTGCTTTTCGTTCTGCATTAAGTTAGTT